>PVLA01002925.1:0-111261 GCA_004027455.1 Hydrochoerus hydrochaeris | reverse complement strand
ATCGCTGGATGGAGTCCCTGACCAGTCAGCTGCTGGCTGCACAACTTTGGGTATCCTGCTTCATTTCTCGGGGTCTATTTCTCTACCCCACAAACAGAGAGATCTATCACCACAATAGCTGCTTTACAGCTCTGATTTCATTTCATGCTATGTGATCAACAAATTTGCCTCATGTTTTTATGAATAAAGCCTCTATAATGCACTCTGGAGAAAACCATTAACTACCCAGAGTCACCACATAAAAATGAAGTAAACACATAGAACTGGGCCACAAGGACCCTGAAAGGAATGAATCAAAATCAGTAAGAACCGGGAGATGCTAGCGTGATGCTCTGAGAGCCAACCCTTATGCTAATGACAAGTACAAAAATAACCTGCCAAATATGATCCAGGTTCACACCATATGTGTCAACCAGGTAGGCATATCTGCATGATTAATCTGACATGTATTTGTATTCATTGATGTGTGGACTGATTTTTACTCTCATGTCATGGTTTGCTATACAGTGTTGAGGGGTTCGTGAATCACACTGCTGGGTACATGCAAGTCTTAAGGGTTATGGCTTTCGAATATTTTCATAAATGATAAATAATTGAATCCAACGCTTCCTCATGCATGCTTTGAGGGATGGTGGCTTGCTCAGTGCTATGAGGATGAAGCACATAGTTAGGTAACAGAGGACAGAACTGCACAAGTCCTGTCTGGAAATGACTGGGTCTGTTATCTCCAGAAAGATGCATGGAGCTCACAGAAAGCCTGTGCCAGGCCCTTCAAGGGGGCTCTCTGAAGGTGTGCACACCACCATTCCAAAGGGAACACCAAGGTCTTGCCGCTTGCCCTGTACAGGGCCAGGCATGGCACGGAAACAGTGAGTATAAAATAAGCTCAAACCCAAGCCAGCAATGGCACTGCTGCTGCACTTCTTAGACGTCAAAGAGAATATACAACAGTGCCATCACAGAGTGAATGAAAACTCACCATTGACTGGGTATAAATATGGTCTCGCTCCTGAGCTCCAAGCACTCCTGGTGCAGAGAGAGAGAGATGTGTGCATGACACAGAGAGTGGAGCTGTAGTGAGGAACAAACACACACAGCATCGATCTGTTGGTTCAGTAACAGGAGACCGATACCCTGCAAGGTGCCAAGACCACAGCACAGAAAGGTCTAGTCTCCCTCCATGGATTTAACAATTAAGGAGTGAAAAAGACATTCCAATAACGACGCACTGATGAATCAGGAAAAGTGGCATGGATTACATAAGAGAGACCTCATATCCATCCTGAAGTCGCTGTTACGACATGTAGGTCCAGGGAGAAAGCATCTTTAGAAGTTTGATTATTTGATAATGAACACACCAAGACTAAAACACAGCAGGGAGAGGGTGTAATCCAGTGGTATTAACAAACGTTCATGCCACCCTGTGTATACTTACGGTGTATGCCATGGTTCCATGGGGCTTCTGGACCACCATCTTCTTCTCCTTTTTGTCATGTGTTTTGTTTTGATTGTCATCTGAAGAACAAGTTGTACATAAATGAATCATTTCCCTTTCAGAAAATTAAGACAGATTAAATCTATGTTATAAGAAAGTGCATTACCAAACTGACTTAAGGACGGTACCAACAGAAATGTGGACAAAGGACACACTTAGATCATGCTTATAAAAGCGTAACAGTTACCAGTGAACATCTGAGTACATGTTTAACCTTAACTCTCAGTGAGTAACACAAATAAAAACAATGTGGTGATACCCTTTGAGTTCCTAAAGCAGGAGTTTAAACGGTAATAATGATGAAGCTGCAGCAAAATAAATATGATCACTGTACAAATGATGCATAATGTAAAGCAGCTCAGCCCCTCAAGAGAGAGATCTGGCAACACACAGCCACAGCCATAAAAAAAGTTTCTCCTCTGAGTCAGTATTTCCTCTCTTAAGAACTTATCCTAAGGTCAACTTCAAAAGAAGAAAAATGACATCTCTTAAGAATCTGGATATTGAATTATTATCATAATACTAAAACCTGGCAAATATTGCTTCATCCAATAACATATTAAGAGGGACCCTAGATTCTGCTCTAATAGGCAAAAGATGTATAATCACTGGACGTGGAATACAATTCAACCTAATGGTTAAATATATCTCAATATATTAATCCAGACATCAAAAACTGGAGACGTATCATTACCATAGTTAAAACACTTAAATGATTCAAAGAATACAAAAAGTTGGATCAGCCAAGAAAAGCTAATCTTGCATGTGAGCAGGAAAATGCAAAGTAACACCAAGTATCATTTACACCTAACAGCCTGGGAATATCAGGAAGCTGGATATTCTAATACTGGTAGAAACGTGAACTGCTGTCCGCAATGGAAACTGGTGCAGTCATTCCAGCAAATTAGGCTTATACCACTTGCACATCTGTGACCAATTAAACTCAGTGTCCGCTATGGCAGTGGGGGACTGAAGGCAAGGAAAATGTCTTAGATATGCTCCGGGATTCCAGGCAGTCATTAGAAATCATAAGCCAGATGTATGCCCAGCAGTAAGTCCACATCGAGAGACAATGGGACACAGCAAACAGTTCCACTTAGGCACAGAACAGAAATGGGCACAGAACAGCCACAAACATCTTTCAAAGGCACATCACACTGGACCACAGAATGACCCATGGTGGAGAGAGAACTAGGTGTGAGGAGAAAGGAGAACCAGTGGATAAGTCATGAGGATCCTAGATATGACCAGTGACAACCTGCTGTGGTATGAGAAGTGGGATTAAGCTGGTCTCTCTAACTGAGGTCTTCCAGAGACAGACAGACAGACACACAGACAGACAGAGAGACAGAGACAGACAGAGGGACAGAGACAGACAGAGGGACAGAGACAGAAAACCAACAATTATCACTGCATCTACAGAACAAATACAGGGGTTCTGAATGAGAATTGGAAGGTAACATAAAAACAGTTAATTCATATAGGATTTATCTGACTTGTAAGTATTTCTTTTAAATTACTTACAATTAAAAACCAAAAGGAAAAAAATAAAGATGCTGTCACAAAAGTCCTGTTCTAGTCATCTAAATGTGCAAATTAGAACTAGTCATAAAACTGAGACCCTGCAAATTCTGTAGACTACAAGAAAAAAACCTCCCTACTTCAGGTCTGAATTTTTCAGAAGGTGAGGCTAATGGCCACCACCTCCAGCTCTCTGTGTAAGGAAACTGTACACAGTACAGACTTTGAAAAAACCAATCACTATATATATACATATATATATATATATATATGTATATATATGTATATATATTGTTGTTTTTTTTTTTGGTCTTTTTGAGACAGGGTCTCGCTATGCAGTTCAGGCTGGCCTTGACCTCACTTTGTAGCTCAAACTGATCTCGAACTTGCAACAATGCTCCTGCCTCAGTCTCCTGAGTGCTGGGATTACAGGAGTGTGCCATCATTCCTGGCTTTAATATTTTATATCTTATAACTGCAAAAACAGGATCTCCTCATTCTTGGCAGGTAAGCAATGAAAGATCAGCAACTCTCTTCCTTTTTTTTTTTTTTAATTGTTCTGAAGAATCAGAAAAATAGAGACTGCTGGCTTCTGTTTTGCTTCCAAGGAAGCTGCACAACCCAGGATGCTTTCCCGACCCTTCTTCTAAAGGTTCCTTCAGGCATTAGGTTCAGAGTCGTTTACTCCTTTCAATCCCTCATCTGCTCTTCCTTTGGGCGACTCTGCCCTCCTCACGGGCATCATACTCTGCCGTCAGTGCAGGTCATCCTGCTTTTAGAGCAGGCTTCTTGTAAGCTGTCAGAGGTGCTTCCTATTCCAGGAAGGTGCTTCCTCCTTCACCTTCCATCTGTGGCAGCTTCCAGTCCATACCTTCCCATGAGCTGCCTGCTGCCCCTTGTCCTAGCGGACAGCACCATGACAAACACTGATCTGTGAAATTACTGTCCAGCTGCCAGAGAGCAAGAAGGGTAGTAGACTCAATCTTTCAGGATGAACTTAGTATGTAACTGAGTCAGTACCAAACTCTACCTTTCATGGAGCAAGGGGGTAGGCCAGAAAAATGTAAAAAACAGAAAACAAAAAAGTCTTCCCTTCAGAGACTGATCTTTTGAGATCTTTTGGGTGAAGACCATGGCACACCCATCTGTAAGCTGAGCGCCACAGTCAGTGAGCTTCCCAGCATGCACTGGTGAGCCTGATGCATCTGACTGAGGGCGGCGCCTCTCAGCAAAATAACACAGTGCCCAGCAGATCAAGTGCACCTGCAAAAAGCCAGGAGCAGAACACTGTGTTTTGCAGCTGTTGAAAGAGAAAGCAGAGAAACTGGCAAATTCTAGGCACCAAATTGAGGCCTACAAAGCCTGACACAAAGTAAGGCTACGCTTTCATTCCTGCACGTTTCTGCCGTGAGCTAGAAGAAGGCCCGAGATGTGTGCCTATAAGGGGCTCCTGTGCCCCCCAGCGCAGCACCAGGTCCCAGAGTTCCTGGAGAGAGCCAGAAAGAGGCACAAGCGACCATCTTCCTGTGCTCTGGTCTGGGGCACCAACTCCAGCAGTTGAGGTGAGGACCCATGAGCACGCCCCAGGGGGCAGTGGTGTCCCGGGGACACTGACACTCATGTCCAGCCTCAGGCTAGTTCCCAGCCCAGCACTTTTCAAGTGCTTATGTGCCTCCAGCTCACAGGCACCGGTCAGTACTGAGTGCTGGGCTGGAAGCTGGCCAAGGGCTCTGCAGAAATTATTCTGAGCCAAGTTCCTGAATCTCTCACCCCCCCAGCCTGTGAATAAATCCCTCAGAGCCAGCTTCTCCTAATCCGATCTTGTAACAAAACTGACAAAAACCCTGGAATAATACACTATTAGCCTACCCCTTCTCGTGAGAACTGAATGGGGAGGAGAGACGGGCATCGCGTGCCAAGAGGACCTTTGCACCCCCCCCAGCCCAGCCACGCCCCTGATCACCCCCACAACGAAGCCAAAAGTATCTAGAAGGCAAGGCTTGGCTCCTTAGTCTGCTGTGCCAGTTGTGAGTTTCCCAAGAGAAAAACCAGAGGAGGGGAGGAGAGCAGAGGGGAGGGGAGGAGAGCAGAGGGGAGGGGAGGAGAGCAGAGGGGAGGGGAGGGGAGCGGAGGGGAGGGGAGGGGAGCCAGCTCTCATGGCCAGGGTCTGCACTAAGGAAGGTGACATTCAGCAACACGAAAGCTATCTTTGGTGGTGGTGAGCTCAGCAGACGCAGAGCACATCAGCCGAAGCCAGACCAGGGACAGGCAAGGGGCCCTGAGAACACGGCAGAATGACAGGTGAATGAGTTTCCTGCCGGTGCCACCACCAGCCACCACACTGTAGTGTCAGACCCACTGACTCAAAAGGTCCTTCCTGCCTTTGGTGAGGCCAGTGGCCCTGGCCAAGCCCTTCTACTGTTATTTCTCTGGTTCACTCTTTTGGCTACTTTTTGCAGTTTTCTGGACCCCTGCCTGCACTGACCCTTGGGCTACCCTGACCATCCACACAGATCGTCTTAGGGTCAGCTGACCGGTCACCTTCATGCCACCTACAGCCTCAACCCACCTGTTCCAGACCAGTGACCTGATGGAAGCTAGCACACGGACATTTTTCACGATTGTAATGGAAAACACAGACAAAAGAGACGGCTGTGGATTCCCTGGGTCCTGAATCCACAATTTCTACATAGACACAGGGAAGACATAAAAGCCAGTATGTAGCCTTGTTTTTAAAATTATTTTCCCAGGTACTGTCAATTATGTGAACAAGCGCAAACGGAACTTCTGAAAATCACCAGGTTTTCCACTCTATCAGGACTTAACACTGACTCAGTGTGTACCTCCTCTGCTGCCCTCCCCATGCATCGGGCCACCTGCATGGGGTTTGGAAGGCCGAGGGCTCATGACCCTCAGTACCTCGTCAACTGGGGGAGGATGGTTTCCATGACAACCAAAGGAGGGGGCAGATCAGAGAGGTGAACACGGTGTCTCATGGGGGAAAAGCCATTTCCAGTGCCCTGTCTGTCCCCGTACTGGACGCAGAGGTACAAAGCCAAGATAGCATGACGGCACTGCCATGCTCCACTGCCCTGTGCCACCAAGCAGCATTCTGAGCACAGTTTGGCAAAGGGTACAAATGAGCAGGGCTCAGCCAGGGATCTCAACACATCTGCACAGCTGGGTGATGCTGGCAAGTTCTTGGTATTTCTTTGCACCCTTACCTGCAAAATAAAGAGCTATCTTATAATGCAGTTGAGAAAATCAGAAGATGACAACAGTGTCAGCTCAGAGCTTGGGTCTGTATTAATTAGTATTACTAATACTATACTAATATTAATATGTACTAATTAGTATAATTAATACTAATTCAGTCAACATACATAAAACAGTTATTTGAGTAGTATACTGGATTATAAAATATCAGCAGAAAAAGTTTATTCCAGAACTACTGCAGTATATAATATTAATATGATAGTGTCACAAATAGTTTCAAGAAGAAAAACCTTATCTGAGTTTGGTACACACAGAAAAATATTTGATTGACATTAAACAGCCGTAATGTTGGGGATTTTCTTTTTTTTTTTTTTGGTCTTCTTGAGACAAGGTCTCACTATGCAGTTCTGGCTGGCCTTCAACTCACTTTGTGGCCCAGGCTGGCTTTGAACTTGCAGGGATTCTCCTGCCTCAGTCTCCTGAGTGCCGTTATTATAGGCGCTCATACTGCTGTTCAGAAAAAACGGTTTAATAACAACCTCAGCAACAACAATCTGACTGCTCAAAACCCAAAGCTAAAGTGGACCCCCTCAACAAGAGCTTTAATGACTATATTTTCACCAGGAATATGCTGAGAAGGCAACGTGACTCCAGACAGGGTGCATGGAAAGCAATCTGCTCATTAGAAGGGGAAAGGACGTCATGATGCCACTTCAGGTCTGCAGTTGTTAATTGCCCAAATCCACCCTGTGCTAAGCCCCTCCTGGTGAGGCCTGGACCCCAGCTTGACAGAAGGAAGAATCCACGGAGGAGGGGCGAAGACACAGGCACAGCACAGATACCCGAGAGCAAATCCTGCAAAGTCCGAAGACTTCCAGACATAGGCTGTCCCATTCCTGTAAATACAACATGGCCACCGACCAAACGTCCCATGAGGCCACACTCCACGTATGTAAAGTCATACAGAGAAGGCTCTGCAGCGGAGACACATACAGAAATACTTCAAGCCGAATGGAGTTGGTCTGGAGACTCCAAAGATATCAGATGGTCTCCTGAGAAACTAAATTCTCCAGAAGTTCACCCTGGATAACTGAGATGAGTCCTTAGATCAGAAACCAAAGCAAACTATTAAGAAAGGAGGGAAAGAGAAAATGGGCTGGGGCGCAGCACAGTGGAGTGCCTGCTCCTGGGTTTGATCCCCCAGAATGAAAGGAAAATCAAAAGGAAAACACTGACCAAGGGCAACTGAAGAATTCCTATTTCATAGTTTATATTCATCTTTGTCTCGGACCTTCCAGTCAAAGCAACAGATAAAAGTCTTAAATACTGAAAAGAAAGAAACGTGAATTTGATTAGCAGATGATCCATCTACCTAGATAACTAACATTATCCTAAAAACATCGAACATTCACAGAACTGCTCAGTGAAGTAGCCAGGTGTACTAATCTCTGATGTTTGCAACAGAAATTTAATGGGAAATCTCAGGTATGGTGGCATTCAGTAATAAAATATCTGGGAATAAATATAGCAAGATAATGGTAAGATAAGGAAAATTAAACAGCTTTACTGAAGTATATAAATGGAAGCTGAGAGAGAGGGAGAGAGACACACACGCGCACCCCCATAGACTAAGACTTCAGCCAAGGACAGTTTCCCAATATATAAGATGCGGATGCTACTGGACTCCCACAGAAGTTCTGAGGATTTTGATGGGACAATTCATGAACAGCAAACTGCAAAGAGAGAAATAAGGACTCAAGGAACCTTAAAAATTACCATGAGTGGAGGTGGAGTGGACACTGGTTAAGATTTGGAGAAAAATGTAGATGACTCTCAGATCCATGCATATGGATTCAGGCTTCAGCGTGGTAGAACAGAACTATAGTCAGAGTTACCCAGGAGGCTGAGGCAGGAAGATCACTTCAGCCCAGAAGTTCCAGACCAGCCTGCGCCACTCAGTGAGATTTTAATATTCAGTGAAATAAATCAGACATGCCAGCTTACATAGCAAAAGGTTTCTCTTCCATGAGAAACTCTATAAATAAATTAAAGAGCAAAATATAAGGCAGATAATACAAAACAGGGAGAAAGATCTTCTGCAAATGGGAAGGAGACCAAGAGATTAGGGGGGTGGATGTAAAGAGAATTTTAAGAAGTGTTATATACAAGTACTGACTTTCCACAGTGAATATGATCACTACATAGTGCAAATATGGACTAATAAAAAATAATAAAATCAAAAAAAGAAAACAGTAATTTTTTAAAAATGGAAGAAAATATAGGCCTGATGTAAAAAGCACAATTAAAATGTTCAGTACAGTTATTTTGTTTTGTTTCTTTGTCTTTTTGAGACAGGGTCTCACTATGCAGTTCAGGCTGGCCTTGAGCTCACTTTGTTGCCAGGCTGGTCTTGAACTCGCAACAATCCTCCTGCCTCAGCCTCCTGAGTGCTGGAATTACAGGTGTGAGCCACCACATCCAGTTCTGTTCACTATAGTTAGGTAACATCTGAGAAATTCTGAAAAAAACCTCTAAATAATAAACTGTTATAATTAAAAAAGAAAAAGTCAGGCTGAGTTGAGGAAGAATGAACTCCAATCTCCTCTTCTAACGCCAAGAGCGAGGCCAGGAAGCGCCCATTACTTCCTTTACTCCAGGGGGGTCACAAGCACTACGTGACTAATATTGATATCTCATGTTCTTTAAGATTATTACTGTGTGACTAAAGTGAGTCACACTGAGCCTGGGTCTGGACGATAGCATCTCAGTGTGTCTGTTCTGGTGTTTACCTCCAAAGCCAGCACCTGCCTCGGGGCGCAGGCCTCTGGCCCATGAAGGCCTCGTGAACCTGGGCCAGTAGCTGTCACCTGGCTGTGTAGGAAAGGACACAGGTGATGCTGGCTGCTCTACCTCAGCCCCAGGGCTGACTCCCGGTGCACAGGGATGGTGAAGTCTCAACTGTGCTAATCACAGCCGGGGAGAAGGAAGCATCGCCCATGTTTCTGTTCCACCAAGAAGCAACAATGTTCTCGGGGATGCAGCAGGCGCGAGCTTTTATTCAGTGTTCGTCTCGTTCTTCTCCCAAAACCGAGTGGGGCAAGGAAGAGGATGCCTGGGGCAATCCCCAGCTTCGGTTCCAGGCTGTCTGCTGCGGGCTGACCAGCAGTGTGCTTCGCCACATTCCTCAGCTTCTCCTCTGTAACGCGAGCTCCTGCTTCCGCAGCATCGTGGTGAGTCAGAAAGCGCAAAACAAAGCATCTCGTCCACGGGGGCGCATGTGTCCAGGGCAGGCTCTCGGCTCTTCCTCATGCCGTTTCTCTGGCCCTCTCTCTCACCTCCAAAAGCTCTTTTTAAAACATCCTTTCTCAGATAAATGGATCAAGGATTTTTGGAGAAGTTTAGACTTTAGAAGCAAACACAGGAACTATAAAAAGCCACTTCTGCATAAATCAAAGCTACATAGAGTCATGGTCTTAGTCCATTTGGGCTATTAAAAAAATACCATAAACTGGTGGCTTAGGTGCAATAGAAATTTATTTCCTGCATTTCTGCTGCCTGGGAAGCCCCAGATCAGGGCACAAGGAAGTGTGGCACCGGTGAGAGCCCCGTCCTCCTTCACACAGGGGTGAGCTCCTGGTATCCGTACCGGCGGGGGGTGTCCTTCCGAAGAGTGCTAATTCCAATCATAAGGACCCCACTCTCGGCATCTAAAGACCTCTCTCAAAAGACTCTGCCTCCAAAGACCACGGCTTTGGGCAAGAGGATCTCAACATAGGAATATTGGCTGACACAAATGCAGATAATAGAGGTCACCTCTGGGATGGCTGTGTCTAGATGCCCCCCCAAAGCCTCAAGCAGCCATTCATACAGCTTTCTCAGAGGTGGCTGAATCCAGAGCTGTGATACTGGGGTTAAGGGTGTGCGGTTACTAAGTCAGCCCGCGGACAGGCTTGGCACCCACCCTAAGCGGGGTAGTCTAGACAGGATTGAAAAGGGGCAGAAAGAAGCTGCTGTCATCACTTGCTGCTGGCTGGGTATCACTGCGACCACTTGTCTTCCTCTCTGCAATGCCCCTCTGCCACGTTACTAGCCAGCTATGGGCTGAACCTCTACAAATGGTGAGCCCCATAAACCCTTGCTCCTTTAACCTTGAGTGTCAGGTATTTTGTCTCAGCAACAAGAAAAGGAACTAAGAGAGCCTCTGCCCAGAGAGCTACACCTCCTTTTTATATGTACAGTTCAAAGGTGAATTGTTTCTTTAGTAAAAATGGAACCATAGTCTCTAACTATTGCCAACCAACTTTTCTAGTCATATTTTACTAAAATTGTCATTGTTTTTCTACATCATTTTAAAATGGCACAAAGCAATGCATTTTATGTCTTTTACATTTTTATTTTTCTGCTAAACAATGCAACGGTAGTTACATCTGCCATGTATATGACTGCTTCATAGGGTGAGCTTCTACAGGCAGAATTGTTGGATCAAAGGGGGCATGAAATCAAGGCCCTCGACAGAAAGACAAAACTGCTCACCCAGAAGACTTGACCACGTTACTCTCCCACTGTCAATGCATTTACTGCAGCTTGAATATTTATGTCGCCGAGAGTCCCACATTGAAATCCTCACCTCCAGGGTCATAGTAATAAGGGTTGGAAATGTGAGTCTGTGACCAGGCCAAGCAGAGCCCTCATGAATGACATCAGAAGAGCCCCAGGACCCCCTCCACTTCCCTCCACGTGAGCTTAAGGACCATGGTGTCCTAGGCGCAGTGGGCTCTCACCAGGCTGAATCTGTCAGCTTCTTCATCTTGGACTTTCCATCTTCTAGAACTGAGAAACTTCCCTTGTTTATAAGAAACTCTATGTTGTTTTATTGCAGGAAGCCAGAGAGACTCAAGACAAAGTTAGGGTGTTTCTCTGTGTCCCTTCCTCAGGTCACTTCTAATTTGATTTTTCAAAGCTTAAAAAAAAAATCACCAACCATAAGCTGCTGCATAACACCTTCGGGCGTCTCTCCTCCAGTGGGCTTCTCCGGAACAGCAGTGTGCTCTAACACGGGAGGGACGCTCAGGGCGCACATCACCGTGGCTACCAGGGACTCACCTCTGAACGTGAGATCATCATGGCAGGACAGCTGTTTGGTTTAGTGACTACTTTTTCTGTTCCCACAATTATGAGGACAGTGTTCAGTTGGGTTCATGGAAGAACTGGGGCCCAGAAGACAAGGTTGGAGACCCGGACTCAGAAGGAACCTTTGTTGAGCCAACACCAGTGCAGTCACACCTGGGTGTGCTCAGCAGTGTTAATGTCACAGTTGCTTCTCTGTGACATTCAACTCCTGACCACTGGAATTCCCGGAGAAGGACTGTAAGTCTAACGGGAAACAGACAGACAGACGGGTCTTTTGCAAATGAGAAGGGGACCTGGAGCTGGAGGGAGGGGCAGGGAGGGGACAGGGAAGCAAAAAGAATGACGTGTCACATCCACGTGCCAACTTCCCACTGTGAATGGGATCACACCACAAACATGCAGTAATAAAAATTTTAAAAAGAAATTTAACACTTGATTTTCAGTTCTTTTTTATTCCTTCAGGAGCAGTTTTTTCAAGGTCAACCACAATGCTGATATTCTGAATTTTTAAAGTGGTGTCGTTTTCAGACTGGGACAGATATGAAAACAGCAGCAGCAGCAGCAATGCTAGAGACAGGACCCAGCACAGGAAAGAAAGCTGAGGTCCCGGAGGACACCCAGAATCGCTGCTGACGGCTGCAGGAGCTTCCAGGTCATACAGATAGAAACCATCTCCACTCTGTCTGTCCGCTAACTGTGCAGAACATAGAACCAAGAAATCAGGTTCTGCAGATGATAAAACATTTGCAAGTGCCATGGGGCAGGAGAATGTGCTATAGGTGTTTATTTCTCGGTACACAGAATCTGAGAATGAAAAAGCAAGCTGCTATGTAAGCAGGAGGTGTCAGATTGTGGGTTTTTATACTCACCCATAACCACATTTATGAGGGCCCTGCTCCTACTTGCAAACTGAAGCAGGGACCATGCTCACCACCACCACTTCTGTAATGTCACTTTTCCACCCTAAGGGCCAGACTTCGACATGTTTCAAATAAGAACTTCTCCCTCTCTCAGTAAATCTGTTCTGGGAAATCCATGACCCCAAAACCAAATTCCCTGAGATGTGTACACCTGGGACTGTCTCGTTCTCTTTGAGCCTGAAAATAACTCTGACCTCACAACTCTGAAGATTTTAGTTGTTCCAGCGGTCAATGCCTAACTTTCTTCTTTGCTCCTCTGAAGGTAACCTTTACTTTTTTTTTTTTTTTTTTTTTTTTTTTTGGTGCTGGAGGTCGAACCCTGGTCCTTGTGCATGCAAGGTAACAACTCTACCTCTGAGCCACATCCCAGCCCTGGATGAAGCTGACTTAAAAAATGACTTATCCAGGACCCATGCACATTTGCTGTGGTTTACCTAGGTGCCGAGTTTCCCCGCGATCCTGCCCTAATACACGGCTTGACTTCCATGCTCAGGGATCAGTTTCAGCTCCTGAAATCCTTCCCCTCTCACACAGGCCGTGAAGAAGGCTTCGTCCCCAGTGTTCTAGTTTCTTCATCGGGAACCCCTCTGCCCTCAGCCTTTGGCCCATGCCTTCCACATGCACGTCTCCTCTGCAGTCAGGTCTGTGAATTCTGGGGGCACGAACAGATCTGTCCTGTTTATCACTGAGGTGAGCCCACAGTGCCACTGCTAAAAGGTGGGATTCCAAGAAACCCAGGTCTCACTATTTCTAAATTTCAACCGACTTTATACCCAAATCCCAAAGCCCATTCTGAGCTTTTGCTTGTTTTAGTGCTCGAGGTGAAACCCAAGGCCTCACACAGGCCAAACACAAAGGTCACCCTTGGACCCTCAGAGTTAGGTCCCTGACACCCTCTATCCACAAGCCAGTCCATTTCAGTCCTGCATCCCTTGATTCTTCAGAGATCAAAGCACCAGAATAAAGCACTGCTTTTAAATGGAAGAGCAATACCATTAAACACTGGCTTGGCCTATTTATATTTGGAAATCCATTTATCAAAACAACATCCACTGGCTTTCTCAGCTTGCTATGTGAAAGAGAAAGCAGATAATATCATGAAACCTTCACACATGTGGCTTTAAAATCCCCCTAGAAAAGTAATTGTGTGTGAAAAAATCTTGTGGTTGCCACTGTGGGAAGTAGCAAAGTGGTTACTTTCATGTTCTCATGAAAATAAAAAATCTATGGCAGGGGAAAACCAGAACATTTCATTTTGGGGGTTAGTTTTTCTTTTTTAATTTGGGATTGAAAACAGTGACTTAAAATGACTAAAATGGGAATTACAAACTTAATAATGAAAAACAAAATTCTTTCTGCATAGAGCAAAGGTCCTCTTTAAACAAATCTTTGACTATGGTAATCATAAAATTAGCCATACTCTTATCCATGATTTTTTGGACCTCCTGTGTACAAGTGGCTTATAATTCCTGCTTTGCTTTCCAGGATTCTTGGTATATTCTTGGTATATAAACCCTTGTATATTAAAACATTATATAATCATAACAACATATTTATTCAAGTTTGGCCTATTTCTCTTATTTAAAAAATTTCTCCATCTTCTTCCAATCTTAACACCACCATATCTGTGTTTCCAATGAAAGCTCTCCCTGCACTGACATGGAATTCCATGTCCATTCAAACCAGTCCTTAGAAGATGTATACTATTCTAAGGAATAATGAATTTGTTTAGCAACACAGAATTTATATTATTTATATTATTGTGGTAAAATTCATGCCAATTCAACCTATTTTGATCCTGTAACATAACCATTATTTTTTAAAAAGTTTATTTAATCGGCTGGCTCTATGGCAGGGTGGTAATGGCAGAAAGCCAACTGTTCATGACCTCGGAAGACAGCAAAAGCAGTGAGAGACAGGGGAGAGACAGACAGACATTATCTTTTTTTGATCCATTTAAAGACTCCCTAATGTATCTGTGACAAATTTCACTTGATAGCTAATTCTGAAAAAGTACTCAGATATACTATGAGCAAACAACTCCTTAAGAGCTAACATAAACTCAGCTTGTTTCTTAGAAAAAGAAATCATGTACTTTAGCAAATATAAGTGGAAGTAGGGAAGAGCTGAGTCTACTTCTTCTAGAAGATTTTTCTTTCTGATACTCATTATGTGCTAGACACTGGCAAGCACTGGGTCTACATTTATCAGATGCCATCTGCTGTGCTGTAATTACCCTACTTCCTTTTTCCAACTCTCCTCAAAACCAAAACAAAACATTTATAGAACTAGCACCATGTGTGCTAAGGAAGCGACTCCCGGTGACTCAATTTTTCAGTGACTTTGTTTACCAGCACCTGAAGTGATAAACCTTTTCTTTTAAGAGTCAGGAGATAGCAATAAATTATCGCCCAAGGCTTAAGTGAGGCACAGTTAAAAGGTACTCAACAGGGAAAAACAGCAAGGTTAGATCAGGCAAGCCCCAGGGTAGATGTGGAGTGGAAATCCACAGCAAGCAACCACTTCTTGCATCATGCTGGCAGAACTCTACTTCTGTCTAACGCTCTCTTTGCAAAGCACCGCCTCCGACTTGGTTCTGCTATTTTCTGATTATTAATACTCATGATATGTAATACATAAAAAAAAGAAAATAAACTCCCTTGCAATTTCTGTACCCAGAGAAAACAACTATCAGTGTAAGGTTCTGTATCTTTCAATGTTGTTTTCTACACACGGTATCATCGTTGCTTACTAACTTTCTGTTTTAACTTTCTGTATGTTCCCTGGGTCGTTTCTTTCACACAGGAGGATTCTCCTCCCACCTGCAGGTAGCGAATCACAGGCCTTTGTCCTAAGTCTAGGTCTCTCTAGACAAATCCACTTGGTGCCTCAAAAACATCTCTAAACCCAGATTCGTCATTTTCCTTCCTCTCTCTTCAGCTTCCTAACTTGTGATTACTTGATTCTGTTTTTGTCTCTTGCATTCTGCAGGGGCTGGCAAAATACTACTGTTTCCATGAGCAGAACGCTCAGAGCGGCCTTGGCCTGGGTCCCTCGGGTTATGATCAAGAGCCCCCACCCACCCAGGCTTCCCACACGGTGAAGCCAACAGCCTCAGCAGGCAGCCAGACAGTCCTCCCCCAGGGTCTGCAGCTGAAAGCCCTGGACAGCAGCAGACCTGGTAGGCGGTGACCCTGGATTGAGGTCTCCTGCTCCACCTAGTGGTCTAGACAGTGCCCCGGGATGGACAGTGCAGGGTCAGAGCCTGGGAGTCTGCAGCCCAATGTGGAAAGGACTGAGAGCCCTGGAATTCAGCAGCTTCCTCAGGATTTGACTCAAGCATTGCATCCCCCCAGGGAAATGCCCCAAGCCTCCCAAACAGCTGCTCTCCTTATTACTCTTTACAGGAGCTGACAGATTACTGTGCTATCTCTTTTCTTATGCTTATCAAATAAAAATCATACAATCTTTTTTTTCACACAATCATTCTGACCCAATGACTACACTGTCACCAATATGGTTCCAGAATTTTCACAAAGGACAAATGCAGCACTGATTCATCTAGGTATTAATTCTTTGACTCAATGCACATTGTAGGGCACCTGTCATGTTGCAGATACTCGAATCACTCCAGTCTATGACTGGGAATCAGAGAAATGAAAAAATGCAAATAGATACTACCCTGGACAGGCACAGGGCAGGGGCAGGGGCAGGGGCAGGGAGGGCTTCCAGGAAGACCTGGTGACTGGGCTGATCTTGTGAGGTCAGGGAAAGCTGGTCAGGTAAAGATGACAGCTATAGTTTAGACTCAGTAATGCACATGTGACTCAGCTAGAGTAGAGTTTCTCACACTAGAAAGCCATCCTGGTGCTGCAGGAAGCCGCATGCAAAACAAGATACAAACATCCCTTTCCCACTTCTTCTTCTAGGCAGTAATATTCCCAACTTTAAGGGGACGTTCCCTACCACCCAAAGTCTCCTTCAGTTCAGTGACAGACCTGTGTTCCGTTCTGACCGCGTGAGGTGGGAAAGGCCCACTTAGCAATGCAACACATTATTCATCGCCTCTGCCCACTGCTGGGCTACGGACCACACACTTTGCCTGTGGATTTCTCAGATCTCTCTGTTGAAGCCAACACAGCCAGGGAGCACTTGCGACCACCCGGTGGTGGTGGCAGTGTGTTTTGTCTCTGATGAGCACCATTAGGAAGTGACCTTAAACACAGAGACCAGATCAGTCTCCCGGGGCGTGGCTGTGAACTGGCACTGGGTTTGAGGCCCTCTGTGCTTGTCTGCACATTTCCTGTGCTGTGTTCACATTTTGTTCTCAGGACTTTGCTCAGTTTTCTTTCCCTGAGAGCCTGTCTCTGTCCCCACCTGCACATCACAAGCCCTGTCTCTGTCCCCACTCTTTGCACCCTCTTTAGGCTCCAGGCCTGATGGGATACAGCACAAGTCTGAGATGGATGGTCCAGGAGAGCAACAAGTAACACTCCTGCCAGAGCATATTCCATTTCTGATGCCGTGAGATGGGGGGGTCTCACTAGGTAGCCCAGGCGGGCCTCGAACTCACAGAGATCCCTCTGCCTCGTCCTCCAGAGTGGTGGGATTATAGGCATGTGCCACCATACTGGGCACCATGGCTGTTCTGAGGAATGCTGGAACTTTGTGGACTTACTCTAAACTTCCTTTTACCCCAATTTTTTTTTATTATTTTAACTGACAGATGCTAAGCCATGTCACCATCATTTCCTATTATCTATGGCTGATGCAAAAATGGTCATTTTTGTGACTCCTTTGTGGATACGCCCACTCACATTAAAAAGTATGTATGTCTCTCGTGGGGAAAGAAATCTTTCATTAGATAAGTGCTTATTAGCATAAAATATATGCAAGACACTGTGCCAGATGCTAGAAGCACAAAGTTGAATGAAACATGATATTATTTCACTGTTATCCCTTTACATAAAATTAAATATATAAAGCAAGATCCTGGGCGTTTAGTTAGCTACTGAATAAGCCATTAGGATTATGGTCATTTGTAAATCAGTCTTTTAAACATTACATAGATACTCACCAACACTGTAATATCTCTTCAGCTCTGTACGCTTGATTTCTTTTAACTGGTTATTTTTCCTCTTTTTCTTCTCATCAGTAACATAATCCTCTTCCACAGCAACGCTGCACTTGTCTTGTTCCAAAATGACAGAATTAACATCGTCTTTCCCAGGATGAGCCCTGGCAGCTATGCTTGATGCCGTCTCTGCATTTTGTTTGGCTTGTTTTTTCTTTTTCAACCTAAGAGTGGGGGAGGGTGGGGAACAGAGACATGATTTACTACAAGGAATCCTATTAATTGCATGTCAGGCTTTGAAAATTATTTAATTGATATAGGAAATGTTTTAAAATATTTTAAATTAGATCTTATAATTCTTTCGTTTGTAATCACTTCAAAAATTCTTACACAGTGACCCGTTGCTCGTCCTTAATTCTATATCCACAATATTATAGCGCAAAAACAATACTGGAAATGTTGTAGGCATGTGCCACAGTGAGATCTTCTACAGGCTATTAAAACAGAGCGCTTTTAAGATACCAAGGCAGATAATCGCCCTATTATAAAGCCACACTTGAGACTTTACATTAAAGATGAGCATAGCACTTTGGGTTTTCTATGGCACCTTTGCACTGATGGACAAGTGTGCAGTAACACAAGTCCTTTGTCACAGTTTCAGAACTCAGGGCCAAGGTTTGGCAAGATGTGCATCCGCTCTGTTGTGAGTAATTCTTTTCTTTTATACACAAGACAAAAGCCCTGAAGGACTAGCACAAACTCCTGAGCTCCAGAATAAGAGGATGACAATGAATAACTATCATCGCAATTACTAATAGCTGACAGATGCCTCAGTAAACATCTCCAATGCTTTGCATTCTTCACTCCTGAGTCCCAGATGGGTGAGATGAAGTTTATCAAATTCACAGAAGCCCAATCCTTCAGAACACTTCGCAGGGGATGCTGCACTCTGCAATTCACTGATGAGTCACCCTACTCACCAGTCTTTCTTGAGAACTGTGTTACACCAAAAACTAAACTTTTCGCAAGCAAAGGTCTTGGCTTTCCAGACCTACCACTCTGCCTGGACACAGGTGTTGTCTTAATGCGAACCCTCTCCTGGGCCGGGAGTTCTATATGTCTATTTCCTTTACCTTCCTGACCCACCTGGGAGGTATGATGCTGGGTAATGAATGGCATGTGTGTGAGTTGAAAATGACATAACTTTAGGATAACTCAGGGAGGAAGGTTTGATTTTATGCTGCTTTTCTCTTGATGGTGAATGAACTACTACCACAGCTGAGAAAGGTCTCTCCAGGGGCTCTGACTCTTCAGAGTTCTTTTTTTCTTTCAGATCACCTTCTTTATTAGTGCATCTACATATACCTAACGATCACATTCCTCATGGGAAGTTGGCATGAGCACAGGGCACATCTTGATTCCTTTTTGCATTCTTTTCTCCTCTCTTTCTTCCCATCTCTCCATCTCTTTCCCATTTGAAACAGCTCTCTCTCTCCCCTATTATCTATCTTTTATTTTGTTTATTTATACTTTGGGTTTCTCATGTAAGAGAAACCTTGTGATAGTTAAGCTAATGTGTCTGAATTATTTCATTTAACATATGGTCTCAAGGTGGGTCCATTTACCTACAAATGATTTTTACAGTATAGTAGTACTCCACCATGTATAAATATATATATTTTTTATCTATTCTCTGATAGATATATAGGCCGCTTCCAAGATTTAACTACTAATGAACTGAGCTGTTCCAAACATGGGAAGGTCTTTAACTCTTTCAGGGAGATACCTGGAAGTGGACCCTTTGAGAGTTCTGACCTCAAACCAGGGACCTATCCTCCTGAGGTCACCTGCCTCACACATTAAACGTGGGATCTGCACTTCCTTAGCTATGGATATGGTTGGTCTTTTATTAGGACCAGTTGCGAGAACACATGTCAACACGTACATAAAACAAACAGAAACAGAAATGCATCCCCCAAGTGCATCCCCTATCATATTCTGAGAATGAGCACAGAAAGCTAGCTGGATGACACAATCCACACCGGGGATAAGGTCCCACAATCCAACAGGACGTTTCAAGTACCATGCTATCCACTGAGCATCTAGGAGAAGCTAGGTTCTGAGATGTTTATCGGCCAATACATGAGTATAGGGCCTTAGGCCCTTCAGACACAATGGCTGGAAACGCTGTAGATGAATTCACTCCTTGTTTCTTAGTTCAGCTATCTTTTTATGTGTAGTTGCTCAGAATTACAGACTCATAAAAAGGCATTATTTTCAGTAAACACGTTTTCATTATCTTCAGATTTGAAACTATTCTGGTAAAAGAGTAGGTGGCTCTTTGCAAAGCTGCATCTGATAATGCCTTTAATAATATAATTTTCTCTCATCAAGATCACTGGTAGAGGCCAATATGAATGTGCAGCAGCCTGGTTACAAAACAGACACCATCTCTGCACCCAGGGGTGGGGCTGCAAGCCACAGCCCCCCATCCAACATGGCGCCCATGGATGGGATGACCTTGTTCTACTACCAACTGACCAAATAAATCATTTCAAGAGAACCTTGGGCTCCATTCAGAAAATGATTTTTCTAGGAGGAGAGAAAACAGATGTCGAAGATTAGTTCTATGCAGCCTGAGCTATGCTGCTTCTCAATCTGAATTTTCCACTTTAAGTTCACCACAAAGTCCTCCTTTCACTGCCCCCACAGTAATCAGCCTCACTCGGCTTCTGGGCTGTTTGGACGAATGTCAGTGCTATTTGGGGAATCTCGTTAGAGACTGATTTTTGCACACAGAAATAACAAGATGGGATACATCCCTTTATTGATTTTCTCCCTTTTCTGCACAGAATATTATGGCCAAACTCATAGCAAAACATAGATACTTAAAAAAATATTGGAAAAGCATGCTTATTGAACAAAAAGTGTAACTTAACACTGCAAAATTCTCCCCGATCAGCTGTCCCTTTGGTTCGGGCTGGAAGCTGACTCTCTGGAGGTTATCAGTGTAACTGGAACACTGGGATCGTGCAGATGGAAATCAGACTGGTCTCTGGGAGTGTTCAGGAAAATCCTTCCCAGCATGGAAATGCTTTTAACAACTTTCCTTGCTGGATGCAGGAGCATTACTGTTCTTCGACACTCTTTTCTAGAACTTTTGGCTTTTTTCAAGTCAACATTATCAGGGTGACTCCTGCTCACCAGAGGAGTCTGTTATCCCTAAATTAAGGTAAAGTGGAAAGAAAGGTCTTGCAGAAAAGGGAGCATCTCTTAGTTCATCTAAGCTTTTCTAATGACCCCAAAATATGCATACTGGTAATGAGTACTAAGAAATAGTGTGCAAATCATCTTGAACAGCTAAGTGAATGAAAACTACACTTGTAAGTCCACTGACAGATGAACAGATAAAGAAAATATGGCATCTGTACATCGTGGAATACTACTTGACTGTAAAGAACAATAAATTTGAGACATTTGAGGGAAAATAAATGCATCTGGAAAATGCAATGTTAAATAAAATAAAGACACACAAGCTTAAATACTATATGGTTTCTCTCATTGGAATAAAGCAAAATACAAATAAAGAGCAGATAGACTGATAAAAGGAAACAGAAAGATCCTTTGCAAGTGGGAGAGGAGCCAAGAGACCAGGACAGGCAGAGGAGAAGGGGACACAGAAAGACTGCAGATGCATCGTGTACACACAGCAAACGCCAGATTAAATATACTCACTGTGTGTCACACAACAGCTGAAAAAAGATAATAATGAAAGTCGGGAAAGGGCCCCTAGACAGGTGGACGGGCGGTTAAAGAGAATCAAGATGTGCCATGTGCAGAGACCCACTCTCTAAGAGGAGTGCAAACATCACGCACTGCAAATATATCTAATAAAATAAGAAATTAAAACTAGATCAAAACCACAGAAACACTGAAGGACATTTAATATTATTATTATTACTTTTTTTTGGTACCAGGGATCGAACTCATGACCTTACACTTGCCTGGTAGGTGTCTGTGCCACTGAGCTATCTCTGCAGCCCAACATTTGCTGAGTGCAGTGTTTTGTTTTTTTTTTTAAGTTTTATAATGTGTTGCATTTGATTTGCTTTAAAATAAAAAAAATTTTTTTTTTTGAAACAGGGTCTTGCTGTGTGGTTCAGGCTGGCCTTGAACTTACGGTATAGCCCAGGCTGGCCTTGAACTCATGGTGTAACCCAGGCTGGCCTCTCCTTGAATGTGTGACTACCATGTCCAGTTTCAATTAATACTTCTGAATGAGTAAACAGATCGATGTGCCTACCTTCTAACTGGTTAAGATTTGTTCGCTAGAGACATGAGCTAGAAACACAGCTTGCTCTGATTACCAGCACAACTGTCTCAAAACAAAATATAAAAAATTAAAAATGCCAATGAAAACAGTAGCCAGGGTGATGCACAGTTGAGGAGTACAGAGGCAGAGGGTCTGTCTAGTACACTAAAGACCTGTGTTCAATTCCTGCCTCACCAAATGTGTGCACATATACAGTCCCCTCTTTATTCAGACCCCTGATGTACACAGAAAATGTGTTAGCCACAAATACTCAAAAATGCATTGAATTGTAGACTTGGCTAGTTAACATCAGTGTCTGCGTGACTGTGATCCAACCAGAGATCCAATGTACATGACTCTTACATTATAAGCTAGGTTCTGAGTGCTTCTGAAGAAAGCATCACACATAAATGGCTAATACTGCATTGCCCAATAGGAGAACCACTAGTCAGCCACCCATGGTTACTGAATCTAATTAAAATCAAATGCAACGTTACAGTTCAGCTGGAAACAAGACACTGCCAGAGTTCGATGGATTCATGTGAGCAAGGACCACAAGAGACACAGGCGTCCAGGACACTCCTGTGGCCACTGATGGACTGTCCTGTCCATCAATGTCCTCTCAAGGGACCAGAAGGGAGGGCAAAGTGGGCAAGAATATTTAACACTTTAGATATGTTTATAAAGGCTATGTGTACATGTGCATAAAGTAACTGCTAAAATGAGTTTCCAGAGACAGAAAGTTATTAGCTGGGGAGAGGGCACAAGAATATCATTTTTTATGGTGTTCCTTTTCGTAGGTTTTGAATTTTATACCATGAACCATAGGTATTCAAAAAAAAAAAAAAAACCCCAAACTTTTAAGTATTTATGGTCCTTGAAGACTTCTTCCTACAGAAAGAATAATCTAACATAAAAATTTTGTCAGAAAATTGAGCTTCAGTTTTTTAGTGATTATTAGGAGAACCTTAAAAGGGCTTTCTTCTAAGGGTGCTGAGGGAGTGAACAGAGGAAGCATGTGTGTGACAAACGCCCCTGGCCTCGGAGGCCCAGAGGCAGGCAGTTTTAGCTCTGTTTGCAGATAAGGAAAGCGGAGCAGCACAGGGCCATTTCCCAAGGTCCCAGGGCAGACTACAGCTGTGCAGCCAGAATTCAAAAGCCAAGATTCGAGGCCACTGCCACACGGCCCTTGGGCCACCCTTTAGGGGTGCGTCCCTGGACTGGAAAATGAAATGTACCTGCTTCTGGGAATCCTGTGACCCCCAAGAAGGGGGCCGACCACAACCAGGGGTGGACTCCAACAGGGGCTCCCGCAGGAAGGAAGGCTCAGACCAGACTGGGGACCTGGGCCCTGCTGGCCAAGTGTGATAAGCTGTCTTCAGGCTTCAGAGTAAACAAAAGAGAGGGGCTGACTCCATTCCAAGGTCCTGTCCGGCTCTCACACTTCAAACTTGGCTGGGATGGTTAGGAAAGGTGCTAAAGCTGTTTTTTGATGTTTAAAAAAATTGTCTTTAAATATGGAAACAAACCCTTCTTAAGAATTTTGCATTTCCTTATGTTTTCATCAAAGTCTCAAATCTGAACACATGCTCCTTCCACTGCAGAGCTCCCAGACCCTGGAAAGCACACATTACACGTACCAAGGGTATCAAAAACAAGGCAAATCAACTAAAAACCAAACTAAGAAAAGCCTCACTGCTGTGGAGCTAATAGCTCCAGAAATAAATGCTGAAAATGTCAAAATCTATCAACCTTGAAGCCAACATAGTCTTCTTTAATACATTTACCCTTAAACATTGCTGCTATAGGGAAACAGGTACCAGTAAACAGTTCTACTACACAAAGAACTACAGTACTACATCGAAGATGTAGAAACAACATTATTGCATTAAAAAAAAAAACTTACAGGGCAGTGTTACAGTACAACTCCAGTTTTGTGGGAAAAAACCAACCCAAAATATAGGACGATCCTCCCCAAACCATGACTGTGGCCGCAGATGTCCACGGTTTTGGTGCAAGCGCAGGAAAACGGTTCATAGGCAAAAGAAGGGAAGAAGTTTTACATTTATCCAATTCGGTGTTGCCAAACTTTTGAGTACAGCAAGTACATTTTGCTTTTGTGATTCCAAGGCCACAATAAACAACACAAAATTAAATATCAGCAACTATTCTTTCCCCAGCCCCGCTCTGGCGGTGAGTTCCTGGACTGCACTCTTCCTCCCCCCCTTCTTAGAAATCGGAGCTGATCTGTCTCCCTGGGGGATTTTCCTGGTTCTGGTTCTTGGCTGTCCGGGCCGCGACCTTGGCCCTTGTCCCGGTACTGTTCTGACCTTGAGTCCAGGCTGGTTTTTCCTAGTCCAACCCTGACTTTTCCCATTTCCAAACTTAATGGAATGGGCTCAGCTACTGGGCCCTAATATTTCCGTGTGAATCTTTTCTGGTTCCATGTGTGCTTACTGAGAATAGCCTCTGGTTCCTTGTCCTCGACATAAAAATAAATTCAGGTGGGTTTTCTTGATGAATAAAATAAATAGTACACAAAGGGTTTACTTTGGTATTAAACACAGACTGTTCTGGGTTCACAGTAACAGCTCAAAACTACAGGTTACTTATTCGATATGCTACTGCTGTTATTCTTACCTGCAGATTTCTGAAGATCCAAGTAAATAAGAGACAACATAAAACAACATGTAAGGGCTGGGGACAAAGCTTAGCAAGAGTGCTTGCCTGGCATGCGTAAGGCCTAGCGTTCAAATCTCTAGTACAAGAGAACCAAACCAATCCAAACAGAGCAAAGCAACTGACAAATCTAAGACATATATATATAAGCTCACACTTTTTTTTTCAGTCTTTTTCAGACAGGGTGTCACTATGCACTTCAGGCTTGCCTTGGGCTCACTTTGTAGCCCAGGCTGGTCCCGAATCTCCCTGCCTCAGCCTCCTGAGTGCTGGGATTACAGGAGTGCACCACCACACCTGGCTCTTTTTCTTACATAAGTCTGTAATTTTGGTATGAGTTTAGTACACAGCTAGTATTGGTACCAACCTATTAGTATTTCTAGAAGAATATCATTTCTTGTATCCTATTTTATAAATATAGGATCAGTTTTGGTCTCCACTGCATATCCCAAATGGTGATACAAGTCCAAAAAAGTCAAAACTACAAGCTGATGGAGGCCAAATGATCACTTGATGAAAATTTTCTCTTGGAATTAAATTTAAAAAAAAAGGAGTACTCATTAGAAAAATCTGTAGATGTACCTGATTTTAGCATCTCAAACACATAATTCTTTTATATTTTTACTGTTTAATCATATTAAAATTCCTCCCACCTCTGAAACTAAAATTCACCAGTTAAAATGAAAGCACCCTAGCTTCAAAGACCGACTCCATTTAGACCGAGAGTTCCTTTTGCTTTGCATCCTACAACTAGCGATCCAGTCTCAAAAGGGTATACAGCACATAAATCCCTCCAGGCCTTAGGGAATAATCACATTGTGACAGAAACCAACACCCCGCGTGACAAGCAGAAGCAAGTCACTGAAACTCAAGTTCCCTTTCTTCTAACCTCCTTGTACTGTGGAACCACGGTGGATCAGCAGATCCACCAAAGTGCAGTGCTGGGAACGGCTGCGAATCTTTGCTCTGAGGAGCCCTGCAGTGGTTCACATTTCAGGGAGCTTACGAGTTCCCCAATGCCAAGATCACAATGACACAGCCACGGCCGCCCTGCACTTTTGAAATGAGACCAGGGTCTGCTGCATGTATACGCTGCTGCTCCAAGGGAGAGCACAGTTCCCCTTTCTAAAAGTCAGGTCGCTGGGTCACAGCATGAAAGGATGTAGGACGATCAACAGACAGTGGGAACACATGTGCTCCCGACTTTTGGTGGGGATACAGCCCATAAACCCACCAGAAATAAAAAGCATTGGAAAAGCTCTGTTACAGCTTTTAATACCCAAATGAATCCATCATAAAGTTAAAGAAAATCAAGTGGAACCGCTATGAGTCCTATATACCTTAGCGGTAAACTAAAGACCAGAACCAGGCAAGGGGACTTGCTGTACGTAATAACAGAACTGTGTTATACTGAGAATAATGGGCAAAGAGCTTTATAGAGAGTATCCAGACATCAAACATTTTACTCTTTATCAACCAAGACTATGCTGACTTCTGTGATGCCTTGAGTTCATTTTGTAGCCCAGGCTGGCCTTGAACTCACAATGATCCTCCTGCCTCAGCCTCCTGAGTGCTGGGGCTACAGGGATGTGCCACCACACCTGGCCAACAAATCTATTTCTAAAGAAAGAACAAAGGACTTAATCAGGGCTGCTCTGAAACCCCAGACTGCAATGAGAGTATCACGGCTGTGAGCTTTTGTTTTTTGTTGACTCCAAAACAATAGCCTTTTGGAGGTAGGGGTATTAGGGGGAATAGTTAATAGGCAGGATTCTGAGGGGTGCATCTCAGTTTCTTACCTAACCACCTCGATCAGCGCTGAAATCAGTCAGTCACTGTTAGGATTACTTACAAAGCAAAGTAATCCTTCCAAAGACTTTTTTGTTTGTTTGTTTGTTTTATTAGAACTCCTTAGAATGCAGAGTTTTGGAGGGGGTGGGGGTGGGGAGAGACAGGGTTACTTTTTTGGAAATTTTGTTTTTACTTAGAATGAACCATTGGTTCTGACCAACCAATGAGTTTTACGGAAAACAGGACTAGCATGTATTCTAATGACACAGATAGTTTACATCATGGCGATATAATCCAGCGGCATAATTCTTTCAGAGAGTTTGATCCATTTCTGAAAAACCTGGCAATTAAAGCAGAGCTACTGCGAAAAAAATCTGAAGCAGGAATTCTGTTCTCCGATTTTAACCTGTCTTCCTTTCAAGTGCTTAAACTGTAGACATGTGAAGGAACACAGAGGCTAAAAAATTACAGTCCTCAAAATAATCAGGTTAGCGTATAAATCAACACTTCCACGAAGCCTAGTAAGTGAAACAGAGTTTGTGGTCAGCAGAAATAAACTGCTGACAGAAAACCATTGTCACTGGCAAAAGAATATGCCCCAGCTCAACTTCCTGCCTGCTCTTTACTTTTAAAAATATTTCCTATTAATTTTATACTTCTTTTCAACAGTTTTAGACACACACATAGTTACCTTTTTATGATAATATGCTTTCAAGATCAGAAACCAGAAGTGGCCTCATCATGCATCCTGATTATTGGTACTGTCAGGAGGAACAGTCTCAGGTATAAAGTTTTTAAGAATCAGTTTGGTAGACGGCCACGATTTAGTGGGTTTACATCCACTAGGCTTATCAGTGTCTTAGAGGTAGTTTTCCAACTGCTATATACCAGACAGTCAGCAAAAGCAGGATTCGGGGGGGAGCAGAACCCTGGGATCCCAGTAATTCAGCTTTGCTTTCATATTTCTGAGGCTCCGTCTCCCAGGGAAAGGGCATCGCATTGCTGGATGGTCTTGGTCAGCTGGTGGCCCCAAGTACACCACAGAGTACCTGAGGCAGAGTAAAAAAATGACTATTTGGACTGTGTCCCCAGGGAGTCTCCTGGGTGCCTTTTGTGTTCCAGGGGCTGACCTGAGGCCAAGACTGGGGGTCTAGAGAGCCTTGGGGTTGGAGCCCACCCCCAGGAAGACGGACTGATGACCAGAGTGCTGGTCCTTTCCATCCTAACTAGAGATAGGGAGGGAAGGGGCTGAACATGGGGTGGGACCCACAGCAGCAGCTGTGGTTCCTGAGCAAAGAACTGCCCCAGAGACCTTTAACCACCAGCACCCTGGGCGCTGCTCAGAGCACGTGCACTCAGGGGCCGACTAGACTTTGCCCTTCGTAGCTCTCCTCTTCGGCTGTTTCTGAATTGCACCTATTGTGACAGATTGGTAAGTGGCAGATTGCTTGTTTTCCTGAGGACCACAAGTCTTTCTAACAAAGTATGAAACTGAGGAGCAGATCCCAGGATCCCCCACATTTGCAGCCAAGTTGGGCAGCAGCATGGTGCCCTGGGGCCTGGCTGGCATGACGTGAGTCTTTGGGACTGTGCCCTTCACCTTGGGTCTGCTGCTGACTCTGGGCAGTTAGCACTGGTGCTGAAATGAATTGCTCAGCATGAATGTGGTGATCAAAGAATCAGAATACACCGAACTCCAGATTTCCGCAGAGACCCAATCTGGAACACAGCAAAGAAGGTGGAAATAAGCTTGATGAAAACTTCCTAGCTCACTGCTCTCCTCTGATGAGAGACAGACAGGTGCTGGTGTGTTCTGCTGCGCCCATGAACACTTCTTAAAGATCAAAATGACTAAGTACTGAGCATGGAAAGTGGGGATAGTCCGTGTAAAAGTCTGGATTTCAGGTTCCCCTTCAAGCATCAGAAGACAGAACAGCACTGGCTGATCACCCCTACGCGGTCCAGGCTGGAGCAGTTTTATCCTTAGCTCAGTTCAGACCCTCGGACACCTGCAGTCCTACTGCCGAGAGTGAGGGCCCACCCCCTTCCCTGGGTGGTGTCCTGGCATCGTGCCCTCTCATTCCATCTGTGGCTGCTGCAGTAAAGTGCTTCGACAGAGGCTGCTAAACACACCACGTTTTCCAGTGCTCGGAAGAGCTGTTATCCAAGGAGCTCACGTGTGTTTTACCCATCCACAGGGAGAGACACAAAAGGGACCTTCTCACAACACTGATCAGGAAAGACTTCTGCCTCAACTACACAGCTAACAGCAGGAATTTAGTGTTCTATTTTTCATTCCAATTTATGGGTTCTTTGGTATTAAACAGTATTCTGAAGGAGCAACAAAGAGAAAAATACAGTTACACACCGATGACTTGACCCTCATTCTCTTTTGCTGCCTCTTCAGGGTAACTCTGGGTTTGCTTTTTTCTTTCCTGGTTCTGGGCTTCTTAACGAAGACATGAAAAATGAAACAGGAGGAGGAGAGATGCGGAAAAATACAAAACAGAGGAGAAATAGAGCAAGATCTAAAAAGGTCATGAGGAGAGACACTAAGCAGATCTGGGGAGAGTCTCTAGGGAAATTTCAAGAAGGACAGAGAGTTGGAGACAGAGCTGAGTCACGTACTACATGTCAGAGACATGGATGGAGAAAGAGGGCTTTTTAATGGTTTATTAAACCTAATGTATTTATTCCCACCTTGGATTTTTGAGAAACATAATAAATATCTGAACTATTTTTGACTATTTTCTCTGTTACATTTATTTCTTGGAATGTGACAGTGCAGGAACCGGACCAAACCAAGGCTGGTTACACACTATATAGAGAATTTTTCTACATGCAGAATTTTTCTAAGAAAACTTAAAGAAGGGACATGAATGAATGAATACATCAATAAGAAAATGAACAGATCTCAGTCCTAGAATGATCAAAGCAACCTAACTGAAGTTATTTGTGTCTGATTTTAATGAATGAACCTGACCATTTTACACAAATTCAAAGGGACCAATAAGGATCGAAAGTGAAACTGCCCTACATCTTTACAGTGGCCGGAATCAAACCACCCAGGACACGGCAGCATGCTAAAAAGTAATACAAAGTGTGTGGGGAGGGGGACAAGAAGCCCCCTAAGACCAAAACACTCTGCCCATTTCCTCCAAATAAAGTGAGGTCTGAATTTCCTTCACCAACTCCTTTATACTTAACATGTAATGCTGCACACACGGTGAAACCAGCTATGTCACCTGCTAAGCAATCAGCCGCTGTCTGCACAGTGGACTTTATCAAGAAACTTTTTGCCTCGATTTTATTAAATTCTCTCTTTTTTTGTCTGTACTGGGAATTAAACTAAGGCTTTGCAAATGCCAGTAAATACTCTACCACTGAGCTACACCCTTGGCCTTCTTTTTGATTTTATAATACTTGCTGATAAGAGGCAAAGTAATTTCTCACAGATTTGCTTTCGAAAATTTCTTTTAACATTAATACATATTACAAAACCTTCAAATAATTATATTAAACCAGTAGGCATCCAAATTCTTGTGGGTTTCTGAACTTCTTATAGACTAAGGCATAAGAAGACCTAGCCTTAACATCACTTTTGGTGAGATTACAGGTTTCTGAAGTAAACAAAAATGGAATAAATTATTTCATTGGTTAGGAGAGAATAAATTTTTTTACTGCTACCGAGACTCTGCAAGGATGTCAGCCACGGTCCAAATAAAAGTCGAGAAGAACGTTTCACTGATGTTGCTATGGGTCTCCAATCCCCTTCAACGCAGTGACCTTTAAAAAGGTGTTCAACACATAACCCGTGTTCTTACAATTTCACGATGGTCTGGGCAGAAGCAAACACTCAGCACTCACTCAGCACTCACAGTCTTAGTGTAACCGCCATACGTACGAAAAGGTATTCTCTACCAACATTCTATTTCCAGGTGTTATTTAGGGGGGTGGTTAAAAACTGAATCGAGTTTTCTGAATTCTACGTGTCACAATATTAAAAATTCTAAAACAGGTGATTCTATATTATAAAATAATTACTAACAAATATTCTTTTCCACTCTGTTTTTAAAGACACATTTGACAAATCATAGACTCTTAGGTAGGAAAGAAACTTAGAGGTCTTCTGAACAGATCATCCATTCAATGATTACTTACCACCTTTTAAAACACTCCAGTACCTAGAAACTCACTGAGACTCAATGGGTATTATTCTACTCTTTAAAAGCTCTGGCTACAGTGTCTCACTGAGTGCTGGATACACCGCAGAAAACTGAAGTAGGCATTTATTGTCCTCCCTGTATTCTGTTTCTGCTGGTACTGGCACCAAGGCCTAATTTCCAATAAATATGAACTCTAATCTAACCAGAGTTGGGTAAGGCTCCGCCTCAGCTCCAGGAGTGAAATATCCAACACAGCTCTCTGCCAAAGCCCCTGGGAGCCTCTGCCTCCCAAGCTGTGTGTCTACTGGTCCACTCAAAATGTATTTCAGGGCTTTAGACACACACACACACACACACACACACACACACACACACACACACACACACACACAGGCACACACATGGCTACTACTGCACAGCGAGTTTGAGCTGGCAGCTCTTATCCAGTAAACCCTGAGAAGAGAAGGCAGAGGAATGGAAGGGCTTAGGCAGACACATTTGGGGCCTGGTGACATTCTCCCAAGTCCCCAGCCCAGGCACTGCTAAAGAAACTGAAGCCTGAATTTAATGTGAACCAATAATCCCCAAAAGCTTTCTTTATGGCCTCAGCTACTCTGATCTGTGTTCTGCTCCCTTGCCTTCCAGAAAGAGGAAGGAGGGTCCTAAGAACTATGGGAATTTACGGCAAAGGGAAGGCTATTCGGTCAGAATGACCCCAAAACGTGGGCTGGCAGTGCTGGGGTCAGCCAGTAGCTGGGAAGGTGGCAGTCTTTTATCAGGTGACAGTGAAATGGGCGCTGATGTCCTAAGCCTGTAGTGTGAGGCTGCGAAGGCCTCCGACTGGTGATTTAAGAGGACTTTTTAGGATCTGGGAGTAAGTTATCTACCCGTTTAGTCTTCAGTGAGCTCTGTAAGGAAAACAGAAACGGCTGCAACTGGTCTGCTGAAAGAACAGAGATGAAAACACAACTCTGCTACGACAAAACCTTTTTCTGCGGCCTGCAAACGCCAAAAGTCGGGTGAGCTGGGTTAATAACAACTTCACAGGACTCAGTAACTCATCGCCACCAAAAGGTAGTTATTCTTGGTGTCACTGAGGGCTGAACCCAGAGCCTCCTCACCAGCCACATACTCCCCCCACACCCCACTTTTAAACTCAGTCAGTATCTCCATGACTCAGCTGCCCGGACCAGGCTGGGACTTGTGACCTTGGCTCAATCTCTCCAAATGCTGAGCCTACAGCCCTTGGTACCGCACAGAGCCTGCCTTAGAAAACTCTTACAATACTTCCCAGCCCTGAAAATACAGGGAAATAAACAGGTAAGGAAAAAAATAAATAAATACAAAGTCATGTGGAGACTGATTATTCAAAGAGTGAAAATCTTCGGACCAGCATGGAGGACTGAACCCAGGGCCTCACACGCCCTAGGTCTTTGCTCTACTGCCGAGCTGCTTCCTCCTCCCTTAGAATTTCCTTATAGACGCAGAGGATAACTATATTGCATTCACTGTTAACTCTTTCTAAACTGCTTTAGTTTTTTAGTTCTTTTTTTTCTTAATGATTTTAGACACACAGACAAGTATTTCATGGGAGTTCTCCATAGTTAAAACCAAGCAGTTCGCTTGCCTTAAAAAAACAAAACAAACAAACAAACAAAAACAATGTAAGCCACCTAGACATTTCTTTTTAACATTTTCCTACTGGGTATTAAACTACATCTTATTTTTAAGGATTTTTATCATTTCTTGATAATCCTACTAGATATTTATGCGTGCATTATGATTTTTAAATAGCAGGAAAGAGTTATTTTTAGCGTGACAGTTTTTCCTACAGGTCTATTATTATTTCTCAGAGGAAAAGATACTGTAGAACCCCTCCCCCCCAAGAAAGAAAGAAATGAAGGGAGGGGGCAGGAGGGAAGCTGGGCCTTCGGGGAAGCTAGGAGTGCCTCTCCCAGGTCTCTGCAGGAAGAGGGGATGGGGTTAGAGCCACAGCTCCAAGCAGGCCACACCGTCTATGAGAACTGCAAGTCCCTCTGGGTGGCAGGGGAGGAGCCGGGGCCACAGCACTGGGGGGAATGAAGTCCTCAAAGTGCCTCTGGCTTCCACCTGACTGAAATGAAACAGACACACCTACTTCTTCCAAGAATTTATCAAACAGACGTTTCCTGTACATGTGTGTGATTTCATTATGAGCCCATGAGCATTTCTTGGTTTCTCTTTTATTTTCAGTTTCTCAAAGCTGGAAAATAATTTAGGTAAGACGTAAGGGGAAAATTACTGAGGTTGAGGAGAAACACTGGAGCCGTAAGATTCATCTGTAGAATGACCCGGGTGTGGGGTCAGTTAGGTTTGGTGCACAAAATTATGCTGGGCTGGCGAATTTTCTGAGCAGATCCAAACCATCTCTGCACAGGAATCCGTCAGACAGACGGGCCAGAGGCTGGTCCCGGCTGGAAGAAAGCGGAAGCGCCCCACTCAGGCCGTCGCAATCCTGCCGGTGAATCGTGTGGGTTCGGATCCTCAACGATGCTTCCCTCCAGCCTTCCAGAAGAACACGCTGGCTACAAATCCAATGGAAGAGATGCAAGGACACAGCAGGAAAGAACTGAACCAACAGGCTTCTTCAGAGAACAAGGGGACCCTCCGGTCACGTCACAAGCTGCAGCTGCTCCTGCGCCCGAATACTCCTCCTTGCTTCCTAGGAAACTTTCCTCCCATCCGAGCACCACGCAGTGGCGCTTCTTCTCCAATGTCTGGGATCTCTACAACAGCCCCTTCCTCTGCTCTGTGCCCTCTGTCACTTGGTTCCAGTAGTGATCCCCACAGCTTCTGCTTTGGAGGCTTTGTTAGTACACACGACCACGTATCCCTGCCAGTGTGCGTGGAGTTAAACGACAGATGAGTACGTCTCCTGATCGGGAATGAAAAGAAGGTGACCTAGGACAGAGGACCTGTCCTTCCCAAACAGAGTCTGCCAAGTCTGTCCCAGAGGAGGCTCCTGATGAGAGAACTGACAGCACCTCGAGGAATGCAAGGGGTTGGTGAGCTCACAGTTAGCACGGGTGAGCAGAAAGCACACACATGAGCACAAAGGAAAGGGAAAAGCAGACAACAGAAACCTATAGGAAGGAGGATGGAAATGCAAAGCTCAGAAGGAGCAGGTGCTGGCAAACAGTGCAAAGAAAAAGTTCCCAGCACGTTTCAGGGGCACTGAAGCAAGCTCATGCCCACTCTGCACCACCCTGGGTGAAGCTCCCTTGTAAGAGTGGCAAAATAGGCCTAATTTTGACCACCAAACCTGTCTCCAGGTGCATCAAAGAGAACAAGCAAAAACTAAAAAGAAAAAAGCACCCAAGGCTAAGAAGAAAATAAAATCCAAATGGAGCATCTCATCCTCTGAGTTACAGAATAATTACCAGCTATCTCTGGAGAACAGCAGAGAAAGATTGGAAATAAAGGAGGAGGGATGCTCTGTTATGAAAAGAAAGCAAAAAGGTTCTAAAAATGACAAACTGAGTTGCTTGTACAAACCCCCAGATAAAGAAACTGACACAGATCAGACAATTTGCTTGCTATTATTTGAAGATGAGTTTCTGGCAGCTGGAAGGCACTCTGGGTACTAAAATGAGTGAACTCAGCTAACATAGTTCCCTTTTTGAAAGTGCTGTCAGACTTGGCACAAAGATGAGGCAGGCAAAGGAACAGTGGATCAAGACCTTAGCAAGGCTGGCTAATATTCCTGCTTTCTCAAGGGAAAGATGGAAACAGAACTTAGAGCAAACTGATTTATAATATGCTGAAATAAAAATAATTATTTAATATCCTGATGGCCAGAATGCATAAAGCGTTCCAATTTAATTTTCTATCAGCCACTTTGGATAAAGAGACAGAAGGCCCAGTGTTTAGGTTGTATATTTTCCTCAGCCACCAAGGACAAAATCATGTAAAATGTTAAAAATCAGACCTCATGATTTCTGCAAGAATTGAATCATGGACAGGAAACAAAATAAACTAAAATCACAATTCCCAAGGTAAAATGTTTTCCTTTCAATGTGAACATAACTGTTGTTACTGAAAAAATAAAACATGATCTGCATTAACAAAAACAAAGGATAACCAGTAACATTTCTATGAATGCATTCATCAGGCTACAAGAAGGCAGTGAAGAATCTGAACACTGCCTTAGGTGTAAAGGTGCTGACACTTGGGATACTCATCCTGGAGAAACAGACACATGAGATGGTAATGAATAAAACAGGGACCTGACCTTGTATGTGTGACCCTAACTAACCAGAAATAAGTAAAATCAGGGGAAAGAAAGTAAGAAAACCAAGAAACCCGAGGCCTTGGGAGTCCCCAGGACATCCTCAAAACCAGAGAGGTTCAAACCTAGGGAAGAAAAGACCTGTTAGGTGCCCTGGAAATTCCAGTCCTAACATGGTGTCTCAGAGGGCTGGGTTTCAGCTGAAAGATTTCATGGTTCTGAAGCCAGGTGTGGTATCTGTATTGAGGTTAAGTGGCCAAATCAATAAGATGAAGACAGCGTGACAGTTTACAACACTTTTTTAAAAATGCTGTCTTTTCATCTTGGAGACTGACATGTCACACAGGATGTACCTGTAACACAAAGCCACTGTGACAGCGCACTGAAGGCAAGGTATGGAGAGACACCCAGACCTCTGAATGCCAGAAAAGAAACTCACCCGCTTTATCCCAGCTACACAAACACAGCCATGGCAGGAGCACGTCCGCCAGTAGCTTGCTTCCTGGACAAAGGGGATGCTACAGCATGCTCAGCCAGCTCTCTCTCTCTCTCCAAATCCATTTCATTTCAAGGAGAAAAAAGAAGATGGAGGAGGAAGAGGAAGAGGAGAAGAAGAAGGAAAAAAAACCCTAAAAATTTCAAAACATGTCAATCGGGGACAACGATGGTACACACATTGCGCACTGTCACCCCCAGTTCATTCACCCAGAGCTCAAGACATCTGCCTTCAACTGTCCAAACAATACTGGCACAAACCTTTCTCATCAGTGAACTCAGTCTCTATCAGCAGTATAACTACCTTAACTACTTTTTTATATACATGTACATGACACATAATACATAGGTTGTTTCTTTCAGCATCTCATACTGAGATAATATGTTTACATGTGTGTATTATTTATTTCACTGAGTATGTTCTTAAGTTGCATCTATTTACCTATCAGAGTCTTCAGTTTGTCCTTCTTTATGGCTGAGTAGTACTCCATTATATAAAAATATCACATTTTTTCTATCCATTCTTCAGTTGATGGACATTTAGGTTGTTCCCAAGATCTGGCTATGACAAATTCTGCTGATGTAAACATGGGTGCACATATATCACTGTGGTACGATGTTTTTAATTCTTTTGGGAAAATACCCTGAAGGGGAACAGCTGGGTGGAATGGGACCTCTGGACCTAGTTTTTAAAGGCATCTCCACACTGATTTCCACAGTGGTGACACCAGTCTGCATTCTCGTCAGCCATGAGTAAGAGTTCCTTTATCCCCACAGCCCCTCTAGCATTTGTCACTGCTTGATAAAGGCCATTCATTCCGGGGTGAGGTGGAGTCTCAGCTCGATCAGCTTTCTCAACAAGCATAGCACATGGTCACACTAGAAACGTCAATATCTCTGTTTAAAACAAGCAGAGATAACTGGTGATCACCTGTGCTTCACTGAAACACTAGGATTTAAACCTCTGCCATGCACAGTTCACTGTGGAAATCTCCACCAGTGGGAAACCTGTTAGCATTACCAAGATACTCGAATTCCTAGCAGGGCATCGTACATTTGTTTCTGAAAACAACATGCTAAATTTGAGTTCAGTAACCTGAAACACCTAGGAATTCTTCAGGTATCTTTGGACATACATGACACAGAAGGCACCTTATGATGATGCCCGTTTTTACTCATGGTTATGAAAATTTTGTGGAAAAATAAAAATCTTTTACTTTTTGGAATTCAAATTTTAGAATTTCACTTTTCAATTCAGAAGGGTGAAGTCTGAATTTTCTAAACGCGCGCTTTCACTGAAGCTATGTGAGTGAAGTTTTCTGTTATGGAGCACAATTCTTCTAATCACTTTTACACATACTAGGAAGGCCCTGTGGGGGTGGGACTAAAGGATACAGGGGGGCAGCTGGCCACAGGAGGAAGCAATGCTGGTTTCCTTCCTTGCCACTGGCTGTGTGACATGGAATGGATGATCCCACTCTGAGCCAGTTTCCTAGGACAGCCACTGGGATGACCTCATGAGGAGGCAACCTGAAGATGTGGGGTGGTCCTGTCCTCCTTACGAAGCTCCAGGTACAGGGTGCCCCGGCAGCGAGAGAGGTCCCTGGGTACCACCGAGACACACGAGCAGAACTCCTGTCATGACGCCCAGCAGCCACCATGGCTCATTTCTCACCCTGCAGCTTTGCTAACATCACCCCGGGTTTGACCTCAAGCTGACCCTGCCAGGGCCCCTCTCTGTTGGCCTGTCCCTGTTCCCTAGAAGCGTGCTCGCACCTCCTTCCCTGCCAGCCCTCAAATAGGTTTCCTCCACTCTCACCATCCACCTGGTGCCTCAGCCTGGATTCCCGGCTTCTCTTTCCCGCCGTGTTTCAGAAACGACTGTGCAGAACTTGAATTTTACTCCCTTACTGTTCGATCCTATTCACATCAAACTGGCTGCTCCCACCAGCACACTGGAAGTGCTTTTATTCTACCAATTATTTGGGATTTCCGAGTGGCCAATCTTAATCAGTCCTCTCTCCTTTTTTCTTCCTTCCTACTTTTCTTCTTCCCTTTCCTCCCCCTTTCTTCCCTGTTGCGGTCACACTGGGTCATCAACCCCAGGGCCTCGTGCAGACCAATCAGGCGCTATCCCACCGAGCTGCGTCCCCCACTTCCCGCCGCTGTCAAACCTGCTCAAAATTCTCCCTGAAACGCTCTTGTCTAGGTTGCCGTAATTCTTCCTGTTGTAGGTTTCGTTCTATTTTTCTATTCTGTACCACTGACAGAGTTCCCCAGGTTTGCCCACCCACTCAAGCCTCTAGGACAAGGCTTTGGAAGATGCATAAAAACGCACTGGTCTGGGCAAGGCTTCAATCCCTGTATTTCCAGAGTCCCTGAGTGATGCCGACGCACTTGGTATGCAGATCCCGTTTTTTGGGAAACAAGGATTACAACACACAGAGGAACCCAGCTCTGTCTTCCTGGGCCATGAGCCCCATGTCAGTATTTCCTGTCTACCACAGTTTTCCCCTGGGCAACAGGTTCAATGCCCTGCTCAGGGACGAGCTGCTACCCGTGCATTTACAGTGCCAGCAGCCAAGCAAGTAACAATTCGACCTGGGTAAATGGAGAGACTGATTTCTGGAAATAAAACTCATCGTTTACTTACAGATTCTAGATTAAAGTGATCACGCTATAAAGGTATTTCAAAGCCCAGCATACTAAATTCCACACTGAGATGTCCCACGTGCAGGTACGCCCGTAGTCCAAAGTGTAGGGAACTCGACGGTCTCAATCAGAATGAAAACTTATCACTCCTCCCAGCTCAAATCACCTCTTCCAAGTACTTGGAGGAAAGGTATCTGAAGTGTAAGGAAAATGACAGCATCACCTGCAAGCACGGACCCTTCCCCGAGCCGAGCTACAAGAATGAGTAACAGGAAGTCCCAGCAGTGAAGACACCAATTCCCGATGGGCGACCGGGTGGGTGCTGTGAAACATCAGTGTGAATAAGGGCCAGGCCTGACCCTCCAGGGCACAAGCCAGCCCCGCTAAAGAACACACCCCTTGGGCTGCAATGACCCCCTGTCTCCCAGCATCCCTGGCCCCCATCCAGCCCATTCCCTCTGCCACATCCTTCCCCATGACTGGGCCTGATAATGCTTCAGTTCCCATCTCAGCCCAGACCTGTCCTGTTTCCACTCCAGAGTCATGTGCCGACTGTGCCCTTTGCACTTCCGCTGGGATGTCCCCTGAGCAGCTCAATTGGACACATCTGAATTTAAGCTCTTGACATTCTTGCTCCAAACAGTGATTTTTCCAGTGTTCCCTATCCATTCACAGTACCTCCATCCATCAAGGCACTCGATCTAGACTCCTAAACATAGTCTCCCAGGCCTGCAAACACCTCGTCTCCTTCTAGGAAACCACCAGGGTTTTTGTTGCCTTAAGGACTTTTCACCCAAGTGTTTTCCCTACAGTACAGTTCTTTCTCCAGTACTTCTCCTAAACACACAGACTACCTGATGAACATCTCATTCCCAGGATCATGGAATACCACGATGCCGTCCAATGACCGTGGGTACGGGAATCAGGACTTTTCAAGACCACTTTCCTCCAGAGGTCTTCCTGGAAGACTCTTGCCCCTGCAAGTCTTTTATAATAACTTGGCTTCCCCCCACTAATATAACAGACAGCTAAGTTAGGTAGGAATAGTCTAGGCAGTCAGACAGAGCTGGGCCCTCGAGGGAGTCAGTGCAGAGGATGGGAACGCATCACAGTTGTGGCTGGAGATGCATCTGAAATTTAAAGTCCCAATAGCTGGTTCCTTGTACCTCCCTAAGGGAAGACCAGGGGTTTGGGATTATCAGTATCCCTCTCTCTGAGATTTCTCATTATCTCATTAGGGGGTGGCCGTCCTCTCCCATCTACTAGGACTAAAACCACTAAGCCTAAGACTAAGATTACTAAAACTAAAGAAAAGAGTCAGACTATAAATTATTGACCAAGGTTAATAATGCCACCCATGTACCCTTGCTACCATTAGATCAGTATTACCCCAGCAGCTATGCTTACTGGTTGATCATAATTTGACCTGCGCTGTACCCACGTCATGACTTTGCTCTATAAAGCTTGCTTTGACGAGCAGGCTCATTGGCACCCCCTTTCCTGTCTCTCAGGAGCTATTCCTGCTCCCCTTTCCTTCCCTCCAATTAATCTTCCTAGTCTTAACCTCCACTGTTCCTTAGAATTCATTACTGAGGGACGGGAACTTGGCTTACTTGACATCTGGCATTTCCCCTGTATCAGTGCGAACGCTGCCATTTCAACTGCTTATGTATTTGTTTTCCTCTGGCTCCAGGAAAAACCCTGTCCATGTTCCTGTGTTTACCACTTTACCCTCTAGACACAACCACTGCAGATGCAGAAGGTCTGTCTGAGATGCAAGGAATGCACATCTTCCTTCCCACAATACAAACAATACTGAATTTCAAATGCAAAGATGAACATTATGTGACTCTAGACTTCTTTTGAGTCAGAAAATTGGGAGTGGTTTTAAATAATTGGTAGCAGAAAATACAAAAACAAAAATGGTCATTTATTTAAAATTAGTAAAGGATTTTTCCATGTATTAAAAGAAAGAAAAAAAAAGGTAAAAATCATTAAGATCATAACCCAATTAAATTTATAATTTTCCATTTTAATGATCCATTAAGTGCAATTTAACTGTCCAATTATAAATTGCCCTTTACAATATACATGTGTTTTCAACTAATTCATGTACTTTTAAAAATTCATGTATTCTTACAAAAACATTATTTGTTCCTATGTATATACATAACTCATTTTTAATCTAAAATAGATCTACTTTTAGAAAAACATCCAGATTATATGTGCTTCAAGCTTATGTTTAGAAATTAAGCTCTTCTTGCTGTCTAGTTAAAACAGCTGATTTAGGCCAGTAAAAGGAAATACTCTTCCCTTAAAAACAAAAATGGAGCTCCTGAGATGGAGACGGCTCTGTGCTGGATGACCTCACCAGCATCTGCTGCAATTACCTTCCGATAATGAAATAACCCAATCACTGCTCAGTGCTCTGCCCCACTAATACTTCAGACAGCTGAGTCGGTTAGAAGTATTCCAGGCAGGTGGACAAAGCTGGGCCTCCCCACGGAAGACTGCTGTGGCCTGAGGCACAGTCACTGAAGGCCAGGCTGCAAGAGAAAGAGGATGGACGACACTCACAGACTCCCTAGGGATGGACGGCAGGGTTTTCTTTTCACTGAGGGTGGGGACCGATCCTCCCCCTTCCAGGAAAGCTCTTGTCCATCACAGGTGCGCTTGCTCTGTGACGTGCTTCGCCGTTCAATCCCCATTTAATCTGTATTACCCAGGCCACTATACGTGCTGAGATCTTATTGGCTGAGCATAGTTTTGTCCCACCCCACACCCACCTTCTGATTTACGCTGGATCAATGTGACCTAAGTGACTATACCCATGATCTTATTAGTTGCCTATAACTTTGGCCCACCTTACACCCACCTTGCTGTGTGGTTTTGCTCTATGAAACTCCCTTAGAAGCTGGGTCCCTGGGGCTGCCCACTGGGGACCCCTTCTGTCCCTCTTAGACAGAAGCGTTCTTTCTTTCAACAGTCTTCCTGTTCTTACCTCCATAGTCCTAGAATTCATGCCTCAATTTTAGAGAACACTAACTGGGCGTGTCGGACATCTAGCAGGTTGGGTTACAACTTTATTTCTCTTCTTTTATGTGGAGGTCCATGTATCACCCCTTTATCATCCTTCCGTCACTAACAAAATTAATGTGAAATATCAAATGTACCTGCTTCCGATGATATATTATGCAAGTCCAAAGCAAAACTCCTCAGCTCTAATTTAGAAAGCACATGTACCACAGCTGCCATCATCAACATACATATGAAAAATTAATGGAACAATTAATGACTTAGCTCAAATCATCTATGATTGCTTTAAATCACTACATCAATTCAAAGATCAACTGATTTTGAGTCTATTATGCTCTGTACCACAGGTGTGTTCTTGAAAATGTACATCTAAATTATATTTTAAAAGCCACAGAGTGATTTATAGTTTATTTTCCTTTTCAGTTTAGGACAGAGTATTTCAAATACAAATACCTCGCCTATAATTGCTTTGTAAGTGTAAATGATCACATTTTGGTCATCTAGTCTGTTATCTCACAAATACACTAATAAGAAGCATTTAAAGATTATACTGATGTAATCCATATTATTCTCTGGCTTTACAACATTGAAATTTGCCTCCCGCCCACCACTGCCCACAAGAACTCTCTTCTCACAGCCGTCAGGCACATCTCACATGTCAGTCCCCAAAATCACCCCTTCAAGGTGCTCCAACTCAAATGCAATCAGTGGCACAGTTCCACCAGCAGGACAGAGTTACTGAGTAAAGACCCTATTCTTGGTCACCACCTTCTGCCCCAGCAGTGCGAGACACTATTTGGCACTGGGAGACCCAAGAGATCCCCCAGTTTAACCCTCTTGCCCTGGAATGTTCAGGACAGGCTTAATGCCTCGACATGTCTACCTTAGCTCTGTTCAGTGCGGAGGAGCTGTGCAAACCACGGACCAAACTGTGTCCTCCTGCCCTCTCTTCCTGGCCTGCTGTCTGTGTCATGCCTGTATTCATGTACGTGGGAGTAACAAAATGTCAGAACGAGTGGGTAAGGGTGCTTTGTGTTCACTGGTAGAATACACCATGGTGACAAGGCCAGGAAAGGGACCGAACCCCCTTCATGTGGAAAAGGAAAGTAAAACTGTGTGACCAAATATCCTGGAGCCTAACATCAGAGCACCGCTTTTACAATGCAAGTGCTCAAGCTATGAGCATTTCACATATTAAGAGCGTTCAACCTTCAATCTAGAGACAAACTACAGTAAATAATGGGGGGATTCTTGGTAAAAGGTCAGGAGATTGCCGACTTTGGTATTGTTGGTCTGAAAGGATTTCCAAAGTTTCCTAGAGATTTCTAATTTGTTCTAGAATTCCTAAGAATGAATAGCTTTGCACTAGAAACTAAGCACTTTGTACTACCAGTTTAGTACTTAAATACATTCACCATTTCATTTCTGAGATCAGCGATTCCTGCTTTTTCTTATATTTGTAACTCCTAAGAGTCTATGGAATTCATTAAGCACAGCAGGATGAACATCACAGCTTGATGACTAAGGGTCTGGGCTTCGAGGTCGGTCACACTTGGGTTGAGACAGGAATCTGCCACTACATCATTATGTGACCTTGCGCAAGTGACAAACCATCTACAAGGCTTGGCATCTTTGTCAGTAATCAGGATGATAACAAGAACCACTTCACCGGGTAATTATAAGATTATACGAGAATGAAGAGCTCCCTTACACGGTCAATCTGCACCAAATGTTAACCACAGCAAGTGACTGGCAAGTGGTAGGTAGATGGAGGGGATGGAGGTTGGCTCTGTAAGGAATATAAAAATGAAAAACAGCCAACAATAACAACAGACAGATAAGGCAGAGAATAAGAGTGTGGTACTGGGTGTATCCCAAGACAATGTGTTCAGGGGCCCAAGAGAAGGAAGGACAAAGGCCAGCATCAGAGGTGACACTTCCAATTGTGAGTGTGTGGTGGCGGTGAGGTGGAGATAAATGAAATCTATGGAGCCTTGGAGACAGCGCCACACTTTATGGTGGGTTTGACAGAGTGACCCGAACATCATGCACGTGACAGAATGAGTGGGAGGTCTTTGTATGCAGAAAGCAATGTGTAAGACATGTACTGAGCGATCTGAGTAGAAGACAAAGACAGATGGGTGGGAATGAGGCAGATGTGCCAAGCCTCAAATGCCAGAGGAGAAGTTGAGACACAAGTGACTTATCTGTGTTCTACCCAAGAAATTCTAATCTCGCATGACCTGTGGGAGGACATGCAATTAGAATTTGACTCATGAGGGTACAGAGCATGCAGGTTGTTTACTGGAACTCCCAGATGCAAGTTTTAGGGTAAAAGAAAGGCTAACTTACTAACGCTGCCAAGTAAATTCTACGTGGGAGGTAGAAAGCTTCAGAGCTGGGAACACAAAGCTCAGTTTCCTCTTGCTAAAGCTTCACTGTGCTATCGACAGTGAAAGGTATCAAATGCACATATGTCTTAGTCACTCTGCATTGTAATAACAAAAATTCCATAAACTATTTGGCTTAAACAACAAGCATTTGTTTGTCATAGTTCAAAGACTGGGAGAAGCAAGTAATGTGCCAGCCAAATGGCTTCCTCCAGAGGGCACTCTTCCTGGTTTGCTGATGGACACAAGAGAGCCTTTTCATGTGTCTCTTCTCAGAAGGGCACTAATTCTATCACAGAAGCACCATCCTTGTGATCCAATCGCCTGCCCAAGGCCCCACCTCCAAACACCATCACATCAAGAAGGCAGGGCTTCAGTATGAAATCAGGGGAGGCCCCAAACACTCAGGACACAGCAGTACGGCAGCAGCTATTCCACACCCACTGTCCATGTTTAAGTACAAACTCCCAAGCGGTTCAGTTGAAGTCTTCCCCTGCTATAAAAGTTTTGAAAGAGGCATGATGTGGGGCAACAACAGTTTAAACCACGTTGGTTCCCTGGGCTCCAAGCCTTTCTGACTTATGTCTTTCATGGAAGACACATGCCTCTAGCGAAGCTTCCGGGGGGTCATTATCCATGTTTCTATACATCTGTATCTATGTAAGCGGTGATCAAAATATATGGTGAATGATTAAATTCAGAAAAATTTATTATAGCAAAATACATTGCTCAAAATAACCCCCTATGCTCTGAACACACTGATCCCAGTGTTCCTGCCCCTCTCTGGAGCAGTTCTGGAGTTAGAAAGGCAGGCTGATAAGCACACGATGCTGGGTCCTCATCCCCCTTGCTCCCCGAATCCAGCACCCTGTGGCTCCTGGCTCTTCCCAAAGTCAAAACAACCGTGAAAGGCAAATGTTTTCAATGAACTCAGGACACTGAAGCAGCTGTGCCGGCAACTGAAGACCCCTGTAAGTCAGGTACCATTAGAAAGACCGGAAACGAACCATACCTAAGGTTCCATGTCATCTTTCTATTTTTAACGGGCTTAACTAACTAGCTTAGAGTAGGTAAACCATTAACCGGTCTATAGTGTTAGGACCAGAAATAGTTCTACAGGTAAAAAACCCGCGGGAGGTCCAAGTGAGTAAGGTTCATGCAAATCGTTCCATGCAGAGGGCTTATTAGGTGACTTACTGGTTCCACTGAAGAAGGTCCAGTTGAATCTGGGATTTCAGATTTTAAACAAAAGCATACTTGTCATCAATCTTTGAAATTAATTTTCTAAATATCTATAACACTGTATGATAAGAAAGTAAATTTACAAGTCAGTCATTTTCTTTTGGCATGGCTGCCTCTGAATAACTGGCTACTGTGTTAAATGAAAAATTTTCAAAGAAACTGAGTTTTCAATGATGAAAAATCACCTCACTCCTGGGATCCTAACCACCAAAGAATTATCTTCAGCAATGAATCATTTTTGATTACTATGCACACAAGAAAAATAATTTAAAATTGAGAATCAGCATGAAAAATTTTCATGAACCACAATTTATTCTGACGACATACAACACACTATTTTCTGCTTCAGTCTATCATAACCTGTGTACGCCATTCTTTTCCGTTCCATTACTCTGATTATAAAAAAATGCGAAAATGATCTAATAGACATTTCTCAAGGGACACACAAATGATCAACAAGTACTATGAGAAAATGTTTGCACCATTAATCATCAAGGACAAAGGAATAAAATGAGGTATCATCTTTCTCCAGTCTGAATGACCACTATAAAGGACAAAAAATAACAAGCGAGTGAAGATGTGGAGAAGAGGGAAGCTTCATGCATGCACTGCCACTGTGGAAAAAGCACAAAAGTTTCCAAAACAGCTGGGGTAGAGCCACCACACACTCCAGCTACCTCACCACGGCTCATGTACACAAAGAGATGGATGAGAAATACCAGCACGTGCACACTTATTCGGCCCACAATATCCACTCCAGCTAGACAAGGAATCAACCAAGGTGCCCGCTGGTAGCTGAATGGAAAAAGTTTTCTTTTTGTGGTGGTCATACACGACAGAGAATTAATTAGCTACAAAGATGAAGGAAACCTCATTTGCAGCAATGGGGATGTGTCCAGGGAGCTCTCACCCTAAGTGAAGTAAGACAGGCAGAAAAAGACTCAGACCAAATGCTCTCACTTACATGAGGAAGCTAAAAAACCTGACTGCGTTGAGGTAGGGAATAGAAAGTGGGCACCTGGGGCCGGAAAGGGCGGTGCTGAGGGAGGGTGAAGGGTGCTGACAGGCACAGAGCTACAGCTGGACAGGAGGAATCACTTCCACGGCTCTGCAGTGCAGGGGCGTAACCATGGAGACAGTGAACTGCACTTCCCAGTAGCTGGTAGAGAGGATTTTAAATGTTCCAACACAAACCAAAATGTCTGAAGTGACAGATATGCCTGTTACCCTCATTGGGTACTTAAAATATTCTGTTTTTGACATATTAAAATATCACACTATGACCCATAAATATATACAATTATTAGGCAGCTATTAAAATATTTAAAAAACACTGGTTCCATACGGCCAATAAACACATGAAAAATGTTCAGTTTCACCGGTTATTAGGGAACTGCAAATTAATACCATCTTACCCCCAAAAGAATGGCCATCATCAAAAAGTCAAATAATAACAAATGGTGGTGAGGATATGGGGGAAAAGGAGCCCTTCTTATGTTGTTGGGGGGAAGGTTAATGAGTACAACCACTAAAGAAATCAGTGGAGAGAATCCTCAAAAAGTTAAAAACAGAAATCCCGTCTGAACCAGCTATCCCTTTTCTAGGTATCTTCCCAAAAGAGTCAAAGCATCCTATTAGAGGGATACACGCATACCCATGTCCACAGCAGTGTGCTAAAATAGATAGCGCTCAGAAACAGTGTATCTGTCCATCAACAGACGAGTGCATAAATAAAATTTGATCTCTACCCACAGTGGAGTGTTACTCTGCCATAAAGAAAGGTAAAGCTGAGGCATTCATAGGCAAACGGATGCAGCTTGAGAACACCAAGTCAAGTGACAAAAATCAGACATGCTTCAATATCACATGGCTTCTCTTGTATGAAAACCTTAAAGTAGATAAAGTGAAAAATGAAGATAATAGAAAGCTGGGAGAAGTTCAAACAACACTCCAAATCACTGCACTGCTTCAGAGGCATTTTAAGACACATACTAACTTGTTTCCTTTATGCTACTAGTCTCTCCTTCATGGAAAAGAAGTTTGTCCTTTCATTTGTCTGTTCCTTCTGTAAGAGAGAATCTCATTCTGTTTATGACCTGTACTTTGAGTAACATTTTGGCTATTTCTTATATGGACACACAGTGTATTAACCACTGTTACTCTATTATTCTATTATGAAATTTTGTTTTATTTTTTCACAGAAGACTGTTCACTTTCTTTTTAAATACATGTGTGTATTACATTAAAATGTTTTCAAAAATAAATAAATGCTAGTTGTATTCACCAAACTGACTTCACGCTCACTGACTGGGTTGTAACTTGAAAATTAAAAATCAGTATTTAGTACGAAATTAAACCAAGTCACTCTGCCTATTCCTTAAAATGAAGGCCTAAGCCTCAAGTCTATTAATGGTTCAGAGCTTTAGGGCCTTTTTTAATCTCTAGAAAAAAAGCTAATGATTTCCTGGAAACATTAGCAGAGTAGACTTGACCACTGATGCTTTCCCCAGTAATGAATGGTAAGCAGTACGTAAATGTTTCCTTAAGAGCTGTCTGGTCTGAACTCAATCAGGAAAATAGGAAACAGAAGCCTTAAACGACACTGCATCTCATGCAAGGGCCTAACAGAATCAGCCACCGTGGCCAATAAAGCACTAGCAGCTTTTCCATAGGAACCGGCTTTAATGATTAATGGTTTTAAGATTATAATAAACATGCTGAGGACTGAAAGATTTGTAGTACTAAAAAAATCAAGAATCACACACCATCTATACCCGTGTAAGGGAAGATATTTTAAATATTCTGTTTTAACACTTGCTCTATGCCAACCACCACCGCACGGGGCACTGCGAGAGCAGAGCCCTGTGAGCTTCCCGCCTGCCAGGGGCCCTTTGGGGGGAGGCGGACCATGAAAGCCTGAACCAGCCAGAGCAACAGGGGCTGCACAGGACAGCTGGCAGGGCTGGGGGTCACTTCTAGGCACGTGAAGTGACACTTGCCAGGCTGCTGCACAGACACTAAAATCCAGTGTGACTTCCAGTAAATACTGCCAAAGCGTTCTGCTTCGGTGCCACACACAGCTTTACCCGTTTGCCACATCCTGATGCGAACAGCGCGTTCTAATTAGCCTTTCAGACAAAATAGAAACAAACACCATGCATAAGGGAAACTGAGGCAGCTCAGAATGAGTGAAAGCAAGGGGAGCCGCAGACATAGTGGCGGAATCTCCGTTTAAAAGCTTTGTGATTTGGGGCAAGTTATTTGGTTCCCCCAACAACAGGTGCATCGTGCGCCTTCGCATCGCCTCCAGGGTGCACGGTCTCTGCCAGCCGGCACTGTGACTACGTTCTGTTAGCAAAAGCGAGCACAGAGAAGCTGACAGAATACAATGAGCAAAATACCGCAAAGCTAGGGCACTGGCACTGGTCAAACACTTTAAACTGTTCTGTTTGCTGTTCAAATATCAGCACAGTTAAAGCCTGTCATATAAAACTAATAATCTGAATCCAGCCATCAGGGTTCACTTTCTCTTCCATTCCAGATATCCTCAGGGTGGCGAAGCTTCAATGGCCCTTGGCTAGCAAGAAAAAAAAGTCAATAACAATCTACAGATGAGAGAAAGGACAGGGGCTCCCAAGGCACCGCCACCCCGTGCAGGTCACTGGTTCTCCGCACAGGGGAGGCATGACGGGGTGTCTTTCCAAGGGGCTGGAGAACCGGCCGCCCAGGGGGACTCACAGAGCAGGGCCACAGCGCAGCCAGCAAGACCATCCAGGGACACTGTCCGCGTGACTGCGGGCTCTGCAACCAGCCGTAAAGGCCAAAGGAGACCCTGCAGCAGGGACCTGCCCAAATTCATTTCCGAAACAGGCAGAGACTCGCAGTAAGATGTGATCGTAGAGAGAAAAGTGCACCTGAGACGGGAAACCCTGACGACACAAGTGGCATGGGGACAGCGCGCTCCCTCTCACTTCAGTTGGTCACTGTTCTGGACACTTGCATCGTTCTGGGCCGATAAAGGTGACAAGACCTTGCAGGTGATGTCCTCAGTCATCAACACCCTGTTTTGGAGAAGGTCATATACAAGTGAGACCTTCGGGACCTGGGACGTGTGCTCCACGTGACTGACAGTGGCGGAGGGGAGAGTCAGGCTCAGGACTGCCCAGCAGTCAGGTAAGCTGTGCTGCAAGCAGCAGCAGCAGCAGCGCTGGCAGCCTGTACCCTCCAGGTTGCAGGATATGCTGTGCCTGGAAGAGAGGGCACAGCCCAGGAAACGCTGTGCAGCGGACGCTCTGCATGGGAAGGGGCAGGGTGGGGCTCCGGTCCCACACTGCCTCCCTGCTGGGCAGCCTGGGGTAGTTACCACCCCTGTGTCTCAATTTCCACCTAAGTCAAATCCCCTTTTGGGATCTAAACTTGTCCTTTTCAGATGTTGGGCATGGAGATAACCTCAGTCTGTTTCTCTTTTTTCTTTTTCTCTTTTCTGTTTTTGGGACAGGGTCTTACTGTGCAGTTCAGGCTGGCCTTGAGCTCACTGTGTCGCCCAGGGAGGTCTCGAACTCACAATGATCCTCCTGCCTCAGCCTCTCAAATGCTGGGATTACAGATGTAAGCTACCGTGCCTGGCTTTCTCAGTCTGTTTTCACAAATCATTTTCATGTCAAGGCCTGCACAGAGAGTGCAATACTGACCCAAGGCCCTGAGTTAAGACACTGCCCACAGCCTAAGGGGACCAGTCCAGGGCTCCTGGTGCCCTCATCTCTGCCGGCCCACAAAAAGGGAGGACAACTCATCACAGCACAGCACTGCGAGCAACTCCAGGGAAGGCTCTGATCGCTGTGCAGAACACAGCAAACGCCCTGGCACGGGGCCAGCTCATTGTGGACACCTTCTCCTTGTGAGCTCCAGGTCCTGTTACACTGATGGGCGCCTGAGACTTCCCAAGCTCTTTGGATTACAGGTCTACCTGCTTCTTTCTCCCTGATCGGAACAACAGGCGCAGGGCCCAGGATGGGCACTGGGGGTGGAGAGGAGGACGGGGTTGGGCAAAGCTGGGCCGTGGAATGCACCATTGTGGGGCAGTGTGCCAGCAGGAGCGCCACAACCATCTTGGATTTACTCGGTTTGAATGAGAAAGTCACACACTCTCTATGGACTAGGAGGGTGGGTTACACTCAGTCGTGTGCAACCACTGAAGAGAGGTAGGATAAAGGACGTGCAGATCTGCCCAGGTCACACTGTGGGGTGACTTTCACATGTCAGAATTCGGCTCATGTCAAGTCTGAAGAGCCACCAGGGCAGGGGCTGGGGAGGGGCACCCTTTGTTGCCTGGGGGAGTGACAGAGGCACTGCTGCCTGAAGCCGTGGGGAAGGCAGCCTGTGGGAGGGAAGTTCTGCTTTTCCCAACAACTTGGGGACAGGGAGGTGGGGCCCAGCAAGGCTAGGAAGAGAGAGCTACGGGATCACAGCTGGCCTGCCTAGTCTACCTTCCTCTGCGGCACTCACAGGCCTCCCTAGCCCCTGGCAGAGGCGCAAAGTGGACCTGCCTCAGAGCCCTGCACTATGTGGACTCTGGCACATTCTGACCTTTGATCCTTAAAAACATGCTTTCAAAGAACTCCGCATCCACATATGGGGCTGGGGTCGGAGCGCAGTGCTGAGATGTGTGCTTAGCATGTATGTGACTCTGGGTTCAAACCCCAGCACCACACACACACACACAGACGCACACACACACAGATGCACACACACACAGACGCACACACACACAGATGCACGCACACACAGACGCGCACACGCAAAGATACGCACACGCAAAGATACGCACACACAGACACACACACACATGCATGCAGGCTGCAAAGTTTCACAGAAGCCAAATAATATCAAATGAGTGTGGCAGGAGGAAGCCCTTTTGATAACACACAAACCTGCATTCTAACTACAAAGGGAAAACAGAGGGTACACGATGAAGACCCCTCAAATAAATGTAATTTCTATATAGTACAAACAATATAAAAAGTATAATTTGCTTTAGTAATTTAGCTTCTTATGTGGTTTTCAAGATCTGCCAAGGATCAAAGAATTAAGCCACACAGATATAATCAACTAAGTTTGTATACACACATTATTTGCAAAAGAATGGGAAAAAGTCATGTGACTCATTTAATCTAGAATAAGCATCCACTACAAAACTGCGTAAAGCTGCTAAAAGCCAGGTGGGGCTGAACAGAAGAGCCAGAAAACTCATCAAGACTTATTCGGAATGAATCTGTCCAGCAGTGGGACTGACCTAGTTACACGGGCACATGGGCATATTCCAAGATACGCTGTAAGAAATAAGGATCAGGAGACCCTTGGACCACTGATTTCAATTAAACATCATTAGTACAGGATATTTTAAACTTGATTTTGCTTTGCTTTGATACTAAAATGAGAAAGAGAGAGAGCGCGCACGAGAGAGAGACAGAGAGAGACAGAGAGAGAGAAAGAGAGAGAGAGACTAACCCCAGCACTGGAGGTTGTTTGCTATTTAGCAAACAGCCAGACACTGTTTATGAAACCACATAATCAGGTGGTACAGGCAAAGGAAATGTTGACTACTGTTCAAAAGGAAGGAGGGAGAGAGCTGTGGTGGCATCAATCATACCACTGACTTTTGTCCTTGTACCCTATCCTCACATTAATGTCACAAATAAGCATTTCCGATGTTCTTCTTTCATCATTAGAATACTTTTCAGAACACATTCCTGAGCTGAAAGAAAAAAGCTGCCGTTTGTCCAGGACAGTTTGGGTTCGCATTCACAGTTTCACAGCTCCTCCCCTTCCTCTACACTGTAGGGCCAACCAAAGGCTAACACTGAGCAAGTTGTCTGTGACTCACCAGCTACTACCAGCAAGAGGATCCTGAAATGACTTGAGACTCAGACTGAAGAGGCACCGTAGTTTTCAAAAATCTCTATGTAGGGCATCTTGGGCACAGAAGGAAGGAAGGAAACTGGAAAAAAAGGAAGGACACAGAGAGGAGGGGAGAGAGGGGAAAAACAGGAAGAGAAGACAACAGAGAGAGAAAGACAAAGAGAAAGAAAGGAAGGAAGGAGGAAGAAGAGAAGGAAGAGAGACCCTGAGACTCTGATCTACCAGTTCGGTGGTGAATGCCTATCATCCCAGCGATCACAAGTTCAAATCCAGCCTGGGCTGGACTTATACCATAACTTGGCAGTACAGTACTCCTGGGTTCAATCTCCAGTACACCAATGACAAAAACAAAGAACCTTGACCTTGACCCATATTCATATCTTGCACAAAAATGAACTCAAAATTGATGACAGACTTAACTATAAGAAAAATACTATAAAACCTTTAGAAAATAACTCAGGGAACAATATTTAGGAAGTTAGGGATAGGCAAAGAAATGTCATACTTGCCAAGAAAAGCAAAATTCACAAAAGGAGGAACTGACAGACTGAACCACATCAAAATTTAAAAAACCTTTGTTCTGCAGAAGATTTTGTTAAGGGCATGCAACACCAGGCTACAAACTGAGAGAAATTACTTACAAACCACATATCTGACAAAGGACAAATATTTTGAATTATAAAGAATACTCTAAATTCAACCACATATAACCAAAACAATTCAATTGGAAAATGGGCAAAATGCATGCAGAAATTTCACTGAGGAGGAGATAAAGATTCCCAATGAACACATGAAAAGATGTTTAATATAATTAGGCATTAAATCCAAATTAGGACCACACTGAGACATCACTACACACTTACCAGAATGGTAAAGACAAAAAAGCATTAACACCTCCAAGTGCTGGTGAGAAGACAGAGAAACGAGGTTCTTCATGCCTCACTGATGGAGATGCCAAACGGTGCAACCATTCCGGAAGAGAGGACAGAGGCTCTCCAGTAAATGAAGCATACCTTTACCATGGGGACCCAGCAACTGCACTGTTGGGTTTTCATCCCAAAGAAATGAAAATTCATGTCCCTATAAAGCTTTGCACAGTGATGATCCTAAAGTAGCTTAGCTTCTTAATAGTCCAAAACTGGAAACAATCCTAACATTGTTCCATGGAAGAAGAATAAAGCTACAAAGATCCTCATGCACAGTATTGTTGAGCAACACGAAGGAATGAGCTGCTGATACCTGTGCCAGCTTGGACAGACATCAAGGAAATCAGTATCTGAACATCTAGGGACTAAAATGTCTATATGCTAGGACTTCATTTTATTTCTTGAACTGAGGAATTACAGAGACTGAGAACACACTAGGAGTGGTCAGGAGTGCCGGGCAGATAGAGCTGAGCTTGCTACAAAAGGGCAGCGAAACAGGATCTTTGGAGGAACTGCTCTGTCTTAACTGTGTTATCAGCCCCACAAATCTGCCCCGTGACAAAAATGCATAAATCTAACCAAGCACAGGTGCACACACAATGAGTGCTGTGAACCTGCTGAGACCTGAGTAGAGGAGGTGACGATTCTGTACCACAGCACGGCAAGGTGTTATCACTGCAAAGAAGTAAATCAAGGATGCCAGGTTAGGTAATATTCCTTATGACTATGAAGCCACAATTATCTCAAGGACATTATACTGCTGTAGTCAAGGGCTGTGCAGAGAACAATTAGAATCGAGCCACAGAATTTATAATGTTGTTTTATGGTGGTCACCCAGAGTTAAACACAAGAAAGTGCATGATATCTGTCCACAACACTAAAGATCCAGAATATTCAGCCAAGGGCTTGGATCCCACAGCAATGTCCTGCAGGAGTCCAGATGAAAACCTAGAGCCCATGACAATGCCTCCCACGAGTCCAACTGGAGATCTAAAGCTCACGAGAAGGACTCATGCAGCATGTTTTACAGATCTGCATTGGGAAGATTCAAAGGTCAGTGGTGGAAGCTGGAAAGTCTATGCCAGCAGGGTGAAGGAGCTGTGCTGGTAAGTTGAGGGTTTTATACTGGAGCTGAGAAGTCATGCTCAAAATAAGGACCAAGGCTGCGAGGAAAAGTACCACAGCCATCCTCAGTGACACAGAGGCCTGAGCTCCTCTGACAATAAGAACAGCTGAGTACATGCCAGAAAGCCAGCAGGACGAGTTCCCCCTGGAGACTAAACAGCACACGTCTTCCCCTCCAGAGCCAGGAAGCGATGCTCAATGTAAGGACCAGAGCTCCCCAAAGTGAACCACAGCCGCTCTCACCAACAAGGTCCTGAGCTCCTCTGAAGATGATGGCCGAACTCACACTGGGGAAGCTGGTCATGACGAGCTCGTCCAGGAGAACCAACGGCTCAAACAGCAACACTTAGAGAAGCCTACAGCACCCCACTGTTCTCGTCTCTTTATGCTGGCAGCTTTCCTCAGGAGGAACATCTACGCTCAGCACCACGCTGATTTAATTCAGCTGGTGTTAAGTTGACCACCAATTTTTAATCCATAACATATACGTTTCTTATTTATTCTAAATGTTCTATCTTGCTAAAGATTTCTTCCTTTTCCAATCTCAGTACTCTCCACAGTCCTAAGAGTGGGAAATACCACACAACAGTATGTTCAACTCTCTACTCCAAAAACAATGAGTAGTTTACTGTTTCCAACTGGCCGCACTCTGTGTCAATGGGCCATAAAGCAGACAAAGTACTTTCTGAGTCTCAGCCACCTCACTGGGAGAATGAGGCTAAAGTAACCTGTGTCACAGATTTACTTTGAGAATAAATAAAATAATAATAAAATACAATAAATCCTCCAAGTATTTCCTTCCTTTTCCTACTAACAAACTAAAATTCAGCTTAATTTCTGGATAAATACATTGACCAAAAAAACCTTTGGTTTTAGTTCCACAGTGCATGTTCAGAAAACAGAAAATGCATCTTTAGTTGGGTCTAGACTGCGGTTTGGGGATAGAATGAGGCTAAACTCTTAAGAATTTCAGTTTCGGGGACCATGATGATCACATTCAGCCTAGATCCTTTGAGTGTCAAAGTGCTCTGGCTATCAAAATGGTTTATAAGTGTTTAGCATTAATTTTATTATGATGACTGGACGCCTGCTACAGAGATATTTAAATCTGCAAACTGCAGGCAATCACATACTGGATTACTTCTGTTCAGAAAACAAGAAATGGGTATGCATTGGGTAAACTCAGGTCTTAACAGTGACTCTGATTCCAATGATGTCACTTCACCCATGTCCTTTATTGTACCTATGAAACCCCTTTTTATTAATGAACCCCTCATGGAGTGATAGACTTTAAATGCATCATACATTTTTAGTTATCCCTCAATTAAGCTATGGAACAGTGGCAGCTGAACACCTACAACTTAAAATTCAAGGTGAGCTGCTACACACAAAACTGCAGTAAATGCAGGATGGCTATTGTCAAAGGAAGAAACCAACATTTCTTCTCCAATAAGTAAACAAAGTAAACAGATTTAACATCTACTGGTTACTAGTTTTGTTTATGAATAGTCACCAATCACAAAATGTCAAGTTATGCTAGAGGACAAAGTCCTCTCAATTTTTTTTTTAAGCAATTTTGCAAAATGAAGGCTTACCAACTGGAGACTTAGCTCAGCTGTGTAAATGCCTGCCCAGCAAGCACAAGCTCTGGAATTCAATCCCCAGAACCAGAAAACAAAAAACAACAAAAAAAAAGAAGAAGGCGGCTTACCGAGCAAAATAACTTTGTTTCCGTTCCTTCTTCTCTTCCTTGGTATCCATAATATACAACCCAAAGTGCAAAATACTTGGAAAAGTCCTTTGTAATCAGTGAGTCATAGCTCTGTAATGAAAAGAAAATAACAAAGCAAGTGTAAATGAAGAGGTCTGCAATGACCAGAAGGTAGAATAAAGCAGCAGCAGTGCTACATGGCCCCAAACAAATGCAGGATAAACTTTAACCAGGAAACAGTTATGTGAGCCAAACACTAAATGCAAATGTCCACAGGGTGAGAGAACAAACCACAAAACTACAATTAGAATAAAGATGTTAGATAAGCCAGGTGGCAAAACACAGAGGGAAGACCATACTGGAGTGCTTGCCTCATAATTAACTATTATTTCAAAATATGCCAAATTGAAAACCTTCACTGGCTTTGGAAGATTGCATGATCAACTGGCAGATGCAAATTATTTTTTGTAGAGCCTTGAACTCAAAAATCACTCCATCCACAAAATTCATAATGAATATGTCTCACAGTCAATTATATAAAATGGCTCACCCAGGTGTCTTACAGGAATGTTTTTTCTTAATAAAAATAACCTTGGTGTTCTGTTTTATTTTCAGAAACAGGCCAGCAAGCCCATCCCACTTGAGCAAATGTGGAAATGAAAGTACGAAGATTCAGGAAACCTTTCTTCAGAACGGTTTCCTACGCCCGTTCTCCCCTCTCCCCGGCTCTTACAACCCTCACCTGCCCTTGCCGGCTCTGGTGGTTTAAACCTGTAATAGAGGCTGCCTTCAGATCAATCTTCCTTAACTACCACTTTCACCACGCCGTTGCCCTGCTCAAACATTTCCAGTGTCTACAAAGCCTGCTTCACCAATCTCAATTTTCTGCAAAGGATTAACACCCCTTATACCCACCCGTTTTTACCTTGAAGCACACGTACATTTACCAACCAAATTTAAATTTTAAAGAAGGCGAAATACCCTCATCAGTCACGATTATTTACTTATTCATTTCAATCCAATGGAAAAATGAATCCAAAACACATATTCCACAGTTTCAGAGCACAAGGGTAAATGAGACATAATATTTGCTCTAATGGAACTCACTGTCTGCCCAGGGAAACAAAGGATTTCAAAACAGTGGGGTGCACACTAGTACGGGAGGCACAGATACCCACTTAGCCATGCTGATGCCTGTATTTCAGAATATGTTGCTGTACACTATAAACAAACACAATTTTAAAAATATACATTAAAAAACAACAACAAAGAAAAAACAGCTTTCTGCCGAACCTACCCCCCACTGCACACATACACATGTACATACACACACACATGCACACACACGAAGTTGTGAGTATGGGCTTCCAGGTGAGGACTGGGAAGCAGGTCCAACTTGGACCTGAGCAAGAAGACATGGGATTCTCTGCTGTCAGGGTAAAGCAGGGAGCACAGTGCTGGGAGAGCTAAGCGGGAAGCCGTGGACAGATCGAGGTCCGGAAAGCCCATCTATACCTGGTAATGAAGCCTGAGCTCAAGCCCAGCGACACCCACCAGCTGCCCCACTCTGGGCCACCTCAGCTGCCATCGCAATGTGACCATGGGGGACCCAACGGCAGTGCCTGCAGCAACTCTTCTCTGACTGGTCAGGGTGGGCTCAGAGATGAAAGCAGTTTCCTCATCCCTGATACACAAGGAAGTCCTGAAAGGGTTCTCCCCAAGCACGGCGTGACCAAAGCACAGCGGGACAGGATGAACTCCAGGAGATGAAGAGGGAGTTGAGGACTCCCGAGAAAGAGATTACAGCGCAGCACAGGGAGGAGGGCCCAGACCCAGGTCACGGTGGTCACCCTGGGTGAGCAAGGTGAGCTCAGGAACCGCAGGGAGTTGAGGTCTGGTGATCCATTCTACCAACAACACAGGACTGCACGACAAAGGCCCTCTAAGTTTCTGCTTCAGCAGTAAGGTGAACTACGTCAGCAAAGACATCACACACCACGCAAGATGAGGGCAGACTGTGTGGGCCACGAGCCACCCATCCCGGACGTGTCACCTTCAAGGTACACGAGGATAATCAGTGGGGGACACTCATAGCGTGGCAGTCAGGGCTACAGAAAAGGAATCTGATATCCCCAGCATATGGTTGTAGTTATAAGAAAAGGAAAAAAACCACAATGATGAGATCATTCTGGAAGCTTGACAACTACACACAAGGCCTTGTATGGAAATGATAGCAGAAACGCTTCCAGCTCGACTGGGTCATCCCCAAGTCCCCCGTGTGGGCTCCGCTCTGAGCTCAGCATTAGGCAGGGAATTCACACACAGGCACATAACTAAAGTGCAAGGTAGCAACTTAGCTCGGGCCAATGAACAATCCTAAGACTCTAGACCACGCAAAGCTCAACTCTGACTGCAGTAATAAATCTTCAGGGAGCTTAGGATTTCCACAGGTAAAGAGAACTATGGAATTTCAGAAGGAAGCAATAGAAGAACAAGCTTTTGCTTAGGGATGGAGGTGAAAAAAGCAAGACACATTTTGACAACAGAGAGAGAGGCTACCAAGTAGGGAAAAGCGGTGAACCTTGACCCCCACCTAGCAGCATACTATCCATAGGCAGCTCTATGGATCCTTGCAACAAGAGGATCAGATACCTTTATGTGCCTTACACTGAGGCTGGGAGGGGCCAGTTGATTTCCCTAGTTCAACAGCACTACTGCAGTGGAGCGGGGATGGGAAGCCAGCATGGTATACACTGCGGTGTATTTCAGTAACCTTTAGAACCAGAAAGCAACTGCAGACGAACTAAAGTACTGAGGCACCCATAGCAGTGAGTCCTCCGCACTCACGCGGAGGTGAAGGCAAATGTAGCTGGCCTTTACAGGAGGGGTCACCAAGAGCCTCCAACAGTGTACTGGTGCAGCAGAGGAGGAGAAGTCAGGCTACGAAGAGGTGAGGCCGTTCAAACTCATTCCAGTGTCTGGGTGAGGAAAGAAAGAAGAAAAAGGGAAGATGGTGGCCGAGTGTCCAACTCTCCCAGGCCCAGACTCACAGCGTGGGCCGAGCTCGCCAGCTGGGGTCAGCCTCAGCTCTGCACCTTAATCCTTACCCTTCTCCCCAAGCCTGAGGTCATTTGTTCTCCTCCTCCTGACCATATCTGGGCCAAGGCCCAACTGTGCTCTTTATCTCTCCCAACCACTTGGGTGCCCTTCTCCCTCCTTTTAACGCAGCTCACAGGTCACCTCTCAGCTACCGTGAGGCACCTGATCATACTCTGGGTCACGAGGACACTTCACGTGGCCTTCTCAGCTCCAAACCATAAGCTGCCTTCCAGTCAAACACCACCCTGATTCACATTTCCCCATATTTCCCCAAATATCTGCCATGGAAATATGTAGAAACTGCACACAAATACTAAGGAGCTAGATTAATCCAGAATCAGGAACAAAGTCAGTCCCACTGCACACCAACACAAATCCAAGGGTTCCTCCCAAATTAAGAATTATTTGAAGTATAGGGATGTCGTCTCACACTGGCCTGGCAAGACTCTGGAAGGTCAGGATTCCGGCCTCTGTCTCTGCCATGGTCAGGCGGTGTGTCTTGAAGTTCCTCTGCTCCATGCAGGGCTTGTGACAACCCCTGCTTATTAAGTTTCTCCTCATGAATAAAAATGAAGCCATAACAATCTAATTGGAAAATTCTGATATTGCCAGCTGAGCCAGAAGCTAACATTTGATTCTAGTAGAAAAATATTGATGGAAATAAGCAAAAAAAGAAAAGGATTAAAGAAGGCAAGAAGAGACAGGTGGTGCAGCCGTATCTGTTTAGAACTAGGGAGGTTTCATTATTTCTTAATATTCCATTAGATAAAAATATGCTAATCATCAGTGTCTTCTAAGTATCTGCAAATCTTTATTTCACAAACAAGAAAGATGCAGTCTTTTTCGGCTCTAAACATACTAGCAGATTAACCAGAAAGAGGTGCATGCTATAAACATGATCTGCACCGAACCCCCTCATGATGACTCGTATCTAGATGTCGCCCTGAAGCTTCATGCAGTCACGGGGGTGCTTTTTCAGAGGGGGCTGAATCTAGAGTGTGTGGCTGATTCAGGGTGCAATGCTAGGGTTACAGGTGTGTGATTACTAAATCAGTCCACTGACTGGTTTGGCACCACCCTAATCCCAGTAGCCTGGATACGATACAAGGGACAGAAAGAGGCCTGTCTTGTTTTTTGCTTGCTTTGCCACCTTCTGCCCACCATGAAATGCTCTCCTTTGTGACGTCTTCTGCCACACCACCCTGCCTTGGAATCAGCTAATGATAGACTGAAACCTCTGCAAATGGAACCAAATAAACCTTTTCTCCTTTGAACCTTGAGTGTCAGTATCTTGTCTCAGCAATGAGAGAAAAGTAACTAAGACAAACACACAGCAGCCTTCATGCTGCAGTGAAGAACCAAAGCTCTCTACATCAGTCTCTAATGGGGATGACATTTCCCATTATAAGTGGTTGTAATGGGTTTCTTAGAAGCCCTTCATTCCTTTAATGTTTGACTTTTCCCCACATCAGTACACACTAGATTCCTCCAAACACTGACTTCAAGCATCTCGTGCATTTATGCTGCACATTTATGAAGCAGTATAAGACCTATCTTCCATTTAAATACTTCTTGTTGCAATCCCAAATCAGGATAGTCATGCTAAACCCAAATGTAGTTCATTCTTCCAAACAACAGCAAAGTCCTCATCTCATAAAACTTGTTAAAGAAAAAATATTTTTTCTATTGCCTACTGGAGATGATGGCACCATTCAAGGAGAATTTAAGAAGAAAACTAGCAGATTCCTTGACCACATATGACACCACACTTCTGTGCTGGACTCCACAGCACAATGTAGTTTTCTGGATTCACATCAGCTCACTGCGGATTCTTGACATTCAGGGATGACTGGTCAGGACTAAGCTACTCTGTCCACCAACTGTTTTCCCAACAACATGTTTCCCAACACACACATGAAACCAGGCCAGGAACACTAGTCACAAGTTGAGCCACTGACGGGACAGGCCAAATACACCTTCCTGTGCAGCTATTTCCTCCGAGAAAATAGTTATGTTTATACCAAAACACAACAGGTGTTCAGTCTCTTTCAAAGTCACACTGTCACCTAAGCAAAGGAAGGATATTCAAATCTCGGTGTTCACCAAGGTCAGCAATTTGAATACCTTCAACAAGAAACCTAAAGAGAAAGACATGGAACCCCCGACACAGAGGTGTGCAATAAAACCTGTAAGGGGTGCAAGCAGGGCGGAGAGTGACATCCCCAGTTAAACAAGTGTGTATCACAAAAGACAAAGTAACAACCAAAAACAACTGCACAGCTCGGGGGTTTAGCTTAGGGGTGTAAGTGCCTGCTTTGCAAACTTGAGGTTGTGAGTTCGATTCCTAGAACCAAAGGAAAAAAAAACAAAACTGCACAGCAGCAGAGCGACCCGAAGCTATGCCTCAGGTAAGGGGATATTCCAGGAAGCACCATCAATCCGGTGTGTGGAAAAGCGGGACAGTTTTTGGATGGAAAAATGAGTAGAGAACTCCTCAATCCCCATCTTCCCTTCCCTTCCCTTCCCTTCCCTTCCCTTCCCTTCCCTTCCCTTCCCTTCCCTTCCCTTCCCTTCCCTCCCCTCCCCCCCTCCCTCTCTCTCTCTCTCTCTCTCTCTCATTTTTTTTCTTTCTTTCTTGTCTGCCTAGGGAACTTATATGTGACCTGAAAAGAATTACACTAATGGAGTGTCTGTGCTCTCTGGTCTAAGAAGAGTGAAGAAATTCCACCTAATTGAAATCCTAATTTCACTCAACGAAGACTCTGTCCTGGGCCAGAGAGACAACTTCTTAAGTTCTATGGAGCAGATCTGGAAATGAGATTTCTACCAAGTAGGGATTGGGAATCAGGAGTCACCAGAGATGTGGGAAATGGCATCAATCTGAAAAGGGACAAATGCATTTTAACTTTCAAAATGTCAGGACTGTGCCACTACGTACTGGAGATCACATACCCCCCAGGAACCCCTGAGAAGTGATTAAAAAATGAGAGTTGTTGAAGACTTGGAATAAAAACTATGAACCCCAAGACCCAGGATAATCCCAGAAAAAAACAAACAAAAACTGGAGAACAAGAAAGTGGGTTCCCCTTCTCCACGGGCCAAGAACTCTGACGCGGATGAAAAGAGGAAGATGGCGTCCATCAGCCAGGAAGCTCGGCAAGAACCCACAACTGCAACTCATCAGCTGGGAAAACGAGAAGCGGGGTGCAAAGACCCACAGCAGAGAGGGGGAGCGACTCCTGCGGCATGGGAGGAAGGAACTTAGGGACTGTCACAGGCCACGCTACCCCAACAAGGCAGAGGGAGCCTCTGGATGATGAAGGCAGAGAGTCTGGGGTCCTCGGGCAGATGAGGCGGTGACAGCTGTTGGGCAGGCAATCCTGAGTGGGCTGGCAGGACTGGCGTACAGGGCCAGTGGAGGAGAGGATGCTGGAGTGACACAAGTGTAGTCTAGCTCCATTGATCTAAGTTCCGTCTTGACATAACTGCTATTCTAGGCAACCAGGAAATGAAGCAAGCACTTCGCTACTCTATTTAACAGGCATCTGATCAGTTCCTCTTCAGCTGCTTTGGGACAAGATGGAAACATGTGGGCTGGACTTGTGGGTGGATGGCACCGTGATCAGGTGGATGAAGAAAATCACTGAATCACTGCACCAAGAAGTATGTGCTGATCGACTGTCTAACTTCAGCTCAGAGCTGGAAGCTGACCTCAATCTTCAGTTTGCAGGGAGGACGTTAACTGCAAAATGCAGCATTCTTCATAGGCTTTGACCCTGGCCTATAGATTTATCACTGACCTGAATGAAGGCTCCTTAGAGGCCTTCAGGTAGGAAGAAAGAATTTCCTGGTTAATAATGGCATTTGGGTTCAGAAAGAGCTCAGTTGTATGTAGAAAGGAGTCAATTATCATGTTACAGCTTATCCCATATGAATACTGGCTTTGGGGGACATCTTAGATCCAAATCATAACAGCCAGGTTTGGGCTGGAAAGAATACATGGGATTAGCTAACAACTGCTTTTGAACATCTGAAAGATCTTTATCCAATGGGGGGTTCAGATTTGCTAGCTCTTCCCGGGTATGCTGAGACCAGGCTTTAGCTATAGGAGGAGAGCAAAGTGACTCTGGGAAAGGAATAAGCATCCTAAAGGACAGGACCTCTCAGAGGCAGGGAAAGGGAGCCTGCTCATCTCCAAGTCACTGAGTACAAGCCGAGCAACCACTTCATGTGACTGTCACAGGGGAGTTTCCACACTCGTCAAATCTAACACTCTGAATACTTTATTGTAAACCTTTTACAGTACTGAAATTTATACCTGCATGCAATTTTATAAAATCCGTACGACAGTCAAAAAACCCAAAGCAATTTATAAGCATTTCAATAAGAAAATTTTCAGGAATGACTGCATTAGAAGACATAATGAAGCCCCCAGATGAATGCTTACACAAGATGAGTTTGGATACAGGAGAAATAAGATCAGAAACCTCCCTACTACCTAGAGGCATGGCAATGAGAGGGCAGAGGTGATGTGACGGGGGTCTGTTGTGCCCCCGGAGCCTCCCGGGCTCAGAGCTGGGACCTGTGGAAGACTCTGGATGGCAGGGCCAAGGAGGGAGGGCCTGCTTGGAGAGGCGGGTCCCCGAGAGCGTGGATCTCTGCTTCCTGCATGCCATGCTGTGGGCACCTTTTCCTCCACCAAACGCCTATGCAGCGCTGTCCCGCCACAAAGCCAGGCACTACGGACTGAAACCTCTACAAACTGAGAGCCAAGATAAACCTCTCTTCCTTTAAGTTGTGGGGTGTTGGGTACTATGCCTCAGTGGCAAGAAAAGTGACTAAGACAGCATGGAACACTGCAGTGAAAACTACCGCTATGAATAATGACTAGACAGCTATTTCCAAACAAGGTGATTTGGAATGAACCCCTTTCTTTCCTTTAGAGTGTCCCAATAAATATTTACGTAGATCCTACAGAAGATCTGAAATTCTTGAGTATGAGACAGTTCTTCATTTCCTGGGACTTTCTCACTCATGGTATGTCACTGGGTACCTCTACTTCCCCTCAGCTGAATGCCAGCAGTGCCCTTTATAACCATGCCACGCAAAAACGCTACCAGGGAGGGAGGATCCTACAACTACTGGGCACTCCACACACCCAAAAACTCTGTTAAATGATGCTCTGTGTCCCTTCTAAATGACACTGAGCTACGTGTGCTACCCAGGCACAGAAACACTAGAAAACAAGACAGATCTAACTAGAATCCAGATTCTACCACCTATAAGGCATGGGGTCTGGGCTAAATTGCCAATTTCTCTAACACTCTGTGTTAAAGAGTTGCTACAGAGATTAAATGCCTAGAAGGTAGGGCCGGGGATACAGCTCAACAGCACGGCGCCTGTCAGGCAAGCACAAGGTCCTGAGATCAATTCCCTGATAGATAAATAAATAAATGAATGCCTAGAACTTGTTTATACCATCTGATGCCCTGGTGAACAGAAAACTCTACCCACTGATTCAATCCAAGCTTTCAAGTGTTCACGAAATATTACTTCCAACGATACCTGGAAAGCCAAATCCAAATCTGCCCCATACAGAAAAACCATAGTTTTGAACGTGAACAACATGACTAAACGTTTTAAAATTCAATGCCAACTCATACTACTTCACTTCATTCTTATGACTGTAAGTAGGAGAGGTAATGTTCTCAATCTTTTTCAGATAAAGAGTCTGAAGTTTACAAAGATTAAGCAATTTATTCAAGGTCAAAGAGCTGTCGGAATTAGAGCCAGCGTGATCAGCTCTTATCTGATCCCACAGAAGGAGCCAGCTGTAATGGCCTCTGATGCCAGGCTGTCACTGTGCAGAATCCTCACTTCCACTTCGGGCTTCTCCCCAGATCTGACTACAGTAAAGAAATGAGAAGCACAATACCATCTTTCTGGCAATTGTCCTGGAGGCTGTAAATACTGGGTAGCCCCTGCCACGCAGTACTCAGTACACAGCAGGGAGCACATGTCAGTGGATTCCACAAACGTGTGCTGTGCTGACTACATAGTTAAAGCACTAACGAGGATACGTCTCCCAGCAGTTGGCAGCTTTTTAGCATCTGTTGTTGTGAAATGCAATCTTTGCTACTATATTCCCCCCACAGAAAACAACCAGCAAATAAAAAGAACCAAGATTTGGCATTTTGCTCTTTTCTTAAAAGTTTATTTCTTTACTGATCTTAAAAATGGTAAATTTTTTTGTAAGGACTAAAACTGTGATAGAAGAAGTCGGTTTTGAACAGGCTTCTATCTACACGTGAAACAGAAGGAGAAATCCAGAAATACATTATCCAGAAAGTTCCCGGCATCACGCAGGACAGAGCATACTCTGGTCTCATCTGCCATGGAGAAACTTCCCTTTCCCATCATCGAGCACTGTTTTGGGGGTGCACAAGACTGCTTCTCACCAGCACTGGGAAACCTGGTGACACACATCCCAGTGGGGCTTTTGGAGCACCCCTATACACCTCCTTCAGCACTAGGTTACTGCAGCATAGCCTAAGACTCACGAAAAGTATTGTCTTTTTAATATTTGAGTGTTTAAAACAAAATCATTAAAATTTGCAACATCAACTGGTTTTTGGTGTACACACTATAAAAAAGAACATCGAAATAAATTCCCATATGAACTACAATAAGAATGCCAGTAGCATTCTCCAAAAACAGAAACAAAAACTTGTCCTCCCATTATCACACCCAAGGCAGTCTGCACACATGATGAGAGATAGCACATTCCGTACAAACACTCTGCTCACACTGCCAGCACCTGTCCTTTGTCTTCCTGGTCATTTTTTAGGACATACTTAACATCTTGCTGGTCTTGCTGCTCTGTCAGGAGGTTCTTATTATACAATGTGCAGTTAATAGGAACATAAAATATCAATAAATTATTAAATGCTTAATATGTATAGTGCATTCTGAATAGACCTCAACATTTCACATCAGCTGAGTATTCCTTACAAAGCCTAGAAGATAACATCGGAAATAAATTCCTATGTGAACTGCAATGAAAATACCAGAACTCTACCACAAAAGTAAGCTTTGCATCAGCTGTCACGCCCGAGACAGTCTCCACACACGACAACCACGTATCCACATACAAGTATCACTTATACTGATAGCATGCAGTTTTGTTGTCCTCTACTTTCTTGTACAGCACAGTGACATCTTGTTTTTCTGTTGTCCTAGCAGGTCTCTCTGCTGCTGCACCTGCCTGTTCAGCAGTGTGCTCCACTATTTTTTTGCATAGTTCCCTGGGCAGCATTTTGTTTTTCCTCTGCTGTTAATCATCTCCTATGAGCTCCATTCCCAATCTTTTAAGAAAATTTCTCTATGATATTTTGTACTTATTTTCCTTGTAAACTATCCAACTATGCCACACATATTTAGGATCCAGTAAAACACAACCTTTGGCCAATGCTTTGTATTTCAAGTGACATCATAGTTGCTACATAACTCATCAACAATATCTACTCCATGTGTAGTTTTGTTTACATCTCAGGTTTCTGTTTTTTCTTTTTTTAAGAAAATAGGAAGAAAACAATAAAAATGATACAGAATTTTAAAACAAGATGATAGGAAATTAACAATGGTTATTATACTACATATTGTTATCTTCAAAATAGTTGCTCAGATTACCAGATTTAGGTATGCAAAATTGATCAAACAATGTAAGCACTGTTTCTTTCTGTGAATGTATAGAATTAGTAGCACCAGGTTTCCATTTCATAGAGGTTTTTCCCTATCAATATTTCCATCATGGTGAAGTGTTGACATCACTGATACCAATTTGTTTTTCTTTGCCATATATGAGGCCAATGTTGTATCTTTCTGACATCCAAAGATTGCACTGTGCAACTCTCTGTTTTGAAACTGCAACATTTCATTTGGAGTTTCTGTTTTGTTCTTGTGTACAATTCCAGCGCTGGTCAATTTGTGATGTTAGCAAAAGTAACATCAATTAGAAACCAATAAACCAACTGTTGAATGTCATATTCCAATTATTTTGGGAGATGGGAGCAATGAGTCTGTTCACAACATCATTCAGATTATTATTATACAAATAAGGACCCAATGGCTGAGTTCCAGCATAAATGTCTAAATTGAAAGAACAGCAACATTTTGAATCTATCACCGAATAAATTTTTGTTAATCCACAGTCTTTGCTTTACTGTGTACGAAGTATACTACTGCCCCCTGAGCTTCCTGCATTTCTCTTTTCTTGAAAAATCTGTGCTTGATGTTTTCCAAAATAACTGAAGAAGAAATGAGGCAGGAAGTTTCTCTTCATCACCGCGCTCCTCAGTCCTGAGAGCGGGAGATAAAGGTGTAACCAGACTCAGAGTTCTTGGAAATATCTGATGTCAACTGAATTCTTCAATAGCTTGTGCATCTATTTTTTCCACAATGTCCTCATCAAACAACAACCAAAAATCATGACTCTTAACCACTGCGATATGATGTCCTCACTTGGGACCACTTCTACAGTGAAACACAACAGCAAGGAGGTCACACATTAGGTCGGGATTGGCTGTATCACTTGAAATGTTAAACAGACTGAGCTCTAAAGGAAAAACTACCTGGTAAGAAAGTCTTACATATCAATGAGGCTGATCCATATATTTAAATCTCTTCAGATGCAGAGCTAGAATCATGGGCAATTTCTTAACTCTCAATCTTTCGTGTGCTTCCTGTCTGCTGCGACTCTTCACAGTAATATCTGTATTGACTGCACCATTTCTGTGTTGCTAAAACCCCTTCAACAGTGAGTGGTTGATGTGTTTTGTTCCACATCAACAGAAAGGTCTAAAACATCTTCATCGCTGCTGAGTGATGTGATTTTCATTATCAGATGTTACCATTAGGTAAGCGATCATTTTGTTTTTCCTGCTTGCTTTCTTCTTGTAAAACATCAGCAACTGTATTTAGTAGGTAATTTAAGAATTCAAGGGAACAAATTTAAATCCAGAAGAAATCTGTGCTAAGTACCGCAGACCTAGGAATGCTGCCGGCTCAGCCGGTGAGGTATCGCTGAATATGGCTCCTGGTGCATACAAAGCATTTTACTTGCATCTCAGCTTTTGTGTATTTCATAGCATCTTGTAGAATTTTATCTGTTACAATTTCCAACACTGAATGGCAGTAGTGGCATCCTGTCCAATATGTTTCATCTCTGCCAAGACCATCACTGTATTTTCACACCGATTTCTAACATTGGATCATTCCATTTCATTGCATGGCCATTTTGCAACATTTCGGCTAGTCAAATGCGCACTCCCATTGCTGTTTTCTTCCTTATCTGAACCAAGGAGGTCTGCATTCTTACATCTGTATCAGTTGATTTTTGTTCCATTTCACGGTCACAGGAACACTGGCTCACATGGTCCTCATCAAAGTCATCATTGTCATCATGATCCTTATCATCCACTCACACCACTCTTCTGTTATGAAAGCATGTATTTTACCATAATGAATCATCTTCATCATCCACAATGCATAAGTAATCTTTTTTCTTTTTTGCCTTTTAGAGACAGGGTCTTGCTATGCAGTTCAGCCTAGCCTTGAGTTCACTTTGTAGCCCAGGCTGGTCTTGAACACCCAATGATCCTCCTGCTTCAGTCTGCAGAGTGCTGGGATTATAGGAGTGCGCCACCACACCCAACTAACACATAAATAATCTGATGATTCACTTTTGACCTCTTCTAAAACTTGAAATCTGTTTTTTCATGTGCCACTATACTAAATTGTGTTACTTCTATCAGAAAAATCAAAAGAAAGTTTTTAATTTTTTTTAAATGAATCCTGGAGTGGTGTGGGTTTACTGGACCCTCTGTGATGCTTGGATAAACATATGTAACCCAGTTAGTGCATATTCTTTGTCCTACACCATACCAACTGGGTAAACACACAGATTTTTTCCTGTTTCCTTCAGGGAAAAGTCTGAAGATGTACAGCTGGCTACTATAACACTAAAAGTACAAGTGTACAGTAGAAAAGAAATGAGTCTGCTGGACCCAGGCTTATTCCTTGAGTATAAATGAGATCTAAAGACCAACTGAAAGGTTTCCACTATCATCAATTACTAAACAAGTGACACTGGAAGAAAAGCTTATTCTCAATAGTTGTGTAATTCATTTTAACACTATCAGACAGACCCATCTCTAGGATCACAGTGTCTCTGGCCTGTTCAACTTTTAAACATTTTCTAATTCTGTCCCCAAATGTACAAAACAGCCTCATTCTTCAAAGCCTTGCAAGACACAGGTGCCAACGTGCACCAGGGTACATTGGTACTGAGCTCACAGCAAACGTCATCACAGCTTCATGGGCAGGTGCTGTGCTAGCATCTAACCCAGCTCCTTCAAGCCCAGCAGGGAAAAAAGTGTGAGCAGTAGTTACTACTGTGATCACTACTTATTAGCAGCATTATTTGGGGGAGGTGTATTTGGTGGGTCTGAATGAAGAGTTAACTGGTTAAAACCAAACCAATAAGAAGTTTAAAAATAAATGATGGGGCTGGGGATTCAGCTCAGCAGCCTAAGCACATGCCTTGCAAGCATGCTGTCCTAAGTTCGATCCCTGGTACTGATTTGAAAGAAAGAAAGAAAGAAAGAAAGAAAGAAAGAAAGAAAGAAAGAAAGAAAGAAAGAAAATAGCTGTGCCTTTTGGGCTGGGGATTTAGCTCAATGACTTAAGTGCCTGCCTAGCAAGCATGAGGTCGTGAGTTCAATCCCCGGTACCAAAAATAAATGTATAAATAAATAAATGAAATACTGTCTCCCAAACCACACAGTACATGGCCTATGAACCTTAGATTTCAAAAATTAATTTTGAGTGCCTTCTGAAACTTTATCAATAAGAGACACAAAGCTCAGGTAAATCACCAGTTAACTAAGGGAAGGGCCACATCTAGGATGAGATTGTAAAAAAAATATATTTTCAAGATAAATTGGCAAGATAAACTCATACTTGCAAGAAAATTTTTTGAAAACTATCCTTTTTAAAGTACGTCCTTTCATGCAGCATTTAAGTAACAATGAATAATTTACACTTGCTCTATGTCTTATACATTTGAGTCATTCTCTTCAATTAAGTAAGCACTTACTAAGAACACACTTTATGCCTGTTCATCTAAAAACCTACAAACATAGGTACTGCACTAAAATCTAACACTTATAAAAGTGACTCCACACTTCTAAAGAAACTTCTGTCTTTGGCAGGGGACCTAAGGGTTACATAAAATAAGTCAGAAAAAAAGGGGTATAAAAATTATGCCAAAAAAAATACACAATGCACAGACAGCCCAGTAGTAGGTTAAGAGAGGCTAGGTCACAGGGGCCTGTGCTATTCAGGAAGGTGTCAGAAATGCCCCCACAAACCTCATTCACAGCCACAGGTCAACACCACCATGCAGTCAACCACCACGTCCAACTGCAGGTTTCTGGATGCATAGGCTGAATGCCAGCATTCTCCATAAAAGTACACTCAGGAGACAGCAATCCTCCCAGACTGTGCATCTTGGGTAACATCTCAGTAACAATGGATAATGTGTTCTGGTCAGAAAAGTGTAAATTGTGCCAAATCCACTGACATGGGCTCAGGAAGAAGGCAGGACAACACATATCTAAGGGAGATGAAATGCACCTGATGCAAGGAGGGACCAGCACTGTGACACACTCTGCCCTCTTCTTGGAAAACAGTGACACATATGATAGTCAGCTATCATTTCCCAGGACCCTGGGTAAAGAGACAAGTTTGTTTGTTTATTTTAAGGAGACATGACTCAGATTAGAAGCAGAGATAAGACGGACTCAGGAGTAGGGTGTGGGTCACCTGGAAATAAATCTAATTCTTTAAGTACATTTTCTGTTAAAGCTTCATTGAGGTGCTTCAAGTGAAGTTCTTAAATCCAAAAGAAAAATGGCTCTTTGATCCCAATTATGCACTTCCACCTCTTACACCAATAAGAGAGTTATAGTTAAGACATCCACAACCTCGGGGTCATGGAATGTTTCTCAAGTATCGCATTTGCATTCAAGGTGCCTGGATCACGAGGGTGCACTGTGGACCGGGAAGGGTTCATCTCTCTCTTTGGCTGCCCTCTTTGGGCTAAGCCTCCAGGCCCCTGTGAGGTGGGCCGCCTTCCTCCGCCAGACCCATTCACCACGTCTTGGTTTCTGCCTTGCAGCCAGCAGGCCATGGACTAAAATGTTTGAGACTATAAACTAAAATAAACCACTCCTCCAAGCTGGATATCATGTCTCATCATGAAACAACCAAGACAATTTGCTGTGACCGTTGGTGCTTCACACTAGCACAGACTAAGTGTACAGTCCCATCCAGTTTGCCATGTGACTTGCTTTGCTCAACAGTCTATGGAGAATAATAATGCTACTTATCTGACCTGAGGCACTAAGAAAGCTCTCGAGACAAAGGCCTGAAGAGACCTGAAACAGACCTGAACTTCAGCCCTGATTGTGAAGTCCAGCTCAGCCCTGCCAAGCACAGCACTGCCAAGCAAGCCAAGAACAGCCAAATTGCAGTCAACCTGCCGGTCCATCAACGTGCAGTATCTGTAGACCTCAACCCGAGGTTTGGAGACTGTTATGCAGCATTATCAAAACTAAAACCCAAAAACAGACCTTAAGAAACATCCTGATCCACAGGTCACTTTAAGGAATTTTAACAGGCAGATCAAACCACAATGCATAAAATACTGTACTGAAAATCTCTACCAAAGCGGGGCTACCAATGACCAGTCAACAAGGGACACAAAGAGCTGCGGAGGCTTCCCTGCCTTCCACCTGTCATTCCTACTGCGTTCCATGGTGACCACCGACAACCTACACACTGTTGGTATATTCAACTACAGATCTGATGTTACTTGTTACTGTGGGTTGAATTGGACCACACCAAAAAAGATGATAATCATAATGAAGTCACAATGCTCAGTACCCCAGAATATGACTTTATTTGGAAACTGGGTCATTGCAGATGTGAGTAGTGAAGAGGAGGTCTTCTGGAGGAGCGTGGGTCCCGAACCCAGTTATGACTGGTGTACCTGTAACGTGTCTCATAGAAATATGCCCAGGCAGAAGCCAGCAAGGCTGAGGCAAAGCTCGGAGACCACGGCTGTAAGTCACGAGGGCCTGCAAACCACCAGACGGTAGGCAGGGGCGAGGAGGGGTTCCCCTACAGTGGCCCTGTGCCAACTTGACTTTAGACACCTGCCTCCAGCACTGTTACAAAATAAGTATCTTTTGTTTTGAGCAGGCAGGTGTGGAGTACTCTGTCATGGCATGCCTAGGAAATTAATTCGTACACTGATTTTATTACTAGACCATAACTGCTCCCAAAGGACACTGCTCCAGAAACCTTGCTACCTTCCCACCATGGCTACTCTGGCATTTTTTTCATATAATTTAAGGGAAACACAGGCATGTTATCAAAAGAACTGGTAAATATTATTTTGAATACTGAATACTCAATCAAAGCACAGTTTACTCCAGGAGGAGGACTAAAAACTCACTGGACCGGTAAGCATATGTTTCACCGTAAAAGGGGCTTGGAAATATTCTGACAACGCAGATTCACCATGACTTCTGCCCCTGGAAGCATACTGTCTTTGGCAGTTTTAGAGCACATGCATTTTAATTTATTGCTCCACATTCCTCCCAGTCAGTCCACAAGCCCTGTAAGAGATGGAATGTGCCGCACTGCCCACACGCATGCATGGGTGCACGTGCAGGTGCACACGCGTGCCACGCCGTTCACACACACGCGTATCACCACTCCACTCCAGGTGGGACACAGAACTTATGCTTAAGCTGATTTTTGACTTGTTATAATTACATAACAGAAACTGTCTTCAGATTAGTTGTCTTGACCTTTAAAACACTCAACATTGATAAAATTATCTGAGCACAAAATACTAATTTTTTAACTTATCCCAACATGTTTTCTGTACTTGTCTTGTTTGCTTACAAACCAAGTCATGAGAAGACAATAAAGACCTTCCAACGATTTCTCTCCCTGGCTCTCATGGGGTGCATGAATCCTGCTCTGGAAACCACTGTTTATAGACCCCAAGTACACACGTATGAAACCATTTCCTGGGATCTGGTTTCTTCCTGGAAATGGAAGATGTATGAAGATTTCTACCTTTATGAACTGTAAACATATTCTCTGACAGACTCACGCAATTGTCTTAGATCAAAGAAGTTAACAGTTTAGAGTTGATTAAGAGGATTAATTTGCATATTACTTGACCCCTATTATAAATGCACTTGGTAACTGGTGTTGTTTGTAATTGAACCCATTTGTTTCCAGGTTTCAGGAAGAAAAATCATTATCAGATCATCATGCAGACATCTATCTCTAAGGCTGAAAGGATCAAGCCATGTTAACATCTGATCTTGAAAATAAGAAAAAGAAAAGAATGTGCAAAGGGGAAGACAGAATCAAAAAGCCATCAGTCACTTCTAAGAATGCCATCCACGAAGCAACATTCAGTTTTCTATGTTCCATGGGCAAGCCGGTGGATAATGCTCTACTGGAAAGCTAAAGGGCACAGAGTAATTAGCACACAACCCTGCAAGGAAACAAAGCAAGAAAGCAGGTCAATGTTCAGTGTACTTGTAGTACAAATAGTATCTAAGAGACAGGAGAACAGAAATCAAGCTGAATGCATGGCTAAGACACTGTTCATGAACTTCAGTATCAAACTGATTCTGGAAGACTGACTTTCACAGGAAGAAACAGAAGAGAATTCAGATAGAGCAGCAGCAGAACTGGAGGCAGGAATGATTTTCCCGTACAAGCAGGACTGGCGAGGATCCTGGTCCCACTCGAGTGTCGAGTTCACACAAGGTGGGAGTGGGAGGTAAGGTGGAATGTGAGAACGTGGAGAGGACAGGGCACCCACCATCACCTGAGCAGGAGTTTCCAGCTTACACTCCCAGGAGAAAGCCACTACCACAGCATCCTACACAGTGGTCACAGGGAACACCTTTTAGAGACGAGCGCCCAAACTGCAACCCCAAACACACTTGTTTATCACAAAGTTCCAACGCTGCAATTAAACCTGAATGCTGAGGTTTTAGCTTAGAAAAAAAAAATCAATGCATACACTAACATCTTTTGTCTTAAATGAGAAACAACACATGGGCCATAGATTTGCCACAGATCATTCCGCCCTGGTCGTCGTCGTCTTCAAGATGCTCACAGCTAAGGGGCAGCAAAGTGTGTGCCCAACATTCAAGAGGCAGAAATGAGAACAGGAAAGGAAAGGCGCCATCTATACACTAAGTACAAGAAAATACCAAGCAGATGACGTGTGGGTGAAGATGTGAAGGCAGTGAAATATTAGCAGCTTTGAAGAAAAGAAAACGTGAATTGTATCACAGAGAACACGCATCTGATAAAGTCAAAAATTTAAAAATTCTACTATAGACCCATAATAATCTTTAACAATTATCATTGTAACATATATGATTAACAAATTAAAAATGTGAAAAAATGTAGCCCATCAATGGTCTCATCCATGGAGAAAACCTTTAATATTGTGTCACTTTGTCTTCCATAAAGAACCACTTTTAAATCCAGTTTGGGTCTTCTGAACATACAACTGAATGTCTGATTCAATGTCTCCCATGTGGTTAAGTAGTGTTCAAAACCATTATTTTAGTGGCTATATATATATATATATATGTATAAATGCATTATCACTGTAAAAATGGCTCCACTGTTGGATTTTTCTCAATTTCTCCAATACCTTCCATAACAGTTAACACAGAATTGCTTACCCTGTGCAGGCAGCATTCCAAGCACTTCACATAACTCAACTCACCTCATTCTCCGAACGATGTGGGCGGATACTATTATTACCTTCATCTGACAGATGAGAAGAGTCAAGGCACAGAGAAATTAACGCGTCTGTGCTCACACAGGTGGTGAGTTCCAAACTGAATCACCGGCTCCAGCCCTCTACACCTCTGCCACACCTTGCTGGGTCACAGGCCTCAGCCCTGACACAGGCCTCCTGCCTGACAGCTTCCTTGGGACTGTCTCGGAGCAGAGCCACCGGGCTGTGGGATTCCAGGAGCAAAAGGCCCCCCATCCTGAGCACAGCCACCCACCCTTTCCACCTTCCAGCCGTCACCCGCCTTACGCCTGCCGACTTCAACCTAATAATCTGTGCTTCCTCAAGGCAATGAAGTATTCTTTTAAATGTCTCACTACCTTAAATTCCTATCCTGTGAATTTTCAATTCCTACTCCTTACTAAGCTTTTTAAAAAGTTATGTTGAATGTTCAGTTGGAATTACTGTGGAAAACTCTGTGACTCAAAATACCAAAGACTGCTGCTTGTTCACTCGGACCCTACAGGCAGCTGCTCCTTTGGGGGCAACCACCAGAACCATCAGTAAGGACTCAGGAGTGAATGCCCAAGAGCACAGACAAGGCCTGGCCATCCCAACATACAGAGAAATCCTCTGAGACTGAGACTTGTACCATGTCACAGAGTCTTTGCTCCCTCCAGTGTCTGGGTATTTATCACTGTCACTTATGCACTCTTAAATTCCCGTGTCAACGTGCACGGGAAAACAAATCAGTAAACAGGACGTTTGTGCAGCAAACAGAATTACAGAAGAAAAAAGGAAGCGGATGAGGAGCCATACACCTGCCCAAGTGTCTCATGAGTTATTCCTGGTCACAAGGTACACCTGGTTAATATAAGTAAGAAACTGCACAGGAGCAGGCTAAACAAACACTATTAAATTCTTCCTCCCTCAATCCTCTGTTAATTAGTCATCAAAAGCGAATTACCTCCTGCGGGACATTATGCAATAGAACCCAGTACCAGGGCCCCCTCCCTGGATGGGTTGGAAGCAGAAAGTCCTAACCACAGACTCAGGAGTTATTTCTTGGGACTGGGTATTCTATCCAGGTGGCCCATGACCCTCATCTGGGCCAATGTTTAATATTCTCAATTAAAAATAATCTTTTATCACACTGGATCCCTAAATTTTAGAGATGCCCTAAGTTGAGGCTTTAGTCTTTTTCTATACTAACTACAGAAGAAAGCCCAGAATTGGAGGCATGGTCTCTTAGACTCCTGCTCTGATGGCTACCATTAGAAGGAAAAAGGACAGTCCAGCCTTCCTGCACCCAAACCTCCGACATTTCTTCTCAAATACGCTTCTAATAAAATTCAGGCCACTCGCAGGATTGGCATGCGCAGAACAAAGGCATTTTGAACCCCATCAAAGGGAGATGTATGCAACGATTATTCAGCCATATCATCCCGATATTCCAAACCCAAGGTTCCATGAATTTACTTATGGACATTGTCCCCTCCCCAGAACCTTAATTCTTCTGATTCTAGTATATATGAACTGAGTGGATTCTGTTTAATGTAAACAGAAAGGAAACATTCACAGGTTGAGATTTTAAAAGGGCAGAAAATGAGCTTTAGCAAGGGAAAAGAGAGAGCTCTGTAAGGCCAAAGCTTGAGGAAGGCAGTAAATCAGGTCTCAGGCAAGCACTGCGGAGCTGAGGTGTCTGTGGGAGCAGGGTGCAGGGGTCAGAGCCAGGACCCAAGAAGTGACTCATCATCCATCCCGGCTGCGGGACACAGGCAGGGACAGGGAAGCCTCTTCCCTCTGCAATCAGCAGTCCGCTCTTACCTGACTGCAATTCCCAGGCCCACAGTTACAGCACTCTGTGAAGAGTCTGACTTCTCTTGGTCAAGGGATCAAGTAAGTGTTTCCAAGTAACAAAATGAAGAGTTCACTGTAACTAAAGGGAGAATGGAAAGCCAGCAAGGAAGAATTGCTGTGAAGTAACCACCTGGTACCCAGATCACACACAGAAAGATGTGTCAAATGTCATTATCTCACTGCAGGACCACATCTGCTTCCTTCAGTGACCCTGATGTATGAGATCCCCTCTCACTGTTGGTTCTCTCCATCCTCCCCCATCTAAAAAGAACCCAACCAGCTTAGAGAAGATACAGCAACCAAGCATGGTTTAACCTACTGTGTACAAAATAAGTTCTTTGGGTCATGGGAGGATGGAGACTATATAGTAAAATGCCAGAAAAGAAAAGAAAAAAAAGAAAAGAAAAGAAAAGAAAAGAAAAGAAAAGAAAAGAAAAGAAAAGAAAAAGAGACAAGACCATTTTCAGAACTATTTTGTTAAGGAAGGTCTGAAAACAATAATGACTCATTAAAATTCACAAGACAGAAGAACAAGAACAAAGGCAAAACAGGAAATACACTAGGGCTCAAAGATACATCAATTTTTTTCTTCAAAATAATATTTTAGGGCCGGGGATATAGTTCAGTAGCATAAGCACCTCCCTGGCAAGCACAAGGCCCTGAGTTCAACTCTCTGTACAAAAGAAACCCAAAAAACAGAATAACATTTTAAAGCATCAGAACACTGGATCTTCCAGACCCCTAATTCACAATCACCCTGGTTATCAAACTTGGAAACTGATACACTTATCTACTGAATAAAAACCACAGTTACAAATCTGTATAGTGGGCTGGGGTTAGTGGTAGGACACCTGCCTAATATAAGCTAGAGGCCAGCTAGAGGTCCTGGGTTCAACCTCGGGCGCTGCAGGAAAAAAAAAGAAAGTAACTGTATTATGTCATATATTTTGATTTAAGAATCACAGTCACATCTAAATGTTTTATGTTTGCCTTTACCTTCAATGAAACACATTTTAGTTAAGCCAAACCACAAGACTAAAACAAGTTAATATGTCACTTATTAACCAAATCACAATTCCCTTTGGAGCAACTCAGAATTTTCCTTAGCATATGGATTCCATTTTTAAACTTGTGCTTGAGAGTTTAATCGAAACAGGTTTTATCGTAGAGACTGGTACACGAAATGTGCTTAAAAGGGCCAAGGAAAATCACCACAGTTAACAAACATTACAGGTTAGCATTCGGAGCTGGAAATGTCAGAACGCAAATATAAATGTTTAAATAACCATGTTTGCCTATTTATACAAACAAGCAATTTTTAAAATTCAGTTAAATCTCACAGGCAACGCCACAAATACACTGTAATTCCAAATTGCTTTTTGATGAAGCTTGAAGCACAGGTCATTGCACAAATAACTACTAATCACGTATTAGCAGACGATTACAGAAGTGGAAAATAAAGATTCTGTCATCTTGCTATTTCTATTGAATCAATTCTCCAAATCCTTAAATCTCAATGTTGGACTATAAAATCGAAGCTTACAATGCTCCATTTTCCAAAGCTAAAATTTATAGCTTAATATGAAAATGTAAAAGATAGGCTAGAAACAGACGATCTCGCAAAGTGCTCTAATGCGATGAACTTTTTACACCGAGAGGAGACGAGAGACTTGCTAGCCGGCTTCGCAGAGGCGCAGACCCTCCCTCCGAGGAGCTGGAAGTTACCTGGGCGCAAGGCTGCCTCTGTCGGCGTAGCCGGGGCGACCGCAGAACCCCATCTGCCGACACCTGCACCGGGCTCCAGCTCTGAGCCGGCCAGGCCCTCCGGGAGGCGACGGCCGCAGAGCAGCACCCCAGATGCCGACGCCCGGCTCCGAGCCGTCGCCTCCCGCCGCGTCTGCCCAGCTGCGGTGCCCAGAGGACCCCATCCCTCCGCGCGCCCGGAGACCGCACAGCCCGGCATCGCGCTCTGACTTGGAAACGGGCTGGGAGGACGCAGCTACCAAGCCGGTCGGAAACACGCAGCGACGCGCCCCTACCTGGGCTGCTGGGAATCCAGCTGGGGTCCCCGGGGTCCGCCGCAGGCCCGCCCGGCCTCCCCGCCCCGCACGCCCGGTCCCGCGCGCTCGGCCCCGACCCCGGCCCGACCCGCCCGCCCGCCGCGGCACTCGCCGCGATCCCTGAGGTGCGCTCGGGCTCGGCCACCTACCTCCGGGCGGGGGCGCGGGAGCGGGCGCTCGCATCGCCGGAGCTGCGGCTCGGAAGGCCGGGCGCGGGGAGCAGCGCGGGGCGCGGGCGAGCAGCGGGACAGCGGGGAGCCGGGCGCAGCGCGCCCCTCGGGCCTGGTCCCCGTGCCGCCTCCCTGCAGCGGCGGCCGAGCCGGAGCGCGGGGGGCGCGCGCGGTGCAGACGCCCTAACTCCGCCCGGCCCGCAGCGCGCGCTGCGCCCCTGCGCTGGCGCGGGGCCCGGGGCGCTCGGGCGGCCGCTGCGGCATCCTCCCCGCCCCCGCCGCCTGCGGGCCGCCCCGGCCACCGCCGCCCCGCGGCTCTGCCCTTCCTCCCGCCCGGCCCCGGCGGCTCCGCCCAGAGCTGCGCGCGCGGCCTCGCGGCCCGGACTCGGCGACGCCGCCTGAGCGCGCGCGCGCGCGGCGGCCCGGCTCGGAGTGGATCGCGTCCCCGCAGACACCCGGGCCTGCCGCGCGGGCGGGCGGGCGCTGAGCTCGGCCTGCGGTGCCTTTCCGCCGCGCGCGTGGCGCGGGCCCCGGCGCCTCCCCCAGTTCCGCACGCCCAGGTCGCGAGCATTGCAGCCGCGGGCAGGATCCGGCCGACTCTAGGGGCCTTGGCGGAGGCGGGGCGGTGGGCTCCGGGCTCCGGGGCCGGCAGTGTTGCTGCCGCCGCAGCCCCACTCCCCGGCTCTGCACGGAGCGTGCGTGCGTCCCGACTCCAAGCCAGCTTCTTTCCCGCTCCAGCTTACGGGGAATTTCTTTTCCTTTTTCCTTTAGGCGTCCTTGGGGGGCATTAGGTAGCCTTTACTAGGGGAACCTCGGTCTTCTAAAATCCGCAGAGCTGATTTCATTGCGTCACAAATCCTGGCTGGAGCTCCTAGAGGCAGGGAGCCACTCTGCAGTTATTCGCTGAGGGCTTTTGTGATTTTGCAATCCAAATTTAATAATTTAAAAATATCAGGCAAAAAGCCACCGTGTTCCCTGTCGAGTGCCTCAGTAAGATCTTCGAGGTGAGTGCGCTGGAGGCTGGGCGTGGAGCGGGCTGGGCCGTGCGCGCGGGCGCTGCCTGGGAAACGGGGCCCTAGGGTCTTCAGCATCCGGGAATGGGACGGATCCGAAGCCCCGCTGTGTTTTGGTACCGACCAGTTACTCTCCTGATAATGTTTCCCAGTTCACAATTCCGTGATTACAACAATGCAGACACACCTAGCGATGAATAAGTAGCACACCAGGACCCTTGGGAGAAGTTGACAGGTGTTTATTTAGTCTTTAAAATTTTTTAAAAAATTAATGTAATTAATAATTAATGATGTAATGTTCTGCAGGAAACTTGAGTTTCAGTTCTCCCCTATACCCCGCCGTTTCACCACCAAAAGCGACCTCTCCTTTCTTACTGTGGACCCCATATGTTCCTTCTTAAAGATTTTCACTCCGTTTTCATGAACTGAACATTTATGACTTTGCCATAGCGTTGTCTTTATAGAGAAATCAGGAGAAATGTAACCATTTCCTTACCCTCTAGATCTGTTACCCAGTGCTGTACTCAGTACCTACACGTGGGCCTTTACATGTCAATTAAATACAATTGAAATTGTAGGTCTTGTTCTGCTGGCCATATTTCAAGTTCTGCGGAGCCTCACAAAGCATATGACTCCCTTTCTGAACAATATGGAGTATAACACTTGCAGTATTTCAAGAAATCCCTTTTGGTGTTTGTTTTGGTTTGGTTTCAGGGATTAAACTCAGGATCCTGCACTTGCCAGGTGGGCGCTTGTGCTGCTGAGCCATATCCCCCAGTCAGGAAACCCTCTTAGACTAGAAGATCAAATTTTAATTGGTAGATAAGCTATTACAAAACAATTTGGGAAGTTTTAGTACACTGTAGATCAAACCTGATTAGAAAATGTACTTCTTAAAAATATGGCAGTCTTTAAGAATTCACACACTGCACTGTGTGGACCTTAGTTGATTACTTAACCTTGGATGCTTTATCCTTGAAAGGGAGAAGGTAACTGCCGATCTCGTAAGGAATACATGAGATGTGGCCATCCCGAAAGTTAGCTGTTACTTGTAACAATGCATTCATTATAATAAAGGTTTTCTTATTAAAACTGTATTCCTGGCACCTCTCCCCGTACCTGCCTAAGGGAAAGTGCGTGGTAAGTGCTGAGTTAATTATTAGAGGTGTACAAAAATTCGTGGACATGAACACCTCTGTTCGAGATGAAAGCTGAGCTCTAGTAAAGGAGGAAGCCCCTGAAGGACAGTGTAGTGGAACTGTTACCTTATTTTCTCCAGGTTAAACAGTCCTCATCTGTAAGATTTGGGGGAAGATACAGAGAAGCAGCTCTTAAAGGAAAAAGAGTTCCACATTTTTCTCAAAATTCAAGATATCCTGAGTCCCTCTGCCTTGGATGGGACTACTCCCCAGAGTAGGACCTAAACCAGAGGGAGGCAGCTAAACAATATCAACCATGCAAACAATGTTTTTCTTATCTGTCAAGATAATTCTGTGTGGAGAAAGCATTGCTAGCATTTCTGTGTGAGGTACAGTATTGAGCTGGGCATGATAGTGCATATCTGTAATCCCAACGGTTGAGAGGCTGAGGCAGGAGGCCCTTAAATTCAAGGCCAGCTTGGACTATAAAACAACAGTCTCTCTCTCTCATATATATATATATATATATATATATATATATATATATATATATATATGTAATCAATAACGGAAAGAACATTGACACATCACTGGTGACCACTCATGCAACTGGAATTCCAAGAAGATTGGTGAATTTGCTCTAATACTTTGCCAGAGCAAAAGGCTCCCTGGGTAAGTAATCAGCTTGCAACTTGTCTTAATTACCTTCCTCATCAATGGGCAATACGCAATCCACTAATAAATTAAAAGAGGAGAGGTTTATTTTGGCTCACGGTTTGTGGCGGCTTCAGTCCATTGCCCCTGGCTCAGAGGCTGGATGGCATGGCAGAGGGGCGAGGTGGAGGAGAAGCTGCTTACAGCATGGTGACAAGGAAGCCAGCATCAGGGAGGAGCAGGGCAGATGTAACCTTCCAGGCCCGGCCCACATTGACCGACTCCCGCCAGGCTCCACCTCCTAGCTGGAAGTCAGCCCTCCCCGAATCCAGCGCCTTTGTAGACTCTGCTTGTGATCCCTTGAGGCATAGGGGGCGCTGGATGTACACCATGGCACAGCCATTGGAATCACTGAAACGTCTTTGGAAGGTTTCCGAGCAAAGGTGTCTGGAGATTTGTGCACTGGGTGGAGAGTTTAGACTGCACACTGCCTGCAAGAAAAGTCTTTAGCTGTTGGACTTTTCCTCCTTTTTCCAGCACAGAGAGGATCACCTGTCACATCCTTAAAGAGGTTAGTGAGCAGGGGTTGGGGATTTAGCTCATGTGTGATGTGATGAGTTCGATCCCAGTACCACCAAAAAAAAAAAAAAAAAAAAAAGTGAACAGAAGAAGAGCTGAGTCATGTTGAAATAAAATAAAACTGTCAATAAGTTGTAACTATAGTTGAATTTGAATTGGATGCCATGATTGTTCTTCTAATAGCAGTATTTATTTTCAAATCAAAAATTGGCACTGTAAGTTGAATCACTGAGGATAGAATCAACAAAAACTAAATGCTCAATTATGTTGGCCGAGGGTCATCTGTTACACTTTGCTAACAGCGAAAGACTGGAAGTAATTATGTGCTCAAGGATAGGGAACTGCTTTCATGTCTATCCAATGGAAGACCAGACAGCTATCAAAAGTAATGAGAAGGGGCTGGGGATTTACCTCAGTGGCATAAGCCTTGCAAACGCACAGTAGTGAGTTCAATCCCCAGTACAAAAGAAAAGAAAAGAAAAACAATGAAAAAATGCTATGTAAATAAATGCATCTTTCAAAAGATACTGATTTCAAAAACTCTTTGGGAAAAGTATAGTATGTGACTACTTGTATAAAATTTTTAAAAAGGAAAAGAAAATTGGAAAAGAATAAATATATGCATAGATACGTGAATTGTCCCTAAATTGTTTTGTGATGTACACAGTGTACCTGAGCTATACTGTGCTGGGAGGTAAAGAAGTATTCAGACATCTGTAGGATCTGCCAAAAGCACACTGGAGCCAGCTTGCAGGGACTTCTCGCCAAATTTGGGCAATGTAAGTATTAAATGAATAAAGACCACAGCAGGTTATAATACCTTGAGTAACAAAAAGAGGAAGGAGAATTCCTCATTACAGAAAACCATAAACTACCACTACTTTGCAGACACAACAGTGATGATCATTCAGGCAAGGTTTGTCAGTGGAAAATAAAACGGTGTGATGAAAGTTCGCTAAAAAGCGGACCTGTCACATAATCTTAATGCCTTACTTCTGTGAACGGCAAGCTTTGCTTTTTCCACTATTAATTACAAATGGAAAAGGTGTCTTTGCCCTGGCGGAATATGGCAGATACCTTAATCACATGATCAAGCTGATTATACTGGTTTCCCATCATTGGTCTAAAAATTACTGAAAAATCAGTAGTTTAAAACACAAATTCATTACTTTACAGGTCTGTGATTCTGAAATGAAACACCAGTCTTCTGGGGCCAGGACCCACTTGCTAGCAAGGATGTCTTTTCCAAGCTGTGGAGCAGGCTCTGCCTCCCCACCTTTTCTAGATTCTCAAAACTACCTGTGTCCCTTGGCTTCCTTTCCTCCTCTTTGAAAGCCAGCAAAGGCTAGTGGAGTCACCACATCGCTCTGACATCCACTCCTGCCTTCCTCTTTCACTTCCAAGGGTGCTTGTGATGATTTGGGGCTCAGGTAGATAATTTAGAATATTCTCCATCTCGAGATCTTTAGCTTAGTTACATCTCCAGTGATCCTTTTGCTGTGTAAGGGGACGAGATGCACTGGCATTGTGCACATACATTCTGAGATAATGCCCTGGAAAGTGCACATCCCTGTGATCATTTTCCTATCCAAAAAAAATATACTCAACCGAGTGGAGAGACTTTGAAACAACAACTATCTGCCACTATTCAAAAATGTCCACATAGTAAAAGGGAAAAAGAGGTTGGAGATACAGACGGCTGGGCAGAGAATTGGATGAGAACCTCAAAATCAACAATATCTTGGGAGGTGACCAGTAGCAAACTCCAACCTCCGTGAGATACAGAATGCAGATACTGGAAAATAACAACGTGTGGAAGACAGAAGGAGATTACCAGGAATCAGGAAGGAAGTGACGGAAATAATGGAAGCACAAGGGAGTTGGGAAAATGGTTTACAACACAGAGAAGAGAAGGAAAAGTTTTGGTCTCTGTCCCTGGCTCTCATGGTTCACGGGGTGGTGGTGGGGGTGGGTGGGGGGTGGTCAGTCACCAAGGCTGGGAAACCCAGGGAGGAGCTGCTATGGCAGAGCCCCCCGCATGTGTGAACTGAGAAAGCAGTGTGGGGCTTCGCTGAGAGGACCCTTCCCACAGGGCAGGCGACAGCCAGTGCAGGTGCTCGTGTCAGCAGACAGTGCTTGATCAGAAGCCATTCCTGGAGAAGGTTGATTATTTAAATCTGAGACTCAAGAACTGAAAAAAGCACTTCGCTTCAGGGTTCCCAGTGCTACCCTCCCACTAACTGGGTGGGAAACAGCCAAGGAGTGGGCCAGCAAAGGATCCCCGAGCAGCTCCATCCTGGGCTCGGCCGCCACATGAGGAGCCTTTGCTAGCTGGAGTAAGAGCCGAGAAACACCTGGCCTGAAAGTGCCCGCCTGCCTTAAGTACTTGAACCCTTGCCCTGCTGCAGACACTGAGCACAGACCTGAGGTCTGCCTGCCCCCCCTGCTGCACTGTGAGCGAGAACCTGCCTCCACCTGTACCTTTCACGGAGGGTGAGCGTCTCGGAAGGCTGGGCAGAGAAAACCCAGCCTTGCAGGACTCCAAAACTGTGGGTCCTCGAAGGAAATCACTCACCGAAGAACACAGAGAAGAAAAATTTCCCTCTGTTTTGGGAGTTATTTTTTTTAAACTGTTTTACTCCCTTTTTCCTTTTGCCTTTTTTCTATTTTCTCCCTTTTTTCTTTTATCTTCTGTATCTTGGTGGTTTCTTCCATTCCCTTGATCTCATTCTGTAAATATCCTCTGCTCCCTAATAGGAGACTTTGTCACATTTTTCTCTCCTCCCTCCCCACTGTTTAGTTTTGCATTTCTCCATTCTCAACCACTGTCTTTAATAGTATAACTATTAAACTTTATTAAGCTTTAGTGGGTTAACTCCATGTTACTACTGTTGAATTATTTTCTATCATCACTGAAGATACTGTTATTACATTTAGTACTTACTCTATATCAATGTTTATTTTGTCTCATGGTTTATACTGTACCTTTAGATTTCTTTTCCAAGGTTAAGGGAGGTGAATTATTGGTTCTTATGGAACATCAATGTCCAGTTTGTCTTGGATGATATTACTGTTGCTGACTTACCTGAAATTGCCAGGGTTGCATAGTTGTTGCTCTTAATAGGTTTACCCTGTGTATCAGTAACCAGATTACTGTTGGGGTCTGTGCCTAGATCCTCAATCCCCCAAATAGGTGCACAGCAAAGACTCAAAGGAATGAGGCAAGTGGCATGATCTTTAGGGCTGCAGGACTGAAATCCTGGGCAGAGCTTGTAACTCTGCTAGCCAGCTGCCGACTGATGGCTAGGCAGCCTGTATTTAATCAAAACAAGCAAGGAGTTGAGTGGACAATGGAGGGAACCTGAACAGGATCTTGGGAGGGGTTCAAGGACCCCTCAGAGCAACAGACAATGCTAATTAAGGAAAACTATCCAGAAAGTCTCCAGGTGGCCTCAGCTGTGGCCTATCTTGCCCCTTGAGGTGTCTCCTCATTCTCAGTTCAATCATTACCAGGCTATGCCATAGCCCTGCACTTGTACTCAGCCTCAGCAGTTTCCAGCAGATTACCTTTGTGGCATTAGCAGTACTGCAGTTGATTTCTAGAGACCTGGTGCCAAAGCAGTGACACAGCATCGTCTCTCCCATATTAATGAAGTGACAGAGGAGTACACTGTCCCAAGATCTGCTGAAAAGCAGACTGATGGGCTCTCCATTCTAGCAACAAAGTCTCTTCACTGCAGTTGACCGCACACCTGAGCACAAAACAACAAAACAAACAAACAAAAATAATAGAAATATGACAGGACAAGACAACAAAATGCCTCCCAAAGCTCCCAACTCCCTCAAAACCAATCCATGAGGAAAGTAAAAATAACACGGCTGAATTATTAAAAAAGATAACAGAGGAGATTAAAAAGCAGATCCATGAAGTGCTTCGTGGGCTCAAAGAAAATATAGCTAATCGGGAAAGGGAGGGAATAAAAGTATTTGGGAGCTTACAGAAGGCACCAATAAAGAGTGGTAGAACTAAACAACATGATACAAAACATGAATGACGGTTTAGCAAAGAGCTAGAGTTCATGAAAATGTTACAAAGAGAAACTTAGAAGATTAAAAATGTATTAAAAGTATGAGCAGCAAAAATGACCAATGTGAGGACCACACGATCAGACTTGGAAGATAGGGATGCTTTCAAAGACTCAGAAATACCCTAGAAGGAACAAGAGAACATGAAAAGGAATTCAACACCTGCTAAAGGATGAAAGTAGACTAAGCTGAGATTAATTGGGATATGGAAAACTGGTTTACAGAAATAATAGAAAATTTTACAAATATGGGAAAAGAATGTCACATGAAAATAAGCAAAGTATATAGAATCTCAAATAGCCACGATCAGAAAAGAACATTTCTAACACAAGTTAGTAAAAAATCTCAGCAGTCCAACATAGGGAGAGAATATTAAAAGCTTTTAGAGAAAGGCAATGAATAACTTATAAAGGTAAGCCCATTAGAATTACAGCACACTTCTCAGCACAAAGCTTGAAGGCCAGGAGAGTTTCAAGTGAAGCATTTCAAGCCCTAAAAGCTAATAACTTCTAACACAGACATATATCCTACAAAATGTTCTTTCAGGATTGACAGAGAATTAAGGTATTTCCACAACAAAGAGAACCTCAAGAAATTCATCACCACCAAACTGGCACTCCAAAAATTCTCAAGGGTATCCTAGAAAGAGACAAGCCGAAAATACAAAAGAAATCTAATGAATACACCGAAACTGTTTAGTTTTGCATTTCTCCATTCTCAACCACTGTCTTTAATAGTATAACTATTAAACTTTATTAAGCTTTAGTGGGTTAACTCCATGTTACTACTGTTTCCCGATTAGCTATATTTTCTTTGAGCCCACGAAGCACTTCATGGATCTGCTTTTTAATCTCCTCTGTTATCTTTTTTAATAATTCAGCCGTGTTATTTTTACTTTCCTCATGGATTGGTTTTGAGGGAGTTGGGAGCTTTGGGAGGCATTTTGTTGTCTTGTCCTGTCATATTTCTATTATTTTTGTTTGTTTGTTTTGTTGTTTTGTGCTCAGGTGTGCGGTCAACTGCAGTGACAGGTGTATTCTAATGACAGGTACTGAAGGTACTGAATTATTTTCAGTACCTTTCGGTCATAACTTTCAGTGTGATTGATCTCAGTTCCCCAATCTAGACAGAGATTGGCAGAATGGGGCAAGAAAAAAAAACCCCAAATATATAATGTATACAAGAAACACAGTATGGAAAACAATATTCCATGCAACAGGAACCCAGAAAAAAGCAGGAGTAGCTATCCTAATTTAAGACAACACTTCAAGCTGAACTGATCAGAAGAGGCAAAGACAATCACTATATATTGATTAAGGGAATAATTCAATAGGAAGAAATAACAAACACATATATGCATCAAACATTCGCATGCCAGCTTCATAAAACACTACTGGACATAAAAAATCAAACAAGCACAAAGACAATTATAATGTGGGAACCCAATAGCCCACTGTCATAGATCAACTAGACAAAAGTATCAACAAAATTATATCACAAATGAACCAAATCTTTGGACAAATGGACTTAATAGATATACTGCTGAGGACAAGCCTGATACGGTGTAGAGCAGGCAATAATTAATAGTAATAAATTGCCATAAAAATAAAGTGAGAGTCTGTCCTAGGCCTCCATGACTTGCGACAAGACCCCCCACTGGTTTAAGGGCAGATTACTTGTTAAGCCAACAGCCAAAGCTGACACCAGCAGACAGACTGTGAATTCTGCAAAGCAAGATAACATGGCAGAGGAGGACTTGACTTATGCAAATTCCATCTAGCTCAGCTGTCGTGGTTAGCAGACAATCAGGTTATCATTTAATCCTGATCTGTTCCTGTGTTCTTTTCCGAAAACACATCATTGCTCAATTCTCGAACTTTGACCATGTCAGCCAACAGTTGACCCCCACTCCTGCAGCCCACCAGCACACCCCTCAATCATGCTGTGCACCTGGCAGAGGTGTCCTAGCCCATTATGGGACTTTGACCATTCTTGTGCCCCTTGTAACTAAAATATACGTTTTGTCTGTGTTTTATGCTGTCTTCATATCTAGTGGGCCTACGCTAGAGTCCCAATAAGACATTTACACAGAATGTTCCACCCCACAGCAACAGATTGTACATTCTTCCTAGCAGCACATGAAACTTTCTCCAAAATGAACTACATGCTAGCCCGTAAAGCATGCTTAAGTAAATGTAAAAGAATCAAAATTATTCCATGCCTATTATCAGATTGCAATGAAACTAGAAAATAGTGGCAAAAGAAACCACAGAAATTACGCAGACACATGGAAATTAAACAATACCCTCCTGAATCACAAAGAAATTAGTTCCCATAATCAAACAATAATGCCAATAAAGCATACCAGAATCTATGGGACACAATGAAAGCAGTCTTAAGAGAGAAGCTTATAGCTGTGAATGCCCACATCATGAAAAGAAAGCAAGGCCAAATAATTAACCTAACGGTGCACCTCAAGGCCCTAGAAGAACAAGACTGACTCAGAGTCAAAGCCAGTACATGACAGGAAATTATAAAGATCAGAGCAGAAATTAATAAAATGAGATTAAGAAAACAGTGAATCAAAAAGCTGGTTCTTTGAAGAAAAAATAGACAAATCTCAAGCCAATTCTGTCAAACAAGGAAATAAAAGACCCAAGTCAATGCAATTAGAAATGAAGAAGGCAGAATCACAACAAACTCTGCCAAAGTCCAAAAAATTATTAGTAACTACTTTGAAAATCTGAATTCCAATAAAATGGAGAATTCAGAAGAAATGGACACACTCCTAGATGCATATGAACTACTAAAGCTGAAACAAGAAACAAAAAACCAAAACAAAACAAAACCTCTGAATAATTTAATAGCAGGCAATGGATTGAAGAAGAAATAAAAGAAACTGCCAATTTAGAAAAACCCAAGTCCTGATGAATTCACTGCTAAATTCTACGGGAACTTTACAGAACATATAACTTCAATAATCCTAGAACTCTTTAATAAAATCTAAAGAGAAGTAGTATTTCCAAGGTCACTTCTGAAAGCTAGTACTACCCTGACTTAAAAACTAGAAAAGAACCAACAAAAAAGAGAACTATAGGCCAACACCCTTTCATGACACAAAACTCCTCAAGAAGATACGGGGAAACAGGAAGCAACAAATCCTCAAAGATCATATGTCATGAAAAGTAGGATTCACCCCAGGGATGCAGAAACAGTTCAACACACACAAATCATTAAATATGACATGTCACATAAACAGAAGCAAGGACAAAAATCACCAGATCAATTGATGCAGGACACACCTTTGACAAAATCCAACATCTCTTCATGATAAAATCTGTAAGAAAAAATAGATATAGAAAGATCTTATCTCAATTTTATAACAGCCATTTTTAAGAAACCTACTTCCAACATCATATAAAATGGGGAGAAGCTGAAAGTTTTCCCTCTAAAATCAGGAAGAAGAAAAGAACATCTGCTATTGCCATTAATGTTCACTATAGTTCTGTAAACATTAGCTGGAGCAAATCAGACAAGAGAAAAAAATAAAAAGGATATGCATGGGAAAAGAAGAGAAGTCAAATTATTATTTATAGATGATATACATAGAAGACCCAAAAATTTCCACCAAAAGACTTCTAGAATTAATAAGCAAATTCAACAATATAGCAGGATAGAAACTTGACATGCAAAAACCGATAGCATTCCTGTACATCAATAATAAACTCACTGAAAAAGAAATTAGGAAAACACTACCTTTTACAGTAAAAATAAGAAAAGTTAAATACTTAGGAATTAACCTAACCAAGGAAGTGGAAGACCTCTGTAGCAAAACTATAGTACTCTGAAAAAGGAGATTGGAAAACATCAGAAAATGGAAAGACATTTCCTGTTCCTGGGAAGCTCTGTGTTATGGTTCATTTAAATGTCCCCCACCCACCCCAAAGTCTCATGCAGTCATGGAGGTGTCTGACTCCAGCATTTGGTTCATAGTTTATCACTGGGATTGGTGGTGTGAGTGCTGCAAATGTCCAGAGGCGGAGCCGGCATACTCTGTAAGGGAGGGAAGGAGTGGGCGTTTCCCCTTTTTGCCCTTTCACTCTTGTCGCTGTGGCCGCCACGAATGGCTGCCCCTCAGCCATGCCACCCTGCCTTGGAGCCAGCTGAGTATTGATTGAAAACTCCCAAAACTGTAAGCTAAATAAACCTTTCCTTCGCTCCTTTTGGTTGTCAAGTATTTTGTCTCAGTAACTAGAGAAAAGTAAACAAGACACTCTGGTACAAAGGTTTTCATACCACTATTACAGTTGATTGTTATTAACCTCATGGTATATTAAATGTGTTCATGCCTCCAGATGTATAAGCCTTCCAAAAGGTAAAACAGGCATTGTTTATGGTAATAGACTTTTCTTTCAGATTCAGATATCTGCTTTTAACAAAAAGTTATGTGATATCCATCCAATTAAAGGCCAATAAGTTAGGTAAAAACTTCTTATGTACTGTATAGGTATAACTGACTAAAAGGCCTATCTTATCTCCAAGTGGAAATTTAGGTGTGCTACAAAAATGTTATCATGATTTTTCATGCCACAATATTATGTATGGCTTTTGATTTTTAATTTTCTGTAAAATACATAACTGTTGTCTGTTAACATTCTGCAGGGATTCAAATACTAGAAATGCATTGTTGGGCTGGGGATTTAGCTCAGTGGCTTAAGCGCCTGCCTGGCAAATGTGAGGTTGCGAGTTCGATCCCCAGTACAAGAAAAAAAAAGAAAGAAAGAAAGAAAGAAAGAAAGAAATGCATTGTTAATAGGAAATAATGGTTCTATTTTGAATAATATTAAGCTCCTTACTCTCAATACAATGTAATGTCATCAATCTTCTCTTCTATATGTTCAGCAACTGAGGTTTGGAGACCAAAAACTAGGAAGATAGATGGGCTAAGAGGACAACTGATATTTTGACCCCCGCTCTCCAAGGTCAATAAGGGAACATTTTAGTGACATCCTAAAACCCTGGTGAGTAATACAAACTCCCGACCAAGCAAATTGTGGGACCACAGAGGAAAGTGATCAATGATGTATAGTGTGTGAAAGTAGAATAACCAGGAGAGAAAAAACTCCCAGGCTTTCACAGAAATCACCTTAGTCAAGCCGTGGCTGTGGCTCATCCAGAGGACTACACAGGAGTGCTGAGAGGTGCTACGCATGGTTCCAAGGTAAGTCCTGAGGGGGTGTAACTGACTTTGAGAGTAGCAAAAAGTTAATTTCTATTAATACAAGTCTCACATTAACTTGGTCTTGAACATGCAGCAGAAAATTATAAGAGTTATAAAACAGTGCTATAGCAATATGCTAGCTATAAAAGAAACTCAAACCACTAACACCCTCTGAAGATTTCCAGCTACATGAGTAACTGATTACTATTATGAATTAATGGGCTGTATAAGGTTGAATTGCTAAATGCAGGGACCTGAAATTCTTGGACTGGGAATCTTTAGTCTAAACAAGTAAGTTCACTTGGAGCGGAAAAGTTCAAGTGTGAGCCAGTCATCTGCAGAGTCCTCCAAACACAGGCCACCCATGCTTGCAACTGCAGAGCAGAGAAGGGGGAGATGTGGGGAGAGGCTGTGGCTGGAGATCAGTCACACATGGGGCTGGAGCAAGGCTAGTCCCAAGAATAAAGAGCCCTTGAGTTGAGCCCCATGAACAAGCAGCTGCGGTCCAGAGAACAACAGATGCCTGAGGCAAGCCAAGCAGAGGGCTTGGTAGGCAAGGCGGTGTCACGTGACACCACCTACCAAATGTGTAAGTAAATGCACTGTGGTCCTTGAGCAGTTCTTTTTCTCCCACCTGGAGAGAGGGCTCAGCTTTCTGCTTCCCGACTCTTGTCTTTATTTGTTCATCCTCCACTGTCCTTTCACCCTGAGAATTTGGAGAGCTGTACTGGATGTAGCAATATATAAAAAACTCAAAAATATCCCCCCAATGAAAGACACAATAAAAAAAATGGGCAACTGTACTGAGCATACACTTCTTTGAAGAAGTACAAATGGCTGATAAATATATGAAAAAATGTTTGACATCTCTGGCCATTACAGAAATACAAGTTAAAACAACACTGAGATTCCATCTTATTCCAGAGAGAATGGCTAAATCAAGAGATCCAGTGACAACAAATGCTAGCTAGGCTGCAGGAGAAAAAGGAACCCTTTTTCATTGTTTATAGGAATGTAAACTAGTACAACCACATATGGAGATTCCTCAAAGACAAACAACACCAAGAAATTCCATTCGACTCTGCTAGTCCCTTCCTAGGCATCTTCCCTAAAGAGAGAAAAGATATCATGGTACAGTGATCCATTTATACCCATGTTTATAGCAACACAATTCGCAATAGCTAAATCTTGGAAGCAGCCTATGTGCCTATTAAAAGGTGAATGGATAAATAAAATGTGGTGTTATATACTGTTTACATGCAGTGGATCCTATTCTTCCATAAAAAGGATAAACTTGAGTCATATGTAGGAAAATAGATGCACCTTGAGAATATAATGATAAGGGAAATACTTCTGACATAGATGCTTAACTATCACATGGTTTCTCTTACACAAGAAACCCAAAATATAAATAAATGGCAAAATAAAAGATAGATAATAGGGGAAAAAGACATGTAGAGAGGAGGAAAGAGGGCGGCCAGGAAGTGGGGGAGGGAAGCAGTTGCACAGAAGGGAGCTGAGCCGTGCACACGTACCAACGCCTCGCGATGAATGGGATCACAGGTACTGGAAACATGGGCAATAGCAATTACCAAAACGAGGCTGGAGGAACTGCTGCTGATTTTAAAAAGGAGACTACAGACTCCCATAAGAATGAAATGTAATGTATAATCCTTAACTGGATACTGTATGAAAAGATAAACATGGTAAAAGTCAAGATGGAGAAAGAAAATTTAATTATGGGTTATATAATTAACAGTATTGTGTTAGGCTTAAATTTTCTATTGTTATTGTATTCCTGGTTCTTAGGAGATTTAGAAGTATGGTGGCATCTAACTAATCTCAAATGACACAGGAAAGAATAGACTGAGAGAAAATGAATACACCAAAACAGTGGGGAATCTAGGTAAAATAAAAACAAGGCAAAATAAAAACAATGCAAGCTACACATATAATTTAAACTATTCTAATAGCCACATTAAAGAAGTAAAAGAAAATGAAGTTATTTGAAACATTTTATGTAACCTAATAAATCCAGTTAATATCGTTTTAACCTACCTGAAAAAGATTTGAGCTATTTTATATTCCTCTTTTTTGCAGTATGAGGCTGCAAATGTATATTTAATAGTGACACAACGTCTGAATCAGTGCTGTTATCTACATGTGATGCACAATAGCCACGTGTTGCTGGAGCACTGAAATAACGCAGGTCTGGATGAGAGGACGCGTGGGTTCAGTGTTCTGTATTCTATACAAGTGCTGAGAGTCATAGAACAGAAGCTTAGGGGAAACCAACTGGGATGTTTGTGTGTAGATGGATAGATTACTGCTGGGAAGCCAGGAAGAAAACTAACGCAAGTCACTGCCTCTTGGAAGAAAAAAGGGGTGGTTAGGAGACAGGAGTGGGGATAGTTTTCACTCTTCTGTTTTGTGTATCATCTTTTTTTGTGTCTTACAATATTATTATCAAACCTATTAAACTAAAATGCTAAAACTCACATCCCTTTTGCCTTTCTTGTCCAAAGCCAGAAACTCTAATGTTTCAGTCTGGTAGCTGAGCCCCACCTACTGCCTTGCCTGAAATTTCTTGGCATAGAAAAGAGGTTTGTGTTCTCCCTAAAATCTAACAGTCTAGAAATGTCTCCTGGCAACGTTTTTATCTTAGTAGTCTCTGAGAGTCCTTGGAAGCTCGTTCGCAAATTTCTAAATAACCTTAGATAAACCAGATCAATGGCTGAAACTCCACACCTGAGTCTCTGAACACAAGCAACAGCATCTAATTTTGCAGTGACAGATGGTGGATGTAACTCACAGTGGCACCAGATGCTGTCTTGGGCAAGTTTATTACAAATTCATGTGTCTTCCTTGAGCTTTCTTGCATCTTTATAGCAAGGCGAGGTCTCTTGGGTTCCACTTCTTTGATCGTAACTGCTGGCATTTTCACATCTGAGTGAAACCCTCTGCTCCTTTTTCATGAAGATTCTGAGTGGAGGTAGGGCTCTAAGTTTTGCTTTTTTTTTTTTTTTAATCTTTTTGAGACAGGGTTTTGCTATGCAGTTCAGGCTGGCCTTGAGTTCACTTTGTAGCTCAGGCTGGTCTTGAACTCGCAGAGATTCTCCTGCCTCAGCTTCCCGAGTGTTGGGATTACAGGAGTGCACCACCACACCTGGTTTTGTAAGGGTTCTCAAACCCTTTGGGTAGTGATATCATTTCCCAGCATATGATGCAGGTGGATGAAACAACTGTCCAAATAATAATCGCTTGAAAGTTGGGAAGATAAGAAATAGTGGGTTTGAAGAATTTTCTTGAATTTCTGTTCAGAAGTGCTGTTCTACCCTAGCCATGTTTCTCAGAGCTCGCTACTTTCTTAGCTGGAACATCCGCACATGCAGAGTAAGTAAAAATCACACAGTTACTATTTATATAACGGTTACCACCTCTCTCTGCAGAGCACGTGCGTCCCCCCGACCTTCGAGATGAAACCGTCTCCAGCGATGGCCATCTATCACTCCGTCCAGGAAGGAAAACGTTCAGCAGCACCTATCTGTGTGATAGAAAAAGAGATATGGTGAAAGTCAGAGGGTAGATTTGGAGAAATTGGCTAGGATGGTTAAGAAAATAAAGCAAATTCCAAGATGTGGACGGTAGTTTAGCAGTTACCCAGCAGTAGAGATTTACAAGTGATGTAATTAGAATGAAAATTTCAGGATGACTTTTCCAGTGCAGCAATTAAAGAGAACTAAATTTGCCCCCTCCTATTATGTTAAAATTACTTGGGGAGCTTTTATTTATTTTTTAAATTTTTTATTTTTATTAGTATGTATTGGCAGTACATAATGATTGCTCTCATGCTGAGGTATTAGTACATGTGCATAACTCAGCTTAACTTTTGTATGCTCCCTAATCCCTAAACTTAGAGAGCAAAAAGGTTTCCCAAAAGGTGTACTGGGAACCTCGGGGAGCGCTGAAAATGTCTGTTTCCGGGGCCAAAACACAGCAAATAAAAGAGTTAGGGACCGCAACACGCCTCCTACTGGTCAGAATGTCTGCATGCTTTTTTTTTTTTTTGTACCAGGGATCAAATTCACAACCTTGCATTTGCCAGGTTTAGCTCAGGTGCTTATGCCACTGAGCTAAATCCCTGGCCCTTTTGCTTTTGTTTTTAAGAAACAAAATACAGGTAAGGAAGAGTCAAGCTCGGGACGCGGGGTAGGAGTTTAATTCCTGGGTTCAAGTCTGGGCCAGGGAAGGATTGTCTTCTTATTCTTTTTTCAGTTTAGAAAGTTTTAATCTTTCCTACTTTTAGTTTGATAATTCTTGCTGGTTTTCTTCCATAAAAAAATCTCCATTCATGTTTAAATGTTGTTTAAATTAAAATTTAAACTCTATTTATAGATATTACATACAAATAATTAAAAAACATACAGGACCCCGATTGTGAAATACTTTCAGTGTTATTTGTCCATAAATTTGCTCAACCTCCTATAAAATTATAACATGCAGCTTTCAAAAATAACCTTGATGTGCATATGAGCAGGACTTTTTACAAAGCCTTTATTTAATATCAAATGTATTTAGAAAATAAAAGATGTTATACCTACTTTACAGGTACCCATACAGAATCTGTGTATATGTGTGTGTGTATTTAGATCATATATTATTAGTGTACAGGGGTGTTATTAGCACTTATTCTTGGGCTGGGGGATATAGCTTAGAGGCACAATGCCTGCCTGGCAAGAGCGAGGTCATGAGTTCGATTCCAGGTTTAAAAAAAAAAACTCTATTCTCCTTTATAAGTCCAAGAAGACTTTTTTTTCCAGGTAGATCAGTATACTTACTTATATATTTAACAAGTTTGCACACATGCCATTGAGAAACAACGTGTGATTGAAATGTACAATGAATATTAAAATATAAAACAAAACAAAACACAATAAAAAAACACCTTGCCTTGTGGACTGGGGATTTAGCTCAGTGGCATAAGTGCCTGCCCGGCAAGTATAAGGTCATGAGTTCAATCCCCAGCACAGAAAAGAAAAAAAAAAAAAAAGAGGTATTAAGTTGTATGGGCTGGGGATGTAGCTCAGTGGTGTAAGCACCTATCTGGCAAGTGCGAGGTCACAAGTGTGATCCCCAGTACCAAAAAACAAAACAACAAAACAAAACAACCCATCTTGTCTTTAATCCCCCTTAATTATGCCACCTTGCTTTAAACATGAGCAACCCAATGTTCTTGCCATTTTCTGGAGCAGTCCTGAGAGCTATAAAATTCAGTGAATGCTGCTGCTGAGCTCCATCCTATGGAAAGGCAGCTTCCTAAAACACCTCCTAAAACACTGTGTCTGTCCCCCTCCACCTCACCCACTGGCTCTGGTACCATGCAACGTTGGCTCTTTCCCAAAGGCAAAATGATCACAAAAAGTAAATGTTTTTGAATTGAGTCAGGGATCTAGGTTGACCATATTAGTTGGGGTTCTCCAGAGACAGGGAACTAGTGGGAGATAGATGGACAGATGGATGATAGATGATAAGTAGATAAATTGATTGATTGATTGATTGTGTGATTATGGAAGCTGTAGAATTCCATTATGTTGCTCTCTAGAAAGTGGAGGCTCTGGATGCCAGGGATGTGGCTGAGTCCAGATCTGAAGGCTCAGAACCAAGGAAGCCAAGGGGTCCTCTCCATCTGAGACTGAAGCAGAGAGTGCAGGAGTCACTAATTTAGGTCCTGTAGTCCCCCAGCTCCTAGAGTGCCAATGTCCCTGGGCAGGAGGAGCGTGTCCCAGCTCCAGCACAGAGGCTGCCTTTTGGTTCCATGCAGGCTCCCAGCTGGCTGGACAGTACCTGCCCTTGCGGAGGGTGGATCTTCTGTGCTCTGTCCATGGGTATAAGACCTGCCGATGAGTAACGGGGAATTCAAGAGGACTTGGTGTCCGGTAGGAGCTAAAGGATTGAGACTAGGGAAGAATCACAATGACGCCAAGGTTTGCATTCTGCATGGTTAGTAAAGTTAAGATGGCATTGAAAGAACAGGGAAGTTGAGACAGGAAGACAGAGTGGGAAGCGAAGGTGAAGTGAGTTTGATCCTGTACAGAGGCAACACAGTCAAACGTTAGAAACGGGGGACTGAACTTTGGAGATAAATTAGGGTCGGGAATGAAGATTGTGTAACCACTAACAGAAGTTTGGGAAAATCTGGGCCCTCTCAAAAGGAGAATTTACAAAAAGAGCAGAAAACCAAGGATTATAACCAGGAAAAGACAAGGTAGGAAAATGGGGAGACAGAGAATAATGAGCTTGGTTAGAACTCAAGTGCAGTGATGGTAAAAGACAGGAGAGTGCAGGAAGGAGGTGGTGGAGAAGAGAAGGCAGTGTGGTGAGAGAGCTGGGCCGAAGGCAGGGGCCAAGGGCAGCAGTTCGAGAAGAGGCTGCGGGGCTGCAGGGCCGTGTGGCGGCAGAGGCGAGTGGGCAAGACAGTCATGAGGCAGGCTGTGTAAGCGAATCGCACTGCTGAAGAAGACGGCTCATGGGTTCAAAGGAAACGCTCATACTGAGACGCTGGAGCCTGAATCAACTCTGATGTGTGAATAGTAACCGCATTGTCTGTGGTAAGTGACCCAACTTCTTTGAGTCCCTGGATCCTTCTCTGCACAATGGGATGCTGGTAGTTTCCATGCATGCATCACAAAATTTTATTCAAGCATCCACCCATCCATTATACATCCATCCATCATCCACCCATCCATCCATCCACCCATCCATCATCCACCCATCCATCTACCCACTCATCCATCCATCCATTCACCCATCCATCATCCACCATCCAACCTTCATGCATCCATCCATCATCCATCCATCCACCCATCCAACCTTCATCCATCCATCCATCCATCCATCCATCTACCCATCCAACCTTCATCCATCCATCCATCCATCCATCTACCCACTCATCCATCCATCCATTCACCCATCCATCATCCACCATCCAACCTTCATCCATCCATCCATCCATCATCCATCCATCCACCCATCCAACCTTCATCCATCCATCCATCCATCCATCTACCCACTCATCCATCCATCCATCCATCCACCATCCACCCATCCATCCACCAATTTAGCAACTGCTTGAGGAATTCCTACCACTGTGGGCACAGATATATGAAAATGAACAAGACTGACTCTATTACAGTCAAATGGAAAAAGATGACTAAGGGTTTGATCATGTGGTATTATTTTGGAAAGAATATTTGTTTCAGTCCTTTTCTCATTGGTGAAACCTCACACCCACAACTTTAAAAAGGAAAGGTTTATTTTGGCTCACTTTTTTTTTTTTTGTACCAGAAATCAAACTCAGGGTGTCATGCTTGCAGGCAGGCACTGTGCCTCTGAACTACATCCCTGGCCCACTTAACTCACCATTTTTTTTAAAAAAAGCTTTATTGGTACATGTTCACTGTACATAATGTTTACATTCCTCCTGTGTGCGCATAATGTGTACGTAATACATCTTGATTCTGCTTTTCTTCCTCTTTCCTTCCTCTCCCTCTTCTCCCCTCCATCCCTTGATCTTCCTTCTATTGTAGAAAGATTTATGTCCCTACTTCCTATTATCTGTCTTCAGTTTTGCTCTTTACTTATAGTATGGGTTTCTCATAAGAGATACCATGTGCTAGCTAAGCTTGTGTCTCTGAGTTATTTCACTTAACATTATGGTCTCAGAGTGCATCCATTTTCCTATAAATGACCAAATTTATGATTCTTTATGGTAGGGTACACTCCATTACTTGCAGATGTCACAATTTTTTAATCCATTATCTGTTGATGGACATAGAGGTGCTTCTAAGGCTTAGCTGTTATGAACTGTGCTGCTGAAACATGGCTGTGTATGCACCACTGTGACACGATGTCTTTTACATGCTGGGGAAGATACCTAGTGTGTGGAGGTTTCTGTCTGTAGCCCACTGGCCGCAGGGCAGGACAGCATGGCAGAGGGGCACAGAGGAAATGCATCAGGATGACCAGAAAGCAGAAGGCCTTAGGGGGGAGTGGAGGAGGAAGACAAACCTTGGAGGCCATGTCTCCAGTGACCACCTCTTCTGACCCGGCTACTCCTCCTAACAGAACACTTGGCTGTAAACTCATCAGCAGAATAATCCAGCAATGAGTGTGGCTCCCCGTCACCCAGTCCCCTCCCCAGAGCCCCACTTGCAGGTTCACAAAACTTTGTAGGGGCATCCGGATGGGACCCCCAAAGTGCTGTGCAGACGGAGGCAGAGGGAGAAGCCATGGTGCCTTTAGATCCTGGGCGAGTGGCCCTGTGGAAAGCCGTGCTTCACAGAGCTGACGTTTTTGACTAAGGGTGACAGATTGGGGTGATTCAGCAGAGTTGAGGGCTTGAGACTGGGGCTGGAAATGTTGCCAAGACTTTGAGTGCAGCGTAGGGAAGAGCCGGGGTTTGCAGTCTGAACCTCGGCTGGCTGCAAGAGGCTGAAGGAAGAGAGTTGGGAAGGAGGCCCTAGCAGAGAGTACAGGAGAGCGGAGTTCAGGGAGAGGGCACATGCACCTGACACAAGTCTCATTTGGATAATTTCTGATGGAGGCTCCTCCCTCCCCTTATCCCTCCCCTTCCCTTCCCAGCTCCTTCCCTCTCCCCATCCTTTCTCCTTTTCCCTTCCCTGCCCTTCTCTTTCTTTTCTTCTCCTTTCTTTGAGTTTTTTTTTAGCATCTTATGTGTTTTATTATTGTATCTTTAATCAAAGATTCATACTTTTCCTATGTGTCACTCACTCAGACACAGCTGTGGACTGCATCATTCCCAAGCTCAAAGCTGAGGCCACACAGAGCTGGCACATTACGCTCCATTTTGTGCTCATAAAGAATGAAGAAAGGCTGAAGGGCTGTTTTCAGAAACACTCCAGAAAGGGAGAAAGTCTTTAAAGGTCAAGGAATAGGGATTATTTAAGCTACACAAAAGAATCTGCTATGTGTGAAAAATACTTCTCTGGACTTCTCCGAACATTTCATTCAGGTGCAAAGTCATCACTCATCCAGGGTGAAGTATGATGCTGAACAGGAGGACCTGGGCCAAGGGGCAGTGCAGGTTTTCAGGGTGTCCATGAGGGCCTGGTGCTGGGAGAGGGAGGTAAGGGCTCTCGGGAGCATGGAGGACAGCATTTGACATGTGGCTGGTGATGAACAAATGAAGCAAATGCTTGTACAAAGAAGCAGGCTTCTGGGAGTTTCCTTAAAAACAATCACGGGTAGGCTGCAATTTAATGTTATTTTTATGTGAATGACAGAGCTATATTTCTGCTGATTGAAGAGCAAGTGGAAATAGTGTTGATCTGAGTCATTCTGAATAATCCTGATCTTGACTGAACTCTGTTAGATACTGAACACTAAATTAAATGCTTGATCCGTCACAATCAAATCAATCCTTGTGACAATTATCCTTATTTTGTGGTTTAGGAAAAAATTTTATGTAACTTATTTCATAAAATTATGTAACAAGTTCATCTTGGATGCCCATTTTTGGATTGGGTCTTTGAATTTCGGGAGTCCGATTTTTTTAATTCTTTATAAGTTCTAGACAGAGAAGTCCTTTGTCTGAGGGACAGTTCACTAAGATTTTTTTTCCAAGTTTGTGGGTTTTCTTTTCACTATGCTGGAAATTTCTTTTACATGCAGAAACTCTTTAATAAGATGTGATCCTAGTTATTGATTCTGGGAAGTATTTCCCATGCAGTTCAGTTCTTGTTCATGAATTCTCTTCCTACCCCTATGTCTTCAAGATTTTTACCTACTTTGTCTTCCAACAGATTTAGTGTTTCTGTTTTAATATTTAGACCTGTGATCCATTTAGATTTTAGTTTAGTACATGGTGACGGGCATGGGTCTAGTTTTAGTTTTTGGCATATGGAGAGCCAGTTTTTCCAGCACCATTTATTAAAGAGACTATCATTATTCCAGTGAACATGTTTGGCCCCTTTATCAAAGATAAGGTGGTTGAGTGTGTTCATAGATGTGGTTGTATCTTCTAATCTAGTCCATTGATCTGCAGATCTGTTTTTATTCCAGTACCATGCTGATTTTAACACAGTAGCTTTGTAGTATAACTTCAAGTCAGGGATTGTGATGCCTCCTGCCTTGGCTTTGCTGCTTAGAATTGCCTTTGCTATTCTAGGTCTCTTCTGGTTCCAGATGACTTTTAGGAGTGATTTCTCTAGATCTATGAGGTATGTTAGTGGTATTTTCATTGGGATTGCATTGAATCTATATAACAATTTTGGGAGAATGGTCATTTTCACAATGTTTATTCTTCCTATCCATGAACAAGGGATGTTTTTCCATTTTCTGAGGTCCTCTTTGATTTCTTTTTCAGGGTATTATAATTTTCCCTGTATAACTCTTTTACTTCTTTTGTTAGATTAATTTCTTAAGTATTTCATTTTTTTGGATGTTAGTGTGAAGAGTGTAGCTTCTCTTATTTCTCTCTCAGTGATTTTGTTGTTAGTGTATAGAAATGCTATTGAGTTTTGAGTATTGACTTTGTATCCAGCTACACTGTTGAATTTATTTATTATATCTAGGAGTCTTTCAATGGAGTTTTGGGGGTCTTCTATGTAGAGTATCATGCCATCTGTAAATAATGATAATTTAACTTCTCAGATGAAGAAATATGAATGGCAAATAAATACATGAAAAAATGTTCATCATCATTAGTCATTAGAGAAATGCAAGTTAAAACCACCCTGAGATCCCATCTCACTTCAGAAATAATGGCCAGGATCAACAAATCTACCAACAACAAATGCTGGAGAGGCTTTGGGAAAAAGGGAACTCTTCTGCACTGTTGGTGGGAAGTGTAGACTGGTGCAGCCACTGTGGAGGTCAGTCTGGAGATTCCTCAAAAAGCTGGGATTGGAAGTCCCATTTGACCCAGCTATTCCACTCCTAAGCATTTTACCAGAAGAACTGAAAACATCTTACCACAGTGTTATATGTGCACCCATGTTTATAGCAGCACAATTTGTAATAGCCAGATCTTGGAAATAACCTAAGTGCCCATCAACTGAGGAACGGATGAAAAAATTGTGGTACTTTTATATAATGGAGTACTACTTGGCTACAAAGAATGATCACATTGAGATATTTATAAATAAATGGATGCAACTTGAGTCCATACTCATAAGCGAAATAAATCAAACTCACATGTATAAATACCATATAGTCTCCCTAGTATAAGAAATGGTAGGAATACATAAGATTTTATGGTAATCATGGTTCCCCATTATATTTCTTTGAAGTCTTATAATGTTTTCATTCATTGGTTGGAATGGTTTTGTTCTTTTTTGTTTGATCTTATGTGTGATGGTATAAACAGCTACTTTGAAGAAAACAAGACAATATGGCAGCCATTGCTGATTTAATATCATCTTGCTTTGAAGTCCTATCATGCTTTACTCTTCTATTACCATTGTTTCTATCATGTTGTGTCTTATTGGATTTTAATATGTGTGATAGTATAAACAAATTTCTTATGGAAAATGAGATATTATAGTAGCCATTATTTATTTTCTGTAATTTGGTTCAGAATGCCTTGTAAAACTTTCATTCTCTTGAATGGTTTTATTCTATTTTGTTATGTTTGATATTATTGTATGTGAAGCTGCACTCAACTATTTCAAAGAAAGAGACATTATGGTAGCTACTGTTAATATCCAATTGTCTTGTGAAGTGCTGTGTTGCTTACATTGTTCTGTTCTGATCTGTTTTGTTCTGTCCTCTTTTGTTTTATTCTCTGTAAAATAAAAAAAAAATAAAATCACACAAGTATAGGTGGGAACCCAGATGCTAATTGGGGTTAGTCCTACCCACAGTTTGTATTTGTAATTCTCCCTCTATGACAGTAAATTATCTGGTGATATACAGGGTGCTCATTAAGGCAGTCATTGCAAATAAGGTGTTTCAGCGAGGTGTGATGGTGCACACCCACAATTGCAGAACCCTGGGAGACTGAGGCAGGAGGTTACCAAATTCAAGGCCAGCCCAGGCAATTTAGCAATTTAATGAATACCTGTTGCAATAAAAATTTGTTTTAAAGGTCTGGGGCTCAGTATGAAGGCCCTGGGTTATTCCTAATACCTGTTCCCCACAAGAACAGAAATAAATACAGTGGTTCATCAGGAGTGTTGGGGTTACCAGGTTCTACTCAAAGATGTGGAAAAATTTTAATTAAAAAAATCTTAATAATATGTACAAGGGTACATGCATTTACGGATAGACATGTCAACAGATAAAAGCGCTTTCATTTCTATAGCATAGTCTAGTTCATTTTAAAATATTGTTTTCATGTCTCTGTTGATTCTTTCATTGATTTAAAATGGCTATTTTTCATCTTCCTACCTTAGTGAGTAGGCCATAGGAAAATGTTTATTTATGTTAGTTACATAAAAGGAATGAAATTTAAATTGAAGCCATAGATTAACTTGATTAATTAGTGTTTTTTCCTGCTTATTATATTCTCTGAACTTTAATACTAGCTGTTGCTCTTTACATCATTTTTTGTTGTTTGGTGTAAGTTATGCTTTTGTGTATCCCTGGAGGCCAGAGTTCATAACTTTGCACTTTAGTGTTGCAAAATGATCATATAATTGATGAGCAAAATTTTTTCTGTTTTTCAGCCTCCTTAAATAGTATGACTCCCCAAGGCAACAAAACCATAGATAACCCAAGAGTTCTTCAGCAGAGACCAGGCCTACATGGAATATATCTGTACATATCCCATATTCCTGCAGCTGTGCTAGTAGTTGGCATATATAGTAGATAAATAAAAATATGAGATATTTTTCTGAGGAAAAATGAGCGACCAACAAACCTTTGAAAACAGGACTAACTTCTTCCCTGATGGGAAGTGCAGGCTAACCATCAAAAGAGATATTCTTTACACTCATCAAAATGGCAAAAATCTGACAGTATCAGCTGTTGGCAAGAATGGAGAACCATTGAAACCTCACACGTGAATGGTGGGCATATGAACTAGCACGATGAAATAAGTTTGGAAAAGATTTGTTCTTATCTGTTAAGGTGAATGCTTTCTCTACCCAGCAATGCAACCCTAGGAAATTCCCACTTGTGTGCTCAGGAGACCAGGAAAAGGTCTCACAGCAGCCTCACCCACTGTCAATCCCAACAGGAAGCCTTGAAGTTTCCACCAGGAGTGGAGAGGCAGAATATATTGTGCGCAGTCATAGAATAAATACTGCAGAGTAGAAAAACAGAGGGACTGCAGCACCTGCTGAACCCCAGGATGATAGGATTTAATTTAAAAAGCACTTTAATCCAGGCATGGTAGTGCATGCCCAGCACTCTGGAAAGCTGAGGCAGGAGTATGGAAAATGTTATGGTTTGTGTCTGTATGTCTCCCCAAAGCCTCATGAGGTCATGGTGAACAGATTTTGGGGGGCAGCTGAATCTAGAGTTTGTGATTGATTCGTGGTTTAATGCTGGGATTAAGGGTGTGAGTGCTACACCTGCCCTAGGGCGGGCAGCCTGCATACAATATAAGAGACAGAAAGAGGCTTGCTCTTCCTTCCTCTCATTGCTTTTGCTATTTTCCACCACCATGAATTGTTACTTCTCTGCCATGTGCTATGCTGCCTTTGAGCTAGCCAGTTATGGACTAAAATCTCTACAAAATGTGAGATAAAAAAAACCTCTTCCTCTTTAACTTTGGGTGTCCAGTATTTTTGTTTCAGCAGTAAATTTAACTAAGACAGAATATGGTACCAGAAGTGGGGTCGTTGCTGTGACTGTACCTATGTGGTTCATGAGCCTTTGGGAGTGGCTTGTGGGAAGAGATTAGAAAAGTTTTCAGATCCTGGCTGAAAAAGTAGGGCTAGAATGCCTTAGGCTGTTCTGTATGGGACATTCTGGTCAGAGCTCAGAAGACCAGAAGGCTGATAGTAATCCTGCTGGTAAGGACCAAGCTTGGGAGGTTTCTGCTGGGAAGAAGGCTGTTAGACTCCAGATGACATGTGCTATGGGTTGGCAGAAAGTTTGTCTGCATTTTGCTCATGTCCAGCAACTTTGCCTGAGACAGAGATTAGGGGCAGCAGACTAGTTAATCTGGCAGAAGAAATTTCAAGGCAGTTGAATGTTGAAGTGGTAGCATGCCTGCTGTTGGGGACTTTTAGCCAAATTTATGTTGAGAATCTAGAACAAAGAGCCCAGAAGAATGATTTAAACATTGAGAGTTTGACCAGAAAAGAAGCTCCAGTAAAGCTGCAGACTGAAAGGATAGAGCAGAGGCGATTTTGATGGCTGAGAAGGAACAGGGGAGTAAATAAGATGGCCTGAAGGCGTCACAAGAAGCTATAGGACTCCACCCCTTTGTAGTCTCAAAATTGCAAAAGTGAAAGACTGCTTTGAGGAGAAAGCTGCAGAGCACCATGTTCCAGAATGGCGACAGCATAAGGAATTTGTTCCTCATAATTGGATTCAGAGTGCTTAGCAATTCAGGTACTCAACCCTATAGTCAAGAGAGAGGAAAGTCTGGCTACTGCTGCAGCTAGCAGCATACCTTGGCATCATCTGTGAGGTGCTGGTTTTAGGTGCATGCAGAATGCAAGAGTTCTGAGGTTAAAAGGCTTCCACTCGGATTTTAGAAGAAGGCCTGGGAGGCCAGGCAGTCTGTCCCTGTGAGGGCAGTGTGTGAAGCTTTGAGGGTGAAGTCAAAGGTGCAGTGGAGACCTCCGAGGTTTGGAGACACCAGGAATGTGGATTGTCTGAGGAAAACCACAAGGAGGAAGAAGAGCGGGCCCAAGAGAGAAGCCTTGGGAAGTATAACCACAGGCAGTGCCATGGGGCAGAGCTGTCCAAGCTCTTGGGAGCTCACAGATTACCTCAGATGCTACACATGGAACCACAGAACTTAACGTTCTCCCTACTGGGTTTTGGGCTTGCTTTTGTCATATTCCTTTGTGTCCTACTTGTAACGGTTGGAATGGAAGTGTCTGTCTTGTGCCACTGCATGCTGGAAACATTTAACTTTCTTTTCATTTGTAGAGGGATTCATAGCTAAGAGTTTGCCTTAAATCTCAGAGGAAACTTGCTTTTCAGCAATGCTGAACCTGTTAGGACTGTAGCAACTCTTGAGATGAACAAAGTACATGAGTCTTTGGGAGACCAAGGTGAAGTGTTATGGTGTGTGTCTAGATGGTCCCCCAAAGCCTCATATACTCAGGGGAGGCAGGCTTTTCCTACCTGGCTGAATTTAGAGTTTGTGATTGATTCATGGTGGAATCATGGGTGTGAGTGCCACACCCACCTTAGAGTGGGTAGCCTGCATATAATAATATAAGGGACTCTCTCTCTCTCCCTGTCTGTCTATCTCTCCCTCTTTCTCTCTGTCTCTTTCTCTCTGTCTCTCTCTCTCTCTCTGTCTCATCGCTTCTGGCATCTTCTGCTGCCATGAATGTTTGCCTCTCTGCCATGCCACCCTGCCTTGGAGCCAGCTGACTGTGGACTGAAACCTCCACAAACCATCGAAGCATCAGGTGTTTGTCAGTGATGAGTGAAGTAACTAAGACAGGAAGTTTGAGCTCAGCCTGGGTAATTCAGAGGTTTAACAAGAATCTGATTCAAAATTAAAAATGAAGAATAAAAGGCTCAATGTAGCTCAGTGTGGAAAAAAAAAGTGAGGCCAGTAGAATATGGTCACATTTTAGATGAGGTCTTATTTTATTTTTTGAAGTGCTAGGGACCGAACCCCTGGCCTCGCTAAGGCTGGACAAGCAGCCAGTCACTGAGTTATAGCTCCAGCCTTACATGAGGTTTCATTTATTCATTTTTTATTTTTTTACATGATATTTAACAAGGTAAATAAAAAACACTGTTGATTTATACAGAGATGGAAAACTTACTAAAAGCAAAAGATATTTCAGAAGAGACTGAGAAGAGGCTTTAAAAGAACCAGCACTGAATGGGAATTTGGGTGCTGGGTGCACATGTCTATTTTTCCATGATTATTTATACTTTATACATATATTCTTTGGAATCAATTTAATATTTACAATAAAAGATGAATATTTACAATAAAAGGAATGAACACAACATTTGAACTAACCCTTCGCAATGATGGCAGCCAGGAAATACTTAGCTGAGGAAAATTCCACTGGCCTCTGTCCTAAGGTTTGTGCCGATTTTCTGAAGGAAATTTCCAGATTGAAAACGGTAAATGTGAAAAGGAGACACAAGGTGGCGCTGTGGCCCCACGTGTCTCAGTCGGCTGCTTCGATTCAGGTCAAGGTCTTCACCGTGGAAACGCAGGCTGTGGCTCCAACCCCAGGGAGCAGCAGTCTTCGCGGGCAGCCGTGGATGGCGTTTCCTTTCAGATTTTTTTCTTCTCATCCATCAGTGGTGACTGGCTTTACCTACACTCCTTCCACGCTATCGGATTCGAGTCTGGAGGAAGCTAAACCAAATTCAAGGCAACGATGCCGCAGGCCCAGCAGGCGTCAGGGACTGACTCTCTCCTTTGGCCCATGTCTGCAAGCTCGTGTCGCGCCCTCTCACCCCGCAGGGCCGCTGTGGCCACGGAACAGGCTCAGGCCTTGTCACTCGGCGCTAGCCCACGGCAGGGCCTGGCGTAGCAGAGCCCGCTGCAGAGGCCTGGGAGGGCTGGGAGGACCCAGCAGGGCTTGGAAGCCAGAGGCCAAGGGGGCAGGTTTCCCTTTGTTGTTTTGTTTTTGAGACAGGGTCTTGCTACATAGTCCAGCAGTCTTCCTGCCTCAGCCTCCAGAGTGCTGGGATTTCAGGCCTGTGCCACCACACCCAGCTTTAGAAGACAGGAAACATCAAATATGCTGTTTTGACAGACACCCACAGCAGAGTAAAACCCACTGAGGTCTAACACGTACAAACCCTGAAAGGGTTAACGTGCCAGTCCCACTGGCTCAGAGAGAATACGTCTTGGAAATCAGGGGACCTGGGTCCCGCGACCCTGGGACAAATGATCTAAGCGCCCGGGGCGGGGGGGGGACCTCAGTTTTTCCCATTTGCAAAATGCAGCCCCCGCCCAATGCGCCCTTCTGCCGATGAAGCAGAAGGGCAGCGTGTGCACGTCACCAGCGTTTGTAAGGAGAACAGATATTGGGGTACCTCGGCATGTCTAAACAGAGACATGGAAATCAGGGGTGTGTGAGACCAGAGGAGACTTATTTTGGATCTTGAGGCGTTTTCGCTGCACGCCATTTGAGTGCCTGGCTTTGGGGACATCACCTCACTCAATCCGGGGGAATCCTTGTAAAATGAATGTTAAAAATCCCGTGTTACTGGAAAGAAACCCCAAAGCTCTGCACCCAGGACTCCACCTGGGGCCGCACGGTAACCTATCTCAGGGTTTTAGGGTGAATCCAAACCTCCCTGATGACGGGATCCTCCCTTCTTAGTCTTTCATGCTACCTGTTATGCCTTTTGAGATTTTAAAATGTGACATAAGTATTGAAGAGAGACCAGGTCACTAGGATTATAAATATGGATTTCAAGTGTTGTTGGGGGGGGTCTGTGGAAATAAATACCAAGAATTTTAAGAAGCCCTTTTAAATAAAACTGGTTACTAGGAGTGGTTAATTGATTCAAGTATTTAACCCATCCCTGCCAGTCTGAACCACTGGTGAGATGGGCATGGCTGTCCCACTGGGCAGCTTGTGCCACCCGCCAGGCTTGTCCTGTGCTGCGCAAGGGGACCATCATGTGTGGACCACCAGTGCTTCAGAGCCACTTGGCAGCAAGTCAAGAATTATGGCCCGGTCATGAACATGTTAAGTGTGCCAGGCACAGCAGCACACAGTGGTACACAGTGGCACATGACTCTAGCACTCTGGGAGGCTGAGACAGGAGGATCTCAAATTTAAGTTCTGCCTGGGCAACTTAGATTCTATCTTCATTTTCTTTTTAAAAAAGTAATTATATCCTATCATTAAGCACACAGCTTTCTTGGTAGCTCATCTCTGCTGTTATTAGCAAAAGGTAGACTTAGAGAATTTTAACTCCAAAGCCACCTATTTAGAAAGAACACCTAGAGAAATGACTTTCCCCAAGTCGGTCATTGTGGCCTATTCTGAAGTCGGTTTGGGAACTGTCTGTCTCCTTTCATCTCACACTCCCACAGCTAGAGCCAGAGGCTGGCTGCTGGACTTGGGTGTTTGGGAAAGTGGCAGCCTCTGCATATAGTCACTGTTCTGCTTTGTCTGTCTAGGGTTCTCCTCTTGGGAATCCTGGAGGAATCTCTCTGGGCAGAGAGCAGGTCGGTGAGGGCCGGGTAATTCATGGTGTCAGAGCTCAGACCTGGCCCCAAAACAGAGGCCGTCCAGGAGACACGTGGTGTGGCCAGCTCTGTCTGTGCAGTGCACACGCCTAGGTCTGCTCAGTGACCAAGCCACATGGCCCTAGGACACCCTTGTTTGTTCTGTAGCACTGGGGATCGAACCCTGGACCTTGGCACCATGTTCTACTTCTGGACACCTCTGGAGGGGCACTGCAGCCCATCCCACCTGTGTCACAGCAGGTGAGATGTGTGTCATCGTGGACAGCACTTGCCCCCAGGAGGCCGGAGCTGCAGCTGGCAGTCACCGGGCTGCACTTGGGTTTGGATGCCATCCTACGCCTGAGCATCTGTGCTGATCTACTGTGCTAGCAGGAAGAGGTCAGAATAGTGCAAGAAGCCCAATAGTGCTGTTCGGGTGGCAATAAAAAAAAGAAGAAAAAAACCAGCTTAGTTCCCACGAGGCAGAGGTCTGCAGTGTGATGACACCAAACCCTTGTGTCTGTCCCCTCTACCTGTGCTCCTGGCCCGGCCAGCTTGGCTGGGCCAGCACAGAGAGGCTTCCTGGCTCTGGTCGCAGCCTGCACACTTTCACAACAGTACCTTCTCCGGAGGTGCATTGCTTTGGTGAAAATCTCAAACCTCTCTGTAATTAGAGAAAAAGGTGGAGATGCAAGTGCAGAGAGGCTGAGAGAGCAGTTTCCCAGCACCTGGAAGACCTAAGCACATGGAGACGGAAGGAGACCTCGTGTCCCCTAGGGCGCTCGGTGGCTTCAGGAGAATGGCAGTGATTTTGGATCGCGACATGCAGCCCCGCACACTGACACAGAGACCAAAGCAGCCCAGATTCAGTTTACGATGAAGCTGAGAGCTCAGGAGCGATGGACGATGAATGACTCTAGGCCTACAATGGGCAACATCACATGTGGGTCACCTGCTAACTGCTGCAGGGAAACCTGCTCCCCTGGAGGTGATGGCTTTGACTTCAGTGCTGAGCCAGGCACCGCAGGCCTTGTGAGGAGTGCGGTTCAGTCATGTGACTGTGGGGACAGTCAGAATAACCCGGCGTCGCCCCCAAGCAGCCAAACCACAAGAGCCATGAGCGCTCATCTCCTACAGCCAGGGTGAGGGCGTTAGCTCACTTCAAGTTCAATTCCTTCAGCACCTTGTTTTAATTCCTTCATTTTTTCCCTCGCAGCTGTCAGCTATCTTGAGTGACTGCACAATGGCCTTTTTGGAAAGTTACTTCCTCAGTGACAAGATGGCTCTCGCCCGCCTGCTGGACCACTGCGGGGTGGAAGTCCATGGGCAGAACCTCTCCTTGATGCTGTGCAGTGGGCCAGCACAGCAGGTCCCTTTCCAGCCTCCCTGGGTCAGAGCCTGGGGCAGTGGCTCTCCGCGTCAGGAGGGGCAAATGTACTTATTTATCCCAAGTGGCTCAGGCAGGGAGTGTCAGAAGCTGAAGCCTGGAGGACCAAAGCATGGGCTGAAGGGTCAAATGGCCCAGGCCCAGTCACCTTTCACTCTCCCATTCCCAGTACATAAATATAACAGCACTGCAGACCCAGGGGTAAACATGCACTCAGAGTTCAGATGCTCAGCACGGAGAGAGCAGCAGCCCTGGCGGCTACACCTCACCCGGCTCCCTCGTGCCACTGTGGCCAGGGGCAGGTGCTGTTTCTGAGTTACAGCAGAGGACCGGATGCCCCAGTGACCTGAGGGAGTCCTTCCCTGTGGGGGAAGCACTTCTCCTGCTTTCCGATTGCCCGGGGCTCAGGTGTTTTTCTCCCTCTGAGTGTCTCTTCCTGTAGCTCAAAGCCTTCTCCCTCCCTAGAACAGGTGCGATGGCCACCATTCAGGGTACCACGGTGGCTGAGGTGCTTTGTCCTAGTCACTGAAATATCCACAACTTCAGTCACTGCTTAGATCGCAAAAGAATTATAACAGGAAATCAAAGCCCATCATTCTCCAGTGAAAGGCAGAACAGCCAGCTGCAGGCCCACTGGGCAAGAAAAGCAGGCAGGGCAGAGGAGAGGAGAGGAGGGCAGAAAGGGCAGAGGAGGGCAGAGAAGGGCA
>PVLA01002924.1:0-239216 GCA_004027455.1 Hydrochoerus hydrochaeris | reverse complement strand
TGCATTGATTTCTGCTCTAATCTTTACAATTTCCTCTCTTCTATGAGCTTTGGGTTTAGCTTGCTCTTCTTTTTCTAGAAGCTTGAGATGGAGCATTAGGTTGTTTATTTGTGCTCATTCTGTTTTCTTGATATGACAGTTTATTGCTATATATTTCCCTCTTAAGACTGCTTTCATTGCATCCCACAGATTACAGTATTTTGTTTCTATCTTTTCATTGAATTGTAGGTATTGCTTTATTTCTTCTTTAATTTCATCTGTAGCCCACTGTTTGTTCAAAAGACTGTTATTTAATTTCCATGTATTTATGCAGATTTTACAATTTCTTTTGCCATTAATTTCCAATTTCAGTGCACTATGGTCAGATATTATGCATGGGATGATTTCAATACCTTTGCATTTACTTAAGAATGTTTTATGGGAAACTATATGGTCTATTTTGGAGAATGTCCCATGTGCAGCTGAGAAGAATGTGTATTCTGATGTGGTTGGATGGAACACTCTGTAAACGTCTACTAAATCCAATTGCTCACAGGTATGATCCAGTTCTGTTATTTCTTTGCTGACTTTTTGTCTAGTTGATCTATCTCTTTGTGACAATGCACTGTTAAGATATCCTGTTATAACTGTGTTCTTGTGTATTTGGTTTTTCATGTCCATTAGTATCTGTCTCATGTAGTTGGGTGCTCCTGTATTTGGTGCATATATATTTATAATTGTTAGTTCTTCCTCTTGACTTTTTCCACTAACAAGTGTGTAGTGACCTTCTCTATCTCTTTTAATCTTTTTAGGTTTGAAGTTCATATTGTCTGCAAATAGAATAGCTACCCCTGCTTTTTGGGGGGTTCCTGTTGCATGGAATACTGTTTTCCATCCTTTGATTTTTAATCTATGAGTTTCCTTTTGGGTCAGATGTGTTTCTTGTATAGAGCATATTGTGGGATCCTGTTTCTTGATCCATTCTGTCAATCTATTTCTTTTTGTAGGTGAATTGAGGCCATTTATATTTATGGATATCACTGATATGTACTGGCTCAACTTTGCCATGTTGTGTTCCAATTGTTTCTTTCTGCTTTTCCTCTTATTTAATTGCTTATCCTACCTGGTAGTTTCTTTCTGTTGTTGTTTTTGGGATTGTGGTCATTTTTATCTCTGTCTAGTATGTCTTTCAGTACTCTTTCTAGGGTTGGTTTGGTGGACATGAATTTCTTTAGTTGTTCTTTGTCATGGAAGTATCTTGTTTCTCCATTAAATTTGAATGAAAGTTTTGCTGGGTACATCAGTCTGGGTTGAAGGTTGTTTTCTTTCAGGGCTTAAAATACCTCACTCCAAGCTCTTCCTGACTTGAGGGTTTGTGCTGAAAAGTCTGCCATGATTCTAATGGGCTTTCCTTGATAGGTGAGTTGTGTCTTTTCTCTGACAGCTTTTAGTATTCTGTTTTTATGCTGTATGTCTGAGATCTTAATTATTATGTATCTGGGTGTGGATTTATGTTGATTGTGACTGTTTCGTGTTCTATATGCCTCACCTATCTGCATATCAGATTATTTCCCCATGTTTGGGAAATTTTCTGCTATTATTTCTGTAAATACTTTACATATGTCATTTGCCTGTATCTTTGTTAATCCCCATTATTCTTATATTGTTGCTCTTGGCATCATCATGAAGCTTCTGGATTGTCATTTCATGCTGCTTTGTTATTTTTAAAAGTTCTATCCTTTCCTGATCACTAATTGTGATCCTGTCCTCAAGGTCCAAAATCCTATCATCAGCTTCCTTTAGGTGGTTTATCACAATTTCAATAGAATTTTTTGTCTCTTGGATGTCTCTTTGAGTTTGTTTCATGAATTTTGCTTGTTTTCTATATTGTTCATTTAAAGTTTCAATCAGTTTTCCATGCTCATCTTTCCTTTCTTATTCATTAGTTGCAAGCTTGTTTTCTAGGGCTGAAAATCTATCTTCACATTCATTCATATGGTTTTGCCAGCTTTTGATGGAATTTTTGATTTTCTGAATATCTCCTTGAATCTGTTTTATGCATTGTATTGCTTCCTTATGTTTCTCTTGCAAGGTTTTCCATCTTTTTGCAATGCTGTTCAATTTTTTAAAACTATATCTTCTTTATATGTGTTCAGCCTTTCTTTTATTATGTTTATAATTTCTTCTCTTACATGGCAGATTATTTCTGATATAAGCTTCTTTACAGCTTCATGGAATTACTTCTTTACTTCAACTGCTATTATTTCAAAAGTTGCAGGTGTATGGCTTACATTTTCTTCTATATCCATTTCTTCTAGGCTTGCTGAGATGGGCTGAATTTTTGAGATTGCATAATGCTCTTTCATTCTGCCATGTTCCTGTATTCCCCAGGTCCCTAGTGGTACACAAAGACTCCCAAGATGTGTGGCGGTGTGCAGTGGGTGAACCTTCAGTACTCCCTACATGGCTCACCAAAGTTCCCCAGCTGCTTGAGATCACTGGGCAGGGCCCTACTAGGTTCTGAGTGTCATACTAAGGTTAAATGGTATGTGGAGCACACTGGGCAGGCCTTCAGCTAATGCCACATGGCACACCAAAGCTTCTTGGTTTCTTGACATCCCTGGGTAGTACCCTGCCAGGTTCTGAGCTAAGACCTGTGGCTGCACAACTAGATAAAGTTCATTATGGGGGCTTCAACTCACACACAGTGGCTCCTGGCTACCTTCAGGTCACTGGGTGGGGCCCAGCCAGGACTCCAGGATGGCTCGAAGATCCTAGACTATTTGGTGCAACTGGATGGGGCCCTACCAGGTTCTAAGCAAAGTCCTGCAACTATAAGGCTAAATAGAAGCCCATCATGTGGGCTTCAGCTCACACATGGCGGCTTCCAGTCTATTCATTTTTAAGTTTTAGAAGCTATCTAAAAAGCTGGTCATGTAAAACCACAAAGCTTTGAAACCACAATATTAATATAGGGACTGTTTGGATAGAGAAATGTGCAATACACCTATGTTGCCTTTACTGTAATACAAGAAGCAGAAAATTAAAATGATCCTTTTTTAGTACTATTAAATAATTTTGAGCACAGTAAAATCTAAAGAAATTATATCCCCCCAAAACAAACGTTTCTACATAAACAGGGATGATTTGCCACTTTCTTGTTTGCATAGTCTGCCAAGGTCAGATAGAGATAGAATAAAACTCAGGCCCACCAAAGGCAGAAGCACTTTTCTGAGGTAAGTAGGAACAAAAGAGTCAATGACATGGGGTACTGGCTGGCTGTCATATTAGAACTATAGGATCCCTGAACACAAAGCTAATTCTCTGTGCTTGCTGATTCTTTCCCATAGGACATATGATGAGTGTTTGGCTGTAGCAGCATGGAAGAAAAAGTCTGGACTGGAAAGCAAAATGAGATTTCTGTTTTCTCACAGTTCTTAATCTTGACAAGAGAAGAGATTACAAGACCTATAAGAAAGATTGCCCCTAAAATGTTTGCAACAAGAAGTAAATTCAAACTACCTGAAGCTGCAACATAATCTCAATCCAGTTTAACTCCTGTTTGCATTGAAGAGGTTATTTTCCTATATTAGTTGTTAAATGCTTAGTTCCCATGTGGTGGGCTTCAGCTCACACATGATGGCTTCCAGCTCTATTCTTATAAAGTTCTTTTAAATACAATACCTATTTTAAAATAAAAGAGATATTTCAAGAAATTAGAAAAAGTAAATACTAAAGAGTATAAAAAGTCATAGAAATATTCATATGTTGACAAAGAGATTAATTTAGTTATCAAGTATGTTAGAGGAATAAATCAAACATGAACAAAACGGAAAATTTGAAATGAAATATAAAAAAAGAACAAAATGGGGTTTCCTGGAGAATCCAAGATGGCTGACTGAGTGGTAGCATGATAAGAGAGCCTCTCTGTAAAGAAAACAACTCAGATGCTAGAATCTAACAACATGGAGAAAGCCAGACGAAAGGAGAGGAATTCTCATGACCCAGGAAGAAACAGAGGAAAAAGAAAAAAAAAGTAGAAAGAAAGAAATTGAAAGAAAGAAAGAAAGAAAGAAAGAAAGAAAGAAAGAAAGAAAGAAGAAACGTGGATGGAGGGCTGGAGCTGGGCAAGCTCCAGTTGCTGTACCAGGCATGTCTTAGAGTCAGATGACTCACGATCAAGCTGAGGTCGTGGCCCTCAGAGGTTGGTGAGCTTGAGACCCTCAGCTAGAGGAGGTGCTACAGCAGGGAGTGGAAATGGCAAGTTGAGCTGTGCCAACTTTGGTGAGTGATAGGAACTGGATTCCCCAGAGAGGGATGACCATCTAGATGACATTTTGGAGTTGGGCAGGGCTGGCTTGAATCAAAACCCAAGGCAGCTTCGGTTAACAGCTCCTGGTCCAAAGCAGATTGGTAGAATTTTCTCGGGCTGGGCCAGGCCCCTGGTTGTAACCCAACAGCTGGGGACAAGGCTGTCCTGAGCCAGTGGCATCCCTGGGAACACACAAAAGTGCTAAAGCATCCACTGTGTGACTGATGAAGGGGAAGGGGCTGGCTCACAGCGTGCACCTCACAGATCAGCAGTGGACTGGGAGGGCGGTGGCACTTCCCTAACCAGTGTGACACAGAAAAACTGTGGGCAGTGCAAGGGGCCCAGAGATCTCCACCACCCACCCATCTGAAGGGGGCCAGAAACATGACAAGACAGAAAAACAGCAAAAGACCTCCAACAGCTGAACCAGGGAAAGTCCATTAGAGGTAAATGCAGAGGAGGTTGAGGGCAGCAAACATGCAATATCAGACATGGCCTCATCGGAAATAAAGAAATACTTCCGTGACCTCATCAATGAATTTAAATCTGAAATTCTAACTCAGGTGAAGCAAGATATAAGAAGATTAATAAAAGAAATCCTGGGTAATCCTCAAGTAGACACAAATGAAAGAATGGAGGAACCCAGAGAAGGGAGTGAAGCCTTTGATGAAGAATATAAACAAAATCTAGAATACATGAAACACATCCAAAGAGAATATCAGGAAATTAAAAACTCCATTGAAAGCTGGAAAAACCTTTTAACAGAAACTAAAGACAAACTTTCAAAACTTGAAGATAGATTTGCAATGTATGATCGAGAAAGGAAGGACCTCTTAAAAGTAACAAGGAACCAAAAAGCAATGATACAAAGGCTAGAAGATGACAAGAGGATTTATAATCTAAAAATAAAAAATGTGAATGAAGATGCAGCAACAAATACAAATGAAATAAAAGGTCTATTCACAGAAATAATTAAGTAAAACTTCCCAAACATAGGTAATAGAAGTGAAGTTCAGATAAATGAGGCATACAGAACTCCAGCCAGCTACAACCAAAACAGATCTACACCCAGACATATAATAATCAGGATACCAGAAATTCATCACAAGAACAGAATATTAAAAGCAGTCAGAGAAAAGAAACAGATTACCTATAAAGGAAAACTCATCAAAATCACAGCAGACTTCTTGATGCAAACCATCAAATCAAGAAGAGCTTGGAGCAAAATATTCCAAGCCCTGAAAGAAAATAACCTCCAACCCAGGTTGATGTACCCTGCAAAACTGTCTCTCAAAATTAATGGAGAGACAAGATATTTCCATGACAAAGAGGACCTGGGGGAGTTTGTGACCACCCATCCAACCTTGCAAAGAATATTGAAGGACATTCTAGAGAGAGAAGAAAATCACCAGGGTTCCAGGAACAATGGCAGAAAGGCCCCAAAGAAAGGGGCAGACAGTGGAATGAAGGAGAAAAGTAAACAAACAACAATGACAGAAAAAATAGCATGGCAGAGATTAGACAGAGGAGATTGGCTATGTTGCTGTTTTATCTTGACTGATTTTATTTGAATCAGGTATGCTTGAGAGTATCAAGTCTGAGAGTAAAGGCAACTACTCTGAAGATGACAAGATTCAATAGGATACCTATTCCGGTTTGATTATTAACTGCCTTTGAAGTCCTATAATGTCTCTAACATTTAGTTTTTATTAATAGTGGAATGCAATGCTAAGTTTATATTATGTTTGATGATATAAACAATTTTATTGAAAATAACAAGAGACATCATAATAACTCTGTAGATCACCTATTATTGTGGTTTTATATGTCCTTTTCATTTTGTGTTTCTCTAGGAATTTGTATGGTTGACTTGTTTTAATGTGTTTCTCCCTCTAATACAGAAAGGCTAGGTATATGTGTAGAGACTTATACATGTGTAGAACTTCTAAGTAGTTTATGAGAATGGATTATATTTATTGAAAAGAAAAAAAGAGGAAAAGAAAGTATTCTAAAGGATATAACTGCATGTATGTTTAAGTGTGTAGGATTGATAACCATATTACTAAGTTTTTTTGGGTAGATGAACAGAACTGGTTGCAGTCTCACTGTTTAAATGTCCACTTTGTAGGCTTTACTTTTATAACTTGAACAACTACTTCTAAGAGGAAAATATGTAATTATCAACTAGTGATTTCTTACTGGTTACTATTTTTGTTTTGTTTTGTTTTGAAATTTTGTATTATTTTTACCCTCTTTCTGTTTCAATTTTTTTCTTTAAATAAAAAAAAGTTTTTAAAAAGAACAAAATGGGATTTTTAAGCTAGAAAATACAAAATTTGAAATTAAAATTAAATTGTATGATGGAACTTCTGAGAGAATAGAGTAGATTTACATTTCCATAATTTTTTAGTTAAATACTGCCAAAATCTTTACCATTATGTAAGAAACAAATATCAGTTTGAAAGGGTGGAGAAAAGAGGTTAGACTGGCTTAGCACCTGTAAGAACTGAAAAATGACAGAGTGGTGAGTTTCTTATTTTTCTTTTTGCCTCCTACACCCCAAATTTAGAGCTGCAGAAGCCAGTAGCTGGAAAACACAGGTGCAAACAAAAAAAGCCCTAGTAAATTTTACTCTTTCTAGGCAAAAAGTAGGAGAAGGGTAGTCTAGCAAGGCAATTATCACTGTATTGCTGCCAAACGCTACAGAAAACTGTGTAGATTTTGTGATGAGGGAGGCCCTTTCCCATTCAGGACTATCAGTGAATTCCCACCTCATCGCTAAGACTGTCAAACAAAGATGGCTATACAATTTGGACTTTTAAAAATGGTAGAAGGAAATGTGGTGCTGCCTAATCCCTGCCCCCCAAACTATTGCCTTACTGGAGGGTCATCAAAAAAAGCCAGCTAAAACAGATTTAAGTAGTACACAGAATCTCATGGTATAATACAAAAATGTGCAGGCTTCAATTAAGAAACTCTCATAGTATCAAATTGAGCAGAATGAATAAATATTCTATTCAATACATATCAACAGTTATCAGAGATTTTAGTATTATCTGACAAATATTTTAAAATGAGGATTATGAGTAAAGAAAAAATATAGTTTCACTGAGAAATTATAATACATTTGAAGCACCTCCCCGCCAAAAAAAAGCAAAGCCGAGGAGTGGGTGTTAGTACAAAGCAAAAAAGATGATAAAAATACAACAAATGTATATTCTTGGCAGCAGAATAAAAGCAGTGGAAAGACCTAGAGTACTAAACATGGATTAATAGTACCCAATTGGGCAACAGGGAGAACACAAACGGATGAAAGAACAGAGCTTCACCTACCCACAGGACTAAAACAAATTCTGTAAATTTTGAGTTTTGGAGTACAGGAAAAAGAGGGTGGAGCAGCTGAAAAATTACTTATAGAAATAACTGCTGAAAGCTTTGTACGTTTCTGGAGATATACATTCATAGATCCAGGAACCTGAATGAATTTCAAAAGGTGAAATCAATGATATCCGTGGGAAGACACACTATTGTTAAAATTCCGAAAACTAAGAAAAGACAATGTCTTGAAAGCAACCCAAGAAAAATGAATTTACCTGTAGGAAAAAAAGAAGAAAAAGTTTGAGTAACAGAGAAATCCACTCTGAAATCATGGAAACCAGCAACAAGTTGTAGCACAATACCTGTTAAGTGTTGTAAGAAGGCTCTCAACCCAGAATTATATTCCCATCAAACATAATTTTAGAAATGAAGGAGGACTCAAGACATTCTTAGATGAAAGAAAACTAAGAGATTATGTCATCTGCAAATCTTCTCTAAAGTTCAGCAAAGAGAAAAAATTAATAAAAGTAGTGTTGTAATATTAGGAAATAACTTTATAAGCGAAATAAGTGTATATTTTTAGATTTTGTTTTCCTTATTTAAATTTTTAAATTTTGCTTCATGATTGAAGCAAAAAAGTCATAATACTGTCTAATATAGCTCTACCTTAATGAGGAGTAAATATTTCAGAAAATTATGTAATAAACGGGAGTACAAAGGAATGCAAAGGGAGGTACATTTTTCTATACCAAACTCATACTGCCATAATGACAGCGTCTGCAGGCTGCCATATGCTATGGAATAATGGAAACTAATGAAACTATGCACGTTACACTCAAAAACTACTACTGAAGAAATAAAATCCTTAAAATGTTTACAAATAATTTTTTCAGGAAGGCAGAAACTGCTTGAAACGTGCTTCACTGGCAAATTCTACCACACACTTTAAAAAGAAGTATTCTCACACTTGACAGTTTCTTTCTGACAATAGGTGCTAGCATAAACCCATCAAAGCAGCAACATATACATCATAGAAAAAATTTACAAAATAAAATTCTTCATGATCAAAGTCACATTTCTAAATGTTATGGTAAAGCAATTTAAAAGCCACATAAAATTGCTAAATCAGTCTGACCATGTGTTTTTTTTTATGAATTTAAAATAACTTAAGCATTTAAAAACACACACACAGGAATTCAGTAAATACACTAAGTGTGATGGCACATGCCTGTAATCCTAGTCTCAGGAAGCTAATCTCAGGGCAGGAGAAGGTCTATAAATTTGAGGATAGCGTTAGAGTATGTGGTAAGTTCAGTCAAGGGTGTACTGTGTAGTGACATCCTGTCTCCAAAACAAAAAAATAAAGCAAAACAAAAACCTGAATAAATATAACTCATTAAAAATAAAATTAAAATATACAATTGTCTTGTTTAGTGAGCCAAAAGCATTTCCCACACATTCAAAAAAGCAAAATTTATTATGAATTTTAAATATCTACTAAAATCTTATATCCAATAATATAGCTAATCATTACATATGGAGAATGTTTTAAAAAGGCCATTAACATTATAAATATCTTCACTTTCACTACTACTATTCACAATTATACTGGTTCTAGCCAGTGTTTGAAGGCAAGGAAAGAAAATATGTAACACCAGTATTGAAAAGGAAGTAACTGCCTTCATTCATAATTTAGTTGTATACAAAAATATGAAAAAAATCCACAAATAACGAGATATTAGCAGATTTCAGAGGCAAGACCAGTATATCGATTGACTCTCTTCATGATAGCACAGAACAATTAGAAATGAACTAAAGAACTACAATAGCATAAAACTATTGACTGCCTAAAAAACATTTTGTCAAAAGGTATACTTCTGAGTCCTAAACAACAGTCTTGAGAGAATTGATCTATGGGGCAAAAGCAACCCAATTTGCTTCATCTGTAAAAAATGAGACATATTTTAATGTTTATATGAGAATGCAAAGGAACTAGAAAAAATCCACTAAACAAATAAACAAAATTCAAGAAGTTAGTATTACTGATTTTGATGTCAAAATTGTAAAAATTATTGTTGCCAGAGATAATAAATTGATGTAAAAACAAAAGGAAGGGGGGAAAACTAGTCTTTAAATCATACATTGTAGTTTGCATATTTTTACTATAATAAAATATCTGATCTAACTAACTTCAAAAGAAGAAAAGTTTATTTTGTCTCAGAGCTCTATATTTAGCCCATGGTCAGTGGACTCTAATGTTTCTGAATTTGTAGTGAGCAAATTAAAAGGTGGAGCATGTGAGGAAGCAAGCTTACCATCTCATGGAAGGCAGGAAGCCAAAGAGGTGGAGGAAAATAGTAGCATTTCAAAATCCTAGAAAATATATTCTTCATGTTGTCATTGGTCTCTACCTCTTAAAAGTTCTACTACCTCCCAGGAGAGCCAAACCTAAGACCAACCCTTTACTATATGGGTCTTGGGGATATTTCAGATAGAAACTATAGCATAAACCAAGTGTGTGAGCAATGAACAAGATTTAAGGAGAAATAAAATTTTAATTATGCTATCTGAGGGTAAAGATATGAGCAGTATAGAAACAATAATTTCAAAATAACACAGGTAATTGATACTTAAAGAAAGTAGAGGATAGTATATATGGATAAATTTTTTTATTAGGAGAGCAAGAAAATAGACGTGTCCAAAGCTGAAATTTAAAAAGGTGAGGGAATAAAAAATAAAACCCAAAATGACAAAAGTTTTCAGGAATGTCTCTTGGTACCAGGCTTGGTGGAGGGGAAAGATAAGATTAAGACATTGTCTGGTTTTTGTCATATCATTCTAACCCATTGTACATCTTACAATAACACATTTTTAAAAAATCTAATTTATAAATTAAAAGTTTTAAAGGACCTGAATTATAATTGATATTCAGATGAAAAGTATGCATTAAGATGAGCTATATCAATTAGAAATGCAAAGATAAATTATATCATCTTTGAATATGGAGGAAGGGAATTCTGATATTTAAGAACTATTACATGGTTATTTAAAATTTAAAATTTTCTTTTTCTCAGGAGAATGGATACATCATTTTAATCAAAAGTCATCAATATTTGTTATAAAACCAATATAAATTCATAGAGAAAAGAGTAAAATATTCTAATACCTCTCTGCATCCAAATATTCTGCCTAGTCAGCAGTTTTATAAACTGTAATGATGCAAAGTTAAGACAAAGGAGTGGTCAGGTAAAGGAAAAAAAATGACACCAAAGTATATTTTTAATTTGTTTATTTGAATTTATCAAAGAATAATTTCATAAGAAATAGGAGAAAAGATTATTAACTTTCAAAAAAATTATTGCACCAAAGCATAACATTTTATACTATAGCCTTCTAATCAGGAACTGTGGAAACCATTGCATTTGAGTCAACATTTTTAACTACAAGTTTCAAGATTAGGTAGTATCAAATGATCTCCAGTATGACGGTACTCTATACATGTTACCAACTTCCATCTCTACCTCTAAAATAATATTTAATATAGATAAAAAACAGTATCATTAAACTTTCTTTTACTTTTATGATGTTGTTGCAATCACTGAAGGAAATATTGTTTCCTTCAGTGACTATTTTTCCAATTCTTTTACAATGGTCTCTCTATTTTTGGGCAGTTATTTTGACTCAAGTTTTGAATAGTTTTCATAACTGGTGGCCATCCTCCGTACAGAGAATATAAGATTTTGGATTTTTGTTTTTTATGTGAAATACAGAAATATATTTGAGAATACTTTTGGTTGCTATTTTATTTGCCTAGGTCACTTGTTTGAGTTTAATAATTTTTGGGTTTCACTTTCCCTTAGATCCTTTAAGAAATTATTCTATTGTCTTATGACATTGAATACAGTATGGAAAAAGTCTGAGGCCAGCTGAATATTTCCTTCTTGAATTTACTGTGTCATTCTATATCAAAATAACTGAAAACTTCTTCATTGTTGGATTCCATTGACAATCAAAATTTTACTCGGAGTGTTGTTTCAGATAAACATTTGTTTCTGCAAAGGTGAACTTTTTAATTCATTTTAAAATCAGTTGTCTTGCTTCCTTCACCCATTTATTCATTTTTCCCCTTATGTCTAAATTAGACCATTAGATACACAAAATTTTGCTTGAAATGCTGTTCTTTATTATACTAAGCACAGGGAAAAAAAGGAAACAACAACTACTTGTTGAAATAAGTATTAGCAGGAAACTACACAAATAAAACTTAATACAATATACTACTTCTAGGGAGCACCACAAACTTAGAAATAAACATGTAAATTAGTCTCTGCTTTCATCCATCACAGGCTCTTAAAAGTAAAACCTTTGTAGCATTTTATCTAGAATGTGCATGAAGCTTGTCTAATTTGAAGATATATTGTTGTCCCTGACTATTATCCAGCAGTCAAGAGAATTTCAATGGAGAGTTAAAGATAATCTACTCAGATTTCTTAAGAAAAGGTACAAATTTTGCGCTACACACCGGATGGTTTATTTAGCCATTTACTTAAACCATTGAAATTAATGGGGCTGGTCTTTTGTTTAAGAAAACTTCTTAAATGTTTATGATTTAACATCCTGTCTTACATTGACCAGTCATTTGCTAACACAAATTTAGTGCAAAATTGCCAGTTATTTTAGTTTATGGATTTCTAGTACTAGAAGAATGTGTGGTACAGCTGTTACTCAGTATTACAAGGCCATTTTCAACATAATTTTTCTCCATGGTTAGACCATTGTATCAAAGAAAGCTTAAAAATCAGTTACATAAGCTATTTTGAATCCTCACTTTTACAATAGGACACTGAAAAAAGGTAATATGAAGGTATAAAATATGTATTCATCCTTAACTTCTCATTTTAACAGCTATTTTGTGTCTTAAATTTGGGAAATGCAATCTACTTTTTTTCCTCTTTGAAATATTTATCATAGATTAAGATCAACAACAAAAATATATTGTATTTCTACTCCATCTTAGGCACTAGATACTGCATGAATGTCAAGGACAAACCTGAAACCATGGAAGTCACTTGGAAGGAGATTGAATTCATAAAATCATGGCAAATATTTAGACAGAAAGGTGAATCTAGCTGAATCCTTTTATTTTAAATAGTAAAAATATTTTTTTCTACTATGGAAAGCCTAATACAATTTGTAAAAATAGAGCAAAGTAATGACTTAGCGATTTCCTTTCTTCAATAAATAGAAAACAGGCACAATTTGAGATTGCAACAGGAGAGTATCGTCTCCTTCATTACTTTCCAGTTAAATTTAGACATTTGTAGCTTGTAACAGTGTTTATCAGAAGCCTGATGAACCATTGTTTCAGCAAGGAACTTCAGTGTTCCCTGAAGCTCCCACAAGCTGGTGACAGTACTTACTAAATCCAGGCAATATTTTATATCAGAAAATCTCTTATCAATCTTTATGTATTCCAGAAAAGGCTAGATTTGAGCTTGCCTTTTTTATTTACTGGGATTTTCTTAGCTATGTCTGCTCTAGTAAGAGTCAAGGAAATGAGTTGCCATGCTCTGTTGTTTGAGGTTTGTTTCTGTTTTACAGAGAAAAAGCATACTTCCTAAGATTTTGAAAGGATTAAAATGTGATGGTTTCCTCCAGGGCCTCAATTCTGTTCACTGAAATTTGAGTAAAAAGAAGGGACCTGGCTTCTTCATTGGAAAAATATCTATTGCATTTCTGCATGAAGCTTGCTTGTTGAGAGATAAGCATAAGTAGACTTGGGCCATTTGAACTGCAAGCTTTAAAAGGACTGGGAAGAGGTTTCTCATTTTGCAAAACAATAAAGTGATAATAAGCATTTGGCAAAACACCAAAATTGACAAGCTCTTAGAACTGTGTTTTCTATATAGTTTCTCTTAGATATTTCAAGGATAAAGAAATAATTTTGTTTAGAAATATCATTAGTCATAAGCTCTCTTGGCCTTGTTTCTAGGACAGTGCAAATTCCTCTATGCTGTTCTTCAAAAGGAGTGTGAGCTACCGTTTATCAGAATCCCTTTCTCCTTACCTTCAAAGCTACATTTCAAAGACGTTATTCTGACTAAAAATATTAACTAGGTGGATAAACAGGTAACAATGTACATTCACTCCATAATTCTTTGCTCTTTTAATAAATATTTACTGCACATCCATTACCCAGTAGGCACATTTAGTATTGGTGGATTAAAATATTTACCCTACACTCAAACATCTCCTTGCTCAGTCTCTAGCAGGGTATATGAAGTTAACTCCGAGTGATCAGCACTTTTATGAACAGTACTTTAAAAAAGCCCTGTTTATTTTAGAGCAGCTAAAATAGCACAGCCTACAATGCTGTATCTTCCCTCTGTATGATTTTTATAGTATGAACCTTAAAATAGTGACATGTTTTGAATCAAGAAGTTTGGAGAAGTTGTACATAGTTTCAAGTCCCATAAGGTACTGGAAAGTTTACCATTTTGGCATATTTAGAATAAAGAGATAGAAGTACATTGTCTCTAATAATACCTAAAGTGGCTCAAATGTGAATGGACTGACTTCTGGGAGGCATCTCTGAGAATGAGGTCCCTCCAGAAAGGCTTTATGTAAATCTTCAATTCCAAACTCATTTTAAAGTCAAGAAAAAAGTTACTTTTGTCATTACTGTCAGGTACATACTCTTTCGCCAAGCCCTGGCAGAGACTCAGAAAACTTAATTAAGGCCTCACAGGAGAGCATGTCCAAATTAGGCAATGTCTGCACAATGAAATTTCCTGCCCTGTTGGGTTCTAATTCACATCAATGTGTTAGACTACTTCAGTGGCAGAGGATGAAAATTTCATACCTTTGGCCCCTAATTAAGTGTTTTAGGCAGACAGAAAAGTAAGATAGCTATTTTTTTTAAAAAAAATCATTTCAGAACCACAAGAGTGAAATTGTTACTTCTCAAAATTCTAAAAGGAAGCCTGCTAGCTCACAGTTTTTGCAAGAGAAAGAAACAGGATCAGTGAGAAAGGACTGTAAAATTAGTGTTCAGTGAAATGTACTGATTAACACAAAAAATGTAATATACTATCAAGTAACATTTCAGGCTGAAGGGTGATTTCACTAGAGAGGTTGCTAAAGCAAAGAGTGAAACAGTCAGTTATTTTTTTTAATCTCTAAATATGATAAGAAATTGATCTGGATGTTTATATGATCTCACTAGAATTCACAACACAGCAGAGGCAGTCGTGTGCCTCATTTGCTGAGGTGTCATTACAACATCAGTGAATTTCATCATCTTTCCAAACTCCACAAGCAACCTCTAACATCAATTATTCAGACGAGCCTATCTTGGCATGCAGCTCCTTAATTTAGCAATTCCAGGGCTGGTCTTTGTTTTGTTTTGCTGTCAAGCATTCTACTATGATGTCTTCTTCACTGAAGTATTTCCACATTGCTGTGCCCAGGACAAAGCTGTTTTGTATGCATAAGAACTGCCTTGAGGACTTTAAACTGTTTCCTATTCTACAGTGCTTAATTTTTCATTTATGTGACACATTACTGAAGAGAAGTCTATCCAGCTAACAATATAGTGGGCAACAATAAATATTTTACTGGATAGATAAACCCCACAGTTTAAAAGTTTTTATTTTTGCTGTGGATCTGAATAAGAGTAGAACTGTGAGTATGCTGTGGATGCACAATTTTAATAATATACTTTATAATCACTATCAGATAAATGACCTGCACTTTAATAGGCACTCCAGACATTAGCTGCCATTTCTGCTAAACTCTGCAAATTCTAATAAAGGTGTTTTATGTGCAGAAGTTTTATTTTTTTAAGAAGATATATTACATAGATTTCATCAGCACATAAAAATGTTATCTTGGGAACTCTGCAAGATTCATATATTTCTAAATTACAGCACATTCCTGCCACTTTCGTATGAGATCATTCTAATTTTCTAAAAAAAAATATATAATAGTCTGGATTGGGTCATGTTTCACACTTTATTCTATTTGAATTAATGATGTTATTTACTTGGAACTTGATTGTATACTTGCCTCACATTCTATGAGGTAGTTCATAAGAGGCAGCAACATAATAAAGAAGGAAAATGTTATTTACTTGCTTTCCCAATTCTCAGGAGCTTGGTGTAAATTCTATCTAATAAAGTGTGTTTAGTTTGTTTCTGTATTCCTTTAAGGCTCAATATACAGGAGCAGGCAGCAGGAGTGCTCAGAGTTGCAGCCTTTGTAGGATTTTACTTCTGAGCACCTGCAGTGCTTGCCCTTGATCTGGGAAACAAACGTATTTTCAGCCCTGGAACTCCTTGATCCCTGAAACAAAACTGTCTCCTACTATGGAACTTCAGCTTTAGGAGTTCAGATCTCTCTCTCTAGCCCCAGGAGAGACTGATAATATCATATAGCAAGGACTGAAGTGAGTTGTGCACAATAAATATTTTCTCAGAGCAACTCTATGCATGAAATGAGCAGTAAACACCAAACAAAAACTCTTGTTTCTAGAAATACTAAATTTGGCTTATAGCAACCAAATCTAAACTTAACATGAGGCTAAGGCCAAGACTATAGCTGATCACATTTTTGGTGGAAATGACCACATAACCAAGGGATCAAGAAGGAAGAAAAAAATTGGCACCCAAGTAGCAGAGAATAGAAGAGAGCTGGCTTTTTCTTGGTATACATTTGGATCTTCAGTCAGCAGTGGAAATACTGCGGAGTCTGGCATCATATGAGAAAAGAGAAAGACAGCTGTACTTAGATCCTTGGAAAAGATGTCTAAAATGGGTCCTTTTTTTTTCTGGGTGAATGGCTAGTGTTTTTTGTGAGGAAATCATGTAGGTGGCTGATGTTGGAGATGTGAGAGCAGGGAGACATGGTCAGGGTAGTAGACAGAAAGTGTGTAGTTACAGAGTATGGAGGAAGATAGAAAAAAACAGACAGTTACAAAATGTAGCCTCGGAGAATCTCAAGAGGCCAGAATTGTAATCCCATGACAGACTCCAATCCAGAGATATTAACAGAGTCAGGTGTAAGTCTTTGGTTAGCAGGAATGACTAGTCTTTAGTGGAAATCTGAAATCTTATGTTAGAGAAATTTTTTAAGAATCTTGATCTGATTAGGGTAGAGAAAAATGTTTTGAAATTGATTACACATCAGCATTTACATTTCATTAATTCTTACAGTCTCTTCAAGTCATATAGGTTTATTTTGTCAAAGAAATAAACACTTATTACTTACTGTGGTTTGAATGTGCCCCCCTCACCAAAGTCAAAGTGTTGAAAATGTAATCCTCGAATTCATTTGCTGATGGTGGATGGGGTGGGACATTGAGGGAAATTATGGCTAAAGGAAACCATGAGGGTGGTTCCCAATGAGATTAATGGCATTATAAACAATGAAGAGAAACCTGAGTTTGCCTGATCCTGCTCTCACCATGCGAAGCTTTTCACCATATTATGACCTAGAAAGAAAGCTCTTCTTAGTTGTGAATCCTCCATCTTGGATGTCCCAGGCTCCGGAAATGTGAGCCATATAAATCCTGCTCTTTATTAATTATCTAATCTCTGGTATTTTCTTGTAGAAATAATAAACAGACTAAGACATTAGTATTCTCTAGGGGTTATTTTTATCCCTCAATCAAATTATATCCTCCAATGGATATTTTGCAGAGTATTTTCTTGAAATGTAGTTAGTTGATTTTGACTACTTCCTTACTTCTATTCAAATTTGGCTTTGCTAAAATATTAATGTCTTTAGGAAGTCATTCTTAAATTAGTGAGAGAATATGTTGGTGAAAGACTACTTACAAAGGCATTGGCAGGATATAAGATCAAACAAGCAATGCAGAGGTACCAAGATGCTGGAAGCAGCAGAAAGCTGTCACTGTCCCTAATTAAGAAGTACAGGTGACTAGGAAGAATGTAACTAATGACCAATGGACTGAAAATAGAGGATGGACTATGGGGCCAACTGGAGCTGTGCAGGGCACTGGAATCTACCTGAGATGCTGTTCGCAAATGGAAGAGGAAAGTGCGAAAAAACTCAGGTCCCTCTCTTCTTTTGATTTCCTTCTCATGCCTCCCACAGGTTCCACAAAGTGGAAGTTTCAGGCAAAAGAGTCCATGGTAAGCAGCCCAAAGGAGGTTGCACACCCAGGTCCCACAGAGAGGCATAAAAAGGTAGGGAATATATAGGGAGACACACAAATGGCATCTAACCTTTCAGGTAGGATACGCCATATGCTTTTCTAACTCATAGTCACTTTTTTTATAGAAGTGTAATGGAAAATGAGAAGAATTTTCATTTAAAAATTCCATCTCTCCTTTACCAATGTTATTTGAGTGTTCACTTCATTCCCTTTGAAGTCAGCTTTTTTGTTTATTGGTTTATATAAATTTGGGTTTTTTTTTATTTATTGCTTTAAGATTAAAAAACAATAAAAACAATGGTACAGAATTTCAAATAGATTGGGCTCGGGATATGCCTCAGTGACAAAGGGCCTGGCAAGTGAGAGGTCCTAAGTTTGATTCCAAGTACAAAAACCAAAAACAAACAACAACAACAAATCCAAGATAATAGGAAATTAATAATGGTTAATATATTGTCTATCGTTACCTTCAGAGTAAATGCTCAGATTACAAGATTTAGACATCAAAATTAATCAAACAATATAAACACAAACCATTCTTTTCAACTAAAAGAAATTAGTAGTATAATTATCTTAGCTATCTTATGTTTTCCTTCCCTTCCTTCTTTTCTCCTTTACCCTATCCCAATTTGTTCTTTCCTTTTGAACAGTTTGTTCCCCTTTCACAATATCTAGTGTACATTTGGATATTATTAACTCTCTCAGTTCCCTGCACTAGGAAGATGATACAATGTTTACACATGCATGTCTGATTTGTTTCACTGATGAGTATGATCCTTCGTTGCATCCATTTACTTATAAAAGCCTCGTTTATCCTTCATTACAGCTGAGTAATACTTCATTATATAAAAACACCACATCTTTTTTTTTTTTGAAGAGTAGAATATATTTATTTAGAGAAAGAAAACTTCTGTCTGAAGAGGGACAAAAAGGAGTCCCAAGTGGGTTTCCCCCACATCTTTATTTTATCCATCCCTAGGTTGCTGGGCATTTGGGTAATTTCCAAAATTTAGATATTACACATTGTGCTGCTATAAAACATGGATGCACATGTTTTGCAGTAGTACAATGCTTTTAATTCTTCTGGGAAAATACTCAGAAGGGGAATAGTTGGGTTGAATGGAAGCTCCAATCCTAAGGTTTTGAGGAATCTCAACTAATTTCCTTAGTGGTTATACCAGTCTACACTCCAACAAACAGTGGAGAAGAGCTTCTTTTTCCTGACAGCCCTGGCAGTACTTATTGTTGATTGATTTCTTTTCTATCTAGGTGAGATGGAATTTCAAGGTTTTTTAAATTTGCATTTCTCAAATGACCAATGCCATTTCTATTTTTTTCCAAATATTTATTTTTCATTTGTATTTCCTCATTTGAGAAGTGTATACTCATCTCAGATGCCCATTTTTGTGTTGGGTCTTAAATTTGGGGGGGGTATTTTTTTTCAGTTGTTTATATGTTCAAGATAGAAGTTTTTGTCACAGGGATAGTTGAGTTTTTATTATTTTGGCTAGCCAAAATACTGAAGATAAATAATAGTTACAGCAAAATAGTATTTCTTTATTAAAAATCAAGATAAAAACTAATTTAGTAGACAAATGCATGTATCTCTCTCCCTCTCTCTCTCTCTCTCTCTCCCTCTTTCTCTCTCTCTCTTTCTTTTTGTGGTAGCATGGATCCAACTCAAAATCTCATGCTTGTTGGGCAGGCGCTTATGTCCCTGAGCTAAATCCCCAGCCCTGTCTATTAATCTTTTAACTTTGCTACATAATCAAAAAATCTGGCATCAATATATTATTAAAAGTTATTCTTTCTGATTTCATTAAATTGTTAGTAATTTAATTTTTTAAAAAATGATACATTTCAATAATGATCTTTGCTTACTTCCATGAAATTAATCACTAGTTATTTAGCTTTCTATCTGTCCTTTCACATTTCTTATTTCTGTATTTTTCTATGAATGTCTTTTATTATCACCTCCAACAGGAATTAACCAACATTTCTATATTTAAATATGTTAATGTCTTCTAGCGTAACATATTTTTAAAATATTTTATATTAAGTATTTTCAAATAAAATTGAGTTCTTTAAAGGTGTACTTGAAATATGAATTACATATCTCACTACATTTTCAACACATGTCTACCTATTGAGCATCTATGCTGTGCAAGATATTTACCATGATTGGCAAATGGTTAAATATTAGCATTTAACATGTGCCAGACATTATGCTGACTGCAGTAAAGGCATTCCTTCACTTGACCTTCACAATGACTCAGTAAAGCAGTTTTCATTATATTGGATTTTTCTTGAGAAAACTGAAGCATAGAGAAAGTAAATGACTTGACAAGGTCCCAAATGTAGTGAATAATAATTGATAAGTTAGCCTGATATCCTCTACTCATTAAAAATTTCACCACCTCCCACTGCGTCACACTGGTTATGTAGACCTCTGGGAGGCGGCATTTATATAAAGCATTGCAAGGCAGATCAACCCTGCTGGTCCCAAGATTAGGCTCTTGTCCAGATCTACATCGCTAGTTATTCTTCTAGCTTCTCTGCTGCAGCCTGTTCCTCTCTTGATGACTGGGACTGAAAATATTCCTTCTACTCATAAAAATTACTGACATTCCAATTGCTTTAGAATAACAGAGAAGTCTTTTTAAAACTTAGACTATTTCCTGGGGCTGGGGATTTAGCTCAGTAGCATAAGTGCCTAAAACCCTTATAAGCTCATGATCATGAGTTCAATCCCTGGTACTGATTAAAAAAAAAAATAAAAAAATAAATAAAACTTAGATTATTTTCTATAGAATACATTTTTTTCTGAAAAATTTATAAACATACAAACAATAAAGCACAAATACAATTTTTAAACATTTATAAACATACAATATAAATTAACAGCACAACCTCAGAAATGTCATTATTATAGCCATGCTTATTGAGTAATAGGTTCAAAAGGAGTCAAATATCAAAAGTAATAAACTAAGTGAAAAGCCCCTAAGACCAGAGAAGAGATGACATTATAATCTCCATGAGACCTTACCTGGAGTACTTGGTCACTGTGAATACTTACACATTTTTTACTTACTTCATTTGTTTTATTTCTTATGTTTTTTAAATTCAAAGAGGTTATTAAATATGCAACATAATCCTAATTCTGAAAAGGATATATTACTTTCAATTTAAATCAGAACAATGTTAAATACAAAAGTAAATGCTTTACTGAGTAGGGATAAGAGTAAACAGGAGCTTGCATTTGCAGAAAAATGATAAATTGTCAATAGGAAGGCACCTTTGATCAGTTCTGATCAAATCTAACATCTTTAAAAACACATATGGGATCATCAAAAAAGGTATTTCAATTAGAGCCAAAACATAGACAAGTGTTATACAAACTTGGGTTCCTGCTGTAACACAAATATCTGGGAAATTTGATCACTTGTGTATACTTCTCCATACATTCTCAACTTGTGTATACTTACTCCATACGTTAAGCAAGCTCTAAGTAACTGATGACAGTAGGAATATAGTTGTAATTTTTAAATTAATTACTTTTTAATAAATATAGTTCTGGTTTTCTCTTTTTCTTTTTCTTTTTTTTTTTTTTTTTTTTTGTACCAGGGATCAAACTCATGACCTTTAGCAGGCAAGTACTTACGCCACTGAGCTAAATCCCTGGCTCTGTAGTTCTAGTTTTGTCCTTAGGCGTTAGTTATGTACAGGTCAGTGAATGATTTTGTTTTTCTGGTGTTGGAATTTAAATAAAAAGAGAGTTCCAAGGAAGTGGGTCTAAGAATATAATAGCCAATCCTAGAACTGGAAGTGATAAATTCAAGCTTTTTCCTTGGACTTCTAGCATAATCTCTGATAAACAGTGGATGGTGAAATGGGTTGGTTTCTCTTGGTTGTCTTTATGTTCCATTTCTTCTCTCTGCCACATTCTATGTTAACCCTGAGAGACAGTAAAAGAGAGACAGCAGAGGCCTTGATCATCTCAAAATTTGGTGCATAATTTTGTATTTCCATTTATAATTGCTGGAAACTTTTATAAAATTATATTTAAGTTTGATTCCCTAAACCCTAAGAGTCAGCTAGAACTGAATCATGTATCTTTGGTGCACATGGCTGTCTATTCTCTTTATCTTACCAGACAGTAGAGTTTTAACTAGTACTTTACTGCCCACTGGAAGGTTGAATTTCTCCACCTAGCTAGTGTTTAGAACAGACCATGGGACTGAGCTTCCACCAGTGGAAAGTGAATGCAATCGATGCAAAGCATTTTTACTTCACTTCTCTCTCTGACTATAGATTTCAACTCTGCCCCTTTCAGTGAACTGGAATGGTAACGAAGAAAGCAAACAACAACTATGGAACTGTATGCTAAAGATAGTCAACCCGAGGTTGACAATGAGTTCATGGAATGGAAACATTTTCATCCAGTTAGTGGAGAAAGTATGAGCAAATTACTTCCTAGACACTTTTCTGATAGGTCTGATATGGCAGCAGCTTATCTTTTTAACTTAACTCATGCTATGCTCACTTATAGTTAAAGCATGTACAGTAAAATTATCTTACAAAATATCAGAATTTTTTTCTCTTAAACTAAAGGATGCAATCAACAAGTAGGTGATTAGTTGACTGCTCCAGAACAGCAAAACCTAAGAGAGTATGTATATCCCTGCTGAAATTTAGTCTACGGTTTTTCCTAGTCTTTTCAAACCTAAGTCCTATATTTAGCTTAATAATGATTTTAATCAGGTGAAACTTAAGTTTTACCAAGTTTAATGTGTACTCACACTCTTATGGCCACCTGTTTAGGTCTTTTGTGCAGACATTCCTATGAATAACCAGTTTACTGTGGCCTCAATTCCTATCTCACTCACCAGTAGTACCAGAAATCCCCAGCCACTGTCCCTAGAAATCTCCAACTATTATTCATCTTATCTAAATTAATTTCATCTAGTCCCTTTATTATTAAATTCTTAACAAACAGAATTAATCTGTCAGAAACATTACTTTTTAAGAAAGTTTAAAATATAACACCATTTTGAAAAAGTGCTTTGATGTCATAGTTCGACTGAAATACAGAAAGGATAAAAACTGCAGTTCTTCTGTTTGTAGTCTAACTGTTTGAATATTTACTATTTACCCTTTAACTTTGTAACTTGAACAACTACATCCAGGATGACAGTACGTAATTTATAAATTACTGATTTTTTAGTAGGGCTTTTTCTCATTCTCCTTTTTCTTTCTTCCTTTTAGAATTCTGTTTTGTTGCTACCCTTTTTTCTGTTTTGCTTTTTTTTTCTTCTCTTTAAATAAAATTTTAAAAATGTATAATTGCTATTGTAAAAAAAGAGGAAATAGGAAACGCTATAAAAGATATAGCTGCATGTATGTTTAGATGTGTGGGATTGATGACCATATTTCTAGGTTCTTGTTGGATTGTTAAACAGATCTGTTTGCATTCTCACTGCTTGAGTGTCCACTTTGTGTGCTTTAATTCTGTAACTTGAATAACTATTTCTAAAAGAACAATATGTAATTTATCAACTAGTGATTTCTTATTGTTTATCTTCTTTTCTTGAAATTCTGTAATATTTCTACCTTTTTCCTGTTTTTTTTTCTCTTTAAATAAAAAAAACCCCTGCAGTTCTTAGCACAATATTGGTATAGGAAACCATTATAGAAAACCATTCCCTTTAATCATTCATCTGTCATGACACCTGCAATCCCAGCACTTTGGCAGGCTGAGGCAAGATTGCAAGTTTGAGCTGAGCCTATGCAACTTAGCAACTTAGTGAGATCTTGTCCCAAAAGTCAAAAAAAAAAAAAATTAAAAGAAGTCCTGTGATTATGGGACAAAAGATCTGAGTTCAATTCCCACTAGTTCAATACTAATTAACTGTATACATATATAAACTACCTGAAGTCAAAAAACCTGATCTGTCTTGTTCACCATTTTACTACAGAGATGAGGCATTGTAGATATTAACCAAATGCTTGTTAAACTAGTGAATAAGTGATGATTTTTCCCCTCACTAACAAAGGTTAGTGGGTAACTTTACACATTGCTTGTTTCTAGTAATATATAACAATCATATGACAATGGGTATGATATAAATATAGAGTGGGCTCTGGACATGAATTTTCATGATCCATTATGGTTTCCAAAGGCTGCTACCTGACACTACAAGAATTATAGCTGAGAATCACATTTATACTTCCTGGACTTTTCTTTTTTCAGATACCAGATAATAGGGTCTGAATATTTGCATCACTCTCAAAACAAAACAAAACAAAACAAAACAAAATTCTTTATACTGAATCCTAACACCAATGTAATGGTTTTAAGAGGGAGGAGTTTGGAAAGACTGTGCCCTTAAAGACAGATTGGAGTCCTTACAAAAAGAAGCTGGTTTACCTTTCCTATTGTATGAGAATCCAACAAAAAAGTGCTATTAACCAAGAAATGGGTCCTTAACAGACACTGAATATTCTAGTGCCTTGATCTTGGTCTTAGCTTCCAGAACTTTTGAGTAATAGATTTCTGATGTTTAAAAGCTATTCAGTCTATGGCATTTTACTAGAGAATAAAACACTAATTATGATACTTCCGTAGTACCTATTACTTGGCTCAGTGATGTCAAATTAGCCTGCAGGCTTAGGATAGATAGTTAGCATTCCTAAAGAAAAATTTGTAGATGGGCTCAATGCTCCTCCAAAATTATCAATCTGTTTTCTCCCTGCTCACTTGTCCAAAGTATGCCCAAGTGACTTGCTATGGCATTGTTTCCATGGGGGAAATGATTAGTAATAAAGCCTGTTAGTACCCTCTATAGTAACTAGTATCAGAATAGCTGTACCTGTTACGAATTTTGCTCCCCTTTAACAATTTTAAATCTTCCTCAAACTGTGTTTGCATAGTTATGATCTTTACTTTGCTTATTGTGTCATGGACCTAGGTGCTCCCTCAAATTCTTGTGTGGATATAGGTAGGGTTTTTCTGAAGGGGGCTGGATCTAGGGTGTGTGGTGCTGGGAGTGAGCTTGTGACGCTGGGGTTAAGGGTGTGATGCTCTCATTAAGTGCGCTCCACCTGGGTGAGTGCTACTCGCCCTGAGAGAAGGTAGCCAGGTGAAATAAAAGGGACAGAAAGAGGGCTGCTGCCATTACTTGCTGCTGCTGCTTCTGTCATGGCTAGTTTTCTTCTGCTGCCTTCTACCCCCTCTGTGACGTCCCTCTGCCTTGGCACTCTGCTTTGGACCCTGCCAATTATGGACTAAAACCCCTACAAACTGTGAGCTTCAATAAACTTTTCTTAAATTTAGGCGTTGGGTGTTTTGTCTCAGCAAGGAGAAAAGTAGGATATATTGCTTAATATTTCTACATTTCCATTGGTTTTCAAGGAGACAGAGAGAAACAAAGAGAGAAAGTGAGTCAAATTAAAGTTTGACAAAGTGAAAATTTTGGAAGAGTAGATATAAAAAAGACTCCCTAGTAAATTGGGCACTGACAGACATGACCGTATCGCTAATGGCCAGTCCTGGTTTGGGATGCTGGATTTGGGTTCTTCTTTTGTCTTGTAGCTACACTGCTACCTACCACAACCAGAGACACAGTTGCCTTTGTAGTACTGTATATGATTCATCTCTGCTCACTGCCACCTTGAACCAACACTATGGACAAAGCAAAGAACTGTGAATTGTCACAACCACACCAAATCCAAAAAACAATTTAAAAAAGAAAAATTAATGGAGATATAAATAGAACTAATTGGAAATAAAAATTTATGGATCCTACAACCTGTGCTGTTTACAGAGATCAGGTATTTGATTCTTCTCTAAATCATTTATAGATGATAAGAAATAGAGCGACTCATCAATCTTGTGGTTCAAAAGTCCTTTACCCTTCTGTTGTACTGTAAGAGAAATTTTCTCTTATTAACAGTGCATGGTCTATGCTGCTCTATGCTGCTTGTCTCCTCCCAATATTCTGGGATTGAGCCATTATAGTTAAAGCTGCCTAGGTTAAATTCAGACAAGGATTAAGCTGACTAGAAAACCTGGGTTGTGAGGTAGAAACAGCCCCCTCCCATGTTTAAGGAATTTATGGAATGTACCTTCCCTGGGCATCTACTGCCCATATTAGGAAACACCCTCTGCTGCCCAACTCTAGACCACCCTATAGTCGCCCCTTCCAATGAATGTAGAAAGCCATTTAAACTAACCAATGCCTTCTGCTTCTGTAACTGCGCTTACCAAAGCCCTGCCTTCCTTTGTCCTGTAGTTTAAAAGCCATGCTCCGGCACACCTCGTGGCTCTCTGTTCCTGCGTGTTCGGTGGGCCCCACGCATGCTTGGACAATAAATAAAACCCCTTGCCTATTGCATGAGAAGGCGTCTGTTGTCTTCTTCCTACACGCGGCGGGCATCTTGACCCTCACAGTACCCCAAAAGGCTGCACCCCAAAATAAAATGAAAATTGTAAAAAGGCAAAAAGAATAAAAAGGCCAAGATGTCTTGGAGGAAAAAGAAAAAGTGCTTTATTATTTAGGCTGGTATCCAGCGACACAGCCTGAGGGTGGAAGTTACACTGCTGTGCCACTGGGCTAAGATTTGGGAGTGGTTTATAAAGGGAAAAAAAAAAAAAACCCGCAAAGATGTGGGGCCCCCACATCTGTGCATTCCTGAGGAAATGGGACATCCTGTTTTCTCCTTTTTTTAAAGGTCAAAGGGAGTGATGCATACAGAACAGAATGGCAATACTTGAGTTAGATTACAACACTTTCCACTTCCCAAATTTATATTACCATCAAATTTGCACCAACCCTGAGAATATAGTTGCATTTCTAAATGAGATAATCCACAAAAGTCTAAAAATAATGCAAGTCAGATAGAAAATCATCAAGAAATTTTAGCTAGTACCATTAGTATTACTATTGGTGTTAGCCAAGTTTTTACCCTTGTTATCTGAGAACAGATTTGGGTTAAGGTCCAAATACTATGACATGATCCAACAGGTAATATCCATGCCGGACCACTTACAAGACAACCTTTAAAAGGAATCAAACCTCCTAAGTTTTATTTTAAGGGGTGTTACCTTATTCTCAGTTTAATTTCTCTGTAGCCAACATAGGCGAACATTATAATTGGAAATGAATGAATTGCACATTTTCATTAAGTAATAAAAGAATGCTTTCAAATCAATCATTCATCAACATTTTCTTAGAATCCATCTTCATAAAATCAGATGATTCACAAACTGTACAAGAGAGGGAAAAAAAGGAAAGAAAATAAGTTGTGTGTACAAATACTCAACTCATTAGCAAGTAATATTCAGAAAAGATAGTTGCCATCTGGACTGCTGTTACTGAAGAACTTTTGTTCCCACCAAAAGGAGGAGCTACTAACAAGCTCAGGATGGTTGTTAGAAGGAAACCTCACATTTCCTGATTCTTGCCACAGCAAATTTTTCCTCTGGCTGACAGAGGCTGTTGCCTTTAAGGCTTTATTTTCTTTGTGAGCCTTTTTGAATGTTAATGTCTTTGCAATTCATTAACCTCGGGTTGTTGTTTTGCACCCTGAGCACCAAGACATCCCATCAGGATGAACTCGGGCAAGGCAGCCTCCAGAAACACACCTGGGTCTCTGGGCAGTCATCTGCAGGCGATTGGCTCCAGGTGTTTACCAGTAGGAACCCATTGAAAGTCAATGCAATTTAGAGCAATTTCTCTGGCAGTGGAAATTAACCTGCAGGAATCTGCCCGCAACAGGTGTATTTTAGGGCCCTCATACCAGGGTCCTGCACTGTGGAGACAGGACCTTGGCTACCAGGTGTAGTGCAGGAGGCTGGATAATTGGAGGAGGCAGGAAATCAGTGCAGAGAAGATGGCCAAATTGCAGGCCAGCGTGGGTTGCTATAATTATTGGTTAACCCTCTCCTGTCTGTTAACTAGAAACTATTTTTATGCTTGTGGAACCAGGAAATCTTCCCTAAAGTGAAAGAAATTATCACTCACCACTCAAGTAGACTAATTTTTTGATAGCTGAAATTTTCAGCAAGTTGTTTTTGGTTTAGTGTTTTATACTTAGAAGAGAGGACTGTCAGGAAGCCACAATTCTCCAAGAAGGAAAAAGAAGTGAATTTTAAGAGCTTGAAAACCTTTTGCCTCAGACAGTAAACATGATTTTACCTGGTATGTTTGGCCCTTTTTGCTTCTTTTGAAAAGGCACATAGAAAGGAATGCACAGAGGGTGGTGCCTTCTTCTGTGCACAAAGGTGTCTGTGCTCGGGCTTTCTCTTCTGCTGGATCTGTCCTTCGCCCCTTGTTCTTCTTCCTGATGTCTCCATTTGGGTCCTTGAAATAATTCTTTTTCTGTTTGTTTATATCTATTGTTCCTTTCATATCACTTAATTAATTTAAATAACTGAAACTAAGCAAATCCAATGTCCTGTAATAAACAAATTTATAGCCTCAGCAAAATTTTTAATTAAATCTTAATATCCATGACATAGACCAATGAGACTTGTGCAATATGTACTTTTAGTTTTCTGATCTAAAGTTTATGATATTAGAAATAAAATTGAAATGTATATTTATTTTTGACAGAAGAAAGTGCTATCCTAATTAAAGATGATTTTGAAAGTGTAAAGCTATCTTTTGACATTTTCAAGGATCAAACAGAAACAGATTGAATTTTTAATGAGAATTAATAAAATGTTAGATAAATAAATTTAGGAACAATTTTTTTTAACAAAACATAAAATTTAAATGATAAAAAGCGAAATATTTGAGGTTAGAATAAATCATAATTTTAGTCTTTTTAAAATTCTTTCACATGGAATACTTAAGACAGTAAACAAAACTATGCCTATGGTTTTTATTTACTATTTAATTACCTAATTCTGTTTATGCCATGAAATCTATAAATGAAATTTTCCATTTGGAATTTTTCATGATTTCTAAGGATGAACTGAAAGCAAAAATTAACTTTTCCAACCCCAAATTTTCATGAAGGAGAGTCATTTCCACAGTATCCAAAATGAATATGATCCAAATATAAGAATTAGAATGCTATTAAGAGTGAAAGAAAATAGTCCACACATTTTGCTCTCACTAATCAAACTTCAAATCAACTGACATTTTGAGACAACTTTAAGAAAACAGACAGGCCCAGTGGCTCATATCTATAAGTCTAGAACTCTGGGAGTTTGAAGTAGGAAGATCATAAGTTCCAGCCCAGAATAGCATCTTAGTAAGACTATATGCTAAAATAAAAAATAAAATGGGATGGCAATGGAACCCAGTGATAGATCCCTGGCTTTGATTTCAACAATAACAACAATAACAATTACTTGTAATTTTTGGTGTTAAACTAAGCTTAAATATAGTGTTTGAATGTTGTCAAGTTAAATGTGCCAGCATGCTGGAAAGAAGACCGTAGGTGCGTGGTGTTGGTGCTCTCCAGTGATGCAGTGGGTGTGCTGAGGTATGGAATCACTGCTAACCACTTTAAGTCATTGACAAGGAAGAATTATTGAAAGGTGTCCTAACTATAAATCCCAGGCACAAACTTTCTTCTACAAAAAAAAAAAAAAAAAAAAACTCTGGAAATTTCTGATTTCCTGTTGGATGAAAAGATTATCCATATTAGCAAATGTGGCTGTTGAAAGTATATTTCAGTGTCACAAATGTACAGTGTACTGGTATTGGGGACAATCTGATACCTGAAAATCTTAAAAGTAAATGTTTTTTTTATTTTTTGGTACCAGGGATGAAACTCACAACCTTGTGCTTGCCAGGAAGGTACTTATGCCGCTGAGCTAAATCCCCAGCCCCCAAAATAAATGCTCTTATGTGGTGATGTAGAGCTTTTAAAACTTGACTATCAAAATTTTCATAATAAAATTATACTCATACCTAATTAGTTAATATTTACAAATGCTTTTCTTTCCTAAGATCTCTCCATATGATAACAATATCCACTTTCATTTGACTATTGTTTTTAACAACTAGCTATTCACTTTTGGACCAAAAGTTATGTTTGGTATACTTGAACTGTGAAATTATAGTTTCCTTAAAAAAATCAAATGCACCAAGATATCTCTTTGTTCCATTAGTTTATGTACACCCCTTTGTAGTTCTCTGTCATGCCTATTTACTTGTTTCCTCCATAGCATGTTTTGCAATTTAAAATTGTTTTATGCATTTGATAAATGGATTTTTTGTCTCTTTTACTTGACTGTCAACTTCAAAAGCAAGAGATACATTTGCTGTTTTATCCTTAAAGTCTAGAACAGGGCTTGGTTTAAGGTTGGAGCTCAATATATGTGGAAAGAATGAATACATATACTGATGCATTTAATGTATTCATTTGGAATGCAGTGAGTGGTTGGGGTAATGGATCGAATGCCACATTACATGGTAAGTGTTCAAGAAATGCTCCTGTATAATAGTTTCACAACATATAAAAAAAATACAGGGGGTTAAACTAGTTCTAAAATATTAAAAAATTCCTGCAGGCAGTTCTCTAAACATGCATCTCTCTCTGTATTATGTAAATATTAATAATAGTAATTAATGTATGATTGTTCTAATTCTTATTCCAACTGCTGTATCTTTCATTATGTTGAAGCTGAGCATGCCTTCATCCTCTCAGAAAGGTTTTTATGTATGTCCTTTGAGTACATAACATATCCTGATAATATATCTAAGTAGTGCATGTTGATCAACCATCTCTTTCCCCATTAAATGATAAGCTCCATGAGGGCAAAGGAATTCCAGTCTTTACTTGTTTTTGCATCCTCTGGGTGGCTAGAATATTGGCATGCAGTATACAGAGAAGGGGAGAATTCAAGTTGGTAGCTTCAAGAAGCTATGCTGGCTTTGTTTTCTTTTCTTCTTTTAATCCCATTGTTGATGTCTGTGATGAATAAAGTGAATCATACAGCAAAGATGTCTGAGCCTGGAAGGAACTGGTATTCTGAGACCTGAGAGAGGCGTGGAGAATGAGACTGCAGAATCCCCAGACATGAGAGGAGCCAGTGAATGCCAAGCAGAAGAATTAAGCGAGTCTCTTTGGAATCAGGGTAAAGTCTTGCTTAATTATGCCAATCTTGTCTTTCATAAATATCTATCTATACCAACTATAGTGTAAACTAAAAGTTTATCAAGCATAAGAAAAAAAAGAACAAAGAAGGGTGCATCATTGGAAAGTCCCTTGGTATGTTTTCCTTCACAATCTGCTGCAGGGCCATGAGGGAGAAAGGTTTCTTATTTATACTCTGAAATGCTTTAGTGGCAAAATATTTACTGGATGTGACTTAGAGATGAAATGATGGTCCTTGGATTCCCAATGTCATCATTAGACTTCGTTAGGGATCATTTTTTGAAAAGGATCTACTTTGTTAACTTTCTTTTATTCATTAAACTTTTTTTGACACCCTATGAAAAACATCATTGTCAAGTTCAATAGTGATTAACAGCATGAGCTGGAGGGTCAGATTGCATGAGTTCAATGTCAACCCTACTCTCCTTCATATATGAACTTAAGCGATTTACTTTGTGTGCTTCAGGGTCCTGACCTGTAAATTAGGCTTAAAGCCCTGATGGGTAACATAAGGATTAAAAATACAGAAGTATTTTAAATCAACTCTCATCTTTTGACTGATGCTTAAGTAATAACTTATGATGATAATATCATAAATAATTTTCAGGTTTTGGGGACTTCTCCAAGTGTACACTGACCTGAGTCAAAGTAGATATTTTCTTCATTTCGATCACCATCTCCTCAAGAAACTTTAAAGCCAAGTTCCTGTCAGAAGCAAACCCAAAGCTTTGTAGATACAAATTTCTCATAAAAGTAAAAGACAACATAAATAAAGAGAAGCAGAAAAACACATTGCATTTAGTCTGGCTTCCCTGACCTATTGTCTGGCCCTCTGGAGCACAGTCTACCAGGCCTAGACATATTTTTCTGGAACACTGAAGTGGCATATAACTCCCTATATTTTTTCAAGTACAGTATTACTCACATAATAATGAAGTTAATTGCTGAAATAGAACTGATAGACAGCATAGCTGTAATCTCCTGTCTTACTAAAGAAAGCCAATTTTAGGAATATTTCTCAGCAATATAGGTATTATATTCCATTTCCCTCCAGACCAGCCCATAGTCAGTCTTTCTCCCATGATCTGCCAGGAGATGCTGTATCACAAGATTGCAAAGAAACCTGCTTCAGTTCCATCAGTCTTATCACTTCTTTTCCTGGAAGATTGTGTACATTTTCTGTGTTGTGTTTAGTTAAAAATAATTGCGGGATGAGCTGCACTAAAGAAAGTAGAAGGTGTGATTTGCAGGCACAGAATTCTTGCTGGAAGCACTGAAACTTGGGGATGAAGAATGTAATTTCTGTATCAAGTGTTTCTCTTTGTATCAGTTTAATAAATTGGAAAGTGAAGTAAAAAATTTATTACTTTCAAAAGCAATAATAATAAGAAGTGTATAATTTTCAAAAATGAGAAAATCTCTGTTTCTACCTTTTTCATTGGAATTTTCCTTGTTTGGTTCTGTTGGTCAGTGTTCTACCTATTCTTGGTGGCAGATAGTGCAAAGTACTTTGTTCTTGGGTGAAGTTTGACTGTAGTGGAAAACACAAGAAAGGGTAAAGAGTGTTAGACATTGTTGAGCTAGAAGAGTGAATTGTTACAGCAATAGCAGCTCAGCAACTCATTCTTGTTAAGGGTCCCTAGATGCAATACAGTAATCAAACAAAGGATATTCTTTCTCTTTCTTAATTAGCAACTTGAAGATAAATAATTTTCCTCTACCTTTAAGCAGGTTCAAGAAAAACCTCCTGTGTCCTTTGACTTCCCAAAATTGCTGCATGAAGCATCACAGCCAGACATTTTTTAAACCTCCTTTTGATTTATTAACTTAAGATAAATGGCTTTGCTATCATAACCTGTCAGAGCCATGCAATGAAAAGGAAATCAGTGGTGGCAACAGAGAGCGAAGCAGCTCAGTGTAGCCAGCCTTAGACTCTGCAGTTAAACCTTCAATAACTCCGCTGCCTCCCCCAACCAGAAAACACCCCACCAGCACGTTTCTCATTCATTAACTTCCTAAAGACATCTGTCTTTGCAGAATCTCCAGTGCCGCTGAACGTGATGTATGGAATCTTGCCTGCCTCATGCACAGAGAGCGAGCAAAAAGTGGAGTTTGGTGGAGAAACAGCAATCGAGTGCAGGGAAGCTTCTGCAGACTCAATCGGCAAAACTGATCCTTCCTGAAGACTCCAGGGCAAGGCGTTTCTCTCCTCTTTTTCTTTTTTTTTTAAATTTTTTTTATTTAAAGAGAAAAAAAACATGTAAAGGGTAGAGATAATACAGAATTTCAAAAAAAAAGATAAATAGTAAGAAATCACTAGCTGATAAATTACATATTGTCCTCTTAGAAATAGTTGTTCAAGTTACAAAATTAAAGCATACAAAGTAGATATTCAAACAGTGAGACTGTAAACAGCTACCCATGCATGAATCTCTACATGTATTTCTATCCTTTCTGTATTACAGGAAAAAATAAAACATAGCAAGACAAAACAAAACAAATTCCTATAAAAACATGAAACCAAAAAGTCATATAAAGCCACAGTACAAGGTGATCTAAAATGATTACAGTGTTGTTTCATATTATCTTCAATAGAATTGTATATATCATCAGGCATAATTGAATAAAGCAGTATAATTGAATATAGCAGTACATAACAATATCAGTAAAAATAAAGCATTGTAGAGAGCATAAAACTTCAAAGGCAGGTAGTAATCAAACCAGAGTGGATATTCTAGTGAATCTTGTCATCTTCAGTGCAGTTGCTTATACTCTCAGACTTGATACTATCGATCACAACAGCTTTGAATAAAATATATCAATACAAAACAGCAATCTAACAAACCAGATTTGATTATGATCAGTCATGGTAAAACAGTGTAGGTTACACAGAGCTTTAGATTAAGTTAATAGGAAATTAAGGATGATTATCATACTATATCCTGTTATTTTCCAGATAACTGTCTGTGTCCTCAAATCTAGTACAGGTAGAATGACTGGAACAGAATATAATACATCTAAGCAGAGTGGTGTGAGTAATGTGGTTTTTAAATCCTGGTACACTATTAACAATATAGTGTATCAAGGCCATCTATGTTAGAGATTCTAGTTATCCTTCTCTGCCTCATTTCTGCTATGCTATTTTTCTGCCTTTGTTTGTCTACTTTTCTCCTTCATTCTACTGCCTGCTCCACTCATTGAAGCCTTTCTGCCACTGTTCCTAAAATCCTGGTAATTTTTTTCTCTCTCTAGAATGTCCTTCAGCATTCTCTGTAGGGTTGGATTTGTGGTCACAAACTCGTCCAGTTCCTTTTTGTCATGGAAGCATCTTATTTCTCCATTAATTTCTAGTGACAGCTTTGCAAGGTACATCAATCTGGGCTGGAGGTTATTTTCTTTCAGCACTTGGAATACTTCACTCCAAGCTCTTCTTGATCTGATGGTCTGTGTTGAGAAGTCTGCCATGATCTTGATGGGCTTACCATTATAGGTAATCTGTTTCCTTTCTCTGATGGGTTTTAATATTGTTTTTATATTGAATTTCTGGTATATTGATTATTATATGTCTGAGTGTAGCTCTGTTTTGGTTGTAGGTGGCTGGAGTTCCGTATGCCTCACATAACTGAATGTCATTTTCTTCTCCCATGCTTGGGAAGTTTTCCTTAATTATTTCCATGAATAGTCTTTGTAATTCACCTGTTTGTATTCCTGCTTTTTGGTTCACATTTCTTATTCTTAAATTGTAGATTCTCTTGTCATCTTCAAGCCCTTGTATTGTTACTGCCTGTTTTCTTGTTATTTTTAAGAGATCTTTCCTTTCATGATCATACATTGCAAACTTGTCCTCAAGTTTTGATAGTCTATCCCTAGTTTCTTTTAAGGAGTTTTGCCAGCTTTCAATGGAGTTTTTAATTTCCTGGTAATCTCTTTGAATCTGCTTCATGTATTGTATATTTTCTCTATATTCTTTATCCAATGTTTCTCTCCTTTTTTTGTGTTCCTCTTTTCTTCTGTCTATGTCTTCATGAGAGATGCTTAGCATTTCTTTTATTACTCTACTCATATCTTACTTTACCTGATTTAATATTTCAGTTTTGAGGTCATCTATAAGGTCCCAAAGATATCTCTTAATGTCTATTGAAGCCATGTCTGATGCTATGTGTTTGCCGCCCTCAGTCTCCCTTGTTTTTCCCTCTCCTGGATCAGTGCTCTCAGGGTTCTGGGCTGGGAGGCTTTTCTTGCCTCTCTTGCCTGTCATGTTCCTGGCCTCATCCACACAGGTGTACAGTGGAGGTTCCAGCCCCCTTCCCCGTTGGCCACAGTTCCTCTGAAGCATGCTGGCGAGGGACCTCCACCCTCTCCTGCCTGTTATTGTCACTGAGGTGTAAGCAGGGGCTGCTTATGCCAGCCCCTCCCTACTGGGCCAGCCAAATTTCAGGGGCCTTCACCAGGTTAGTGCGTGCTAGCCTCAGGGAATCAATTTGGGACAGCTCACTGGGTCCTGGCCAGGGATGCGACCCAGTCCAAGAAAATCCCAGGAATCTGCTCTGGGGAGGGGATAACCAGCTGAAGTCACTGTTGCTCCCAGTTCAGGTTCCTCCTGCCCGATTCCAACATGTTGCCCATATGGTTGTGCCCTTCCCATGGTGTGGGGGTCTGATTCCTGGTACTGACCATGGATTACTGAAGCTCCCTTCACTGGCTCCACTCTCCATTAGACTTACCCATCCCCAACTTCAGCACGGCTGTGGCTCCTGTGAGTGGCAGTGAAAACAAACAAGTTTGGGCAGGTCTGCGGGTTGGCATGAATTTGTGAATTCAGGTTGGCACAAACTTGGCAGGTTGCAGTGAAAATGCCTTATCTGGTAATTTTAGCTGTTCCAGTTGTAGCCCTGAGACTGCATGTTTGATGAGCTTTTTTATGTTTTAATTTCTTCCTGTGTCAAGAGGATCCATCTCCCTCTGTCTGGATCTCTCCAGAATATTTTATTCTGCCATATGAGTTGTTTCTCCCAGGAGGCTTTGTATTCTGTTCTATCTCTCTTTTTCAATCCTTTCAATTTACTCATTTCCCTTGTATATGACTTATTTTCTGAGGCAGCCAATGAGCACAACTTATTAACAAAAATAAAAAAAATTCTCCTTCAGTAGACAAATAATCTATCTTTAATAACAAAAACTTTATGCCAAACCTCATCCTCTTCTGTCTATAAACTTGGAACACATTTATATACAGTGATTCAATCCATGTGCTGATCTCCTTTTGAAGTCAGCAAGGAAAAAAATTCTAATGACAACAGGGCACATTGACAAAAATAGAAATTTAGGGGATTCTTATTCAGATATGCAGCTGACCCTGTAATTTATGTCTTCATGCACAAAAATCACAACATTTATAATGACATTTCTAGAAAACCAATCTCAATAGTACATTGGTGGGGATTTTTTCACTTACTGTTGAATTTGCTCCTTTTTTTTTTTTCTTGTTCAGGACTAGATTCCATGAAGAGTTATTTATGAAAGTGGAGTGCCAGACTGAACAAGAATTTATTTTCCTATCATTTGCAGTCTCTGAGGTCCTCAGAGAATGAATTTTGCTAGTGGTTCTCACTTAACCAAGGCAAAGGAGCCATGCATTCCTTCTAAGGAAGCTATCATCTTTTCAGAGAAATAGCTGCCATTTACAGCCACTGCCTTCATAGCAAGTAGCAATGCATTTCATTATCTGTCCTTACTTCTGGTAATTTCCAACCCCTGCCTCCAAAATGATCCATATAGTGAACTCATTGAATTCAGAGAGAAACCAAGTCTAACTTGTCTAACTGAAAATCTATCAATAGGATAGACCTCTCCTCAGTCTTACAGGTTCTCCTTATTATAAATAAAACTGTTGTCATGTGTAGCATCTGTTTTAAGGAAGCAAAATCAATAGGAAAGACTAATTTTACCTACAGCATAAGCCTTCAGAGATGCTTGACTTTCCTTTCCTTTCTTCTTCCTTCCTTCCTTCCTCCCTTCCTTCCACTTTTTCTGGTACTGAAGATTGAACCTAGAGCTTTTGCACTGAGCTCCATCCTCAAACCTTTTTTATTTTTTTAAGACAGTGTTTCACTGAGTTACTAAATTGGCCATGCTGGACTTGAATTTGTTATCTTGCCTTAACCTCCCAGATTGCTGGAAATACAGGCAAGTCTCATACCTTAACTTTTACTAATGTTGGTCACAATGGATATTCCCCAAATCCTAGAATACCCCTACCTTGGTTCTCTTGCAGCATAATCTACAAATGTAAACAAAAATCCCAACAAAGTAGCCAGTAGCATGACTACACCAAGATACCTCCATCTGATGCCTCTATGACTGGCCAGGCTAGTGAAGTTAGAAGCCCTGTCACCAATAACTTGCTTTCTTTTTGAGTATGTTATTAGTAGTAGTGCATGGAATGATAAATTACTTGACTCCTCTGAGATGCAGAGTCCTCTTTAACATGGGAAATGTTTGTGTAAACCAAATAAACCAATAACTGCAAAGATATTTCGAAAGCTATGCAGTATTTTATAATAGGCAGGATGTTTATTTCAGAAAAGATTAATTAATAGATTCCTCAAAATTAGGTTAACCATAGTACTGAATAGTATGCTAGAAATAGTGTAATGAGTAGCTCAGGTTAAAAGCATGGCATCTGGAGTTGAGCAGCCTGGACTCAAATCTTGGCTCTTCCACTTCAGATGGGTGACCTTGAGCAATTTTCTTAACCTCTGTGTGGTAGTCTTCTCAGTTCTAAAGTCGTGCTTATTAAAGTGCCTGTTAATAGGGCAGCTTAGAGTACTTACTTGTTGGTATATCTAAATTACTCATTCTATTTCCTGGCATAGAAGATCTTACTAAACATTTGTTGTTACCATCATTGCCCCTTACTAAGATGGCAGGTGAGGTAAGAATGCAGATGATGAAGTTATTTGTAGTATAACACTGATTTCACTTTGGGGTTTATTCTTAAACAGTAACTGCATGTAACATTACATTACTAATGTATCCATCACCTATTAATAAGTATCCTCAGGTAAGACACCTGGGGCTTAGGCATGAATGTTGCCAGTTAGAACACAATTCCAGAATACCTTGTTTTAATACTGTGAATCTTTTCCTTTTAAAAACAGACTAGTTCAAATAGGAGCCTTTTTAGTATATGTGCTGCTGAAGTGAACACAATTATGAACTTTATTTATTTATTTATTTATTTATTTATTTATTTTTTGGTACCAGGGTTCCAATTCGTGGCCTTGTGCTTGCCAGGCAGGCACTTATGCCACTGAGCTAAATTCCCAGCCCCTCAACTATGAAATTTTGTTACTTGTATTTCCTGATCAAATCTTGCATTTCAGCAGGACTAATCTTTCAAAAATTTGGACATTTTGAATCTCTACCTCTGGCTTTATGCTTTATAATTAAAACAATGTTACTTTCTTTGGCATTACAATCTTGCTTATGTTCAGTAAATATTATCCCTGGATAATAACTATGGCATTTCTTTGCATAGCTATAATTACCTATTTAGAAATATGTTAGAAATTCTCTTGGCCAAGTTGAACTTGAACTGACCAATCTATGAATGTATTTTCTTCATTTTATTATTATTCAGTCTAAACACAGATTGGGGAATATAACTGATGTATGTTTATACTTCTCCTGGTATATCAGTTAGACAGAAAACTAAAATGATTTTAAATCTCTTGTGCTTGAACATTACTTATCACTCTAAGACATGTCTGTGATTTGGTACTTTAAAAATTAAGTGAAAAAATATTTTTATTGCTAAAACATTTTAATAGACAAAGTTCTTATGTATTAAAATGGTAGTAGTAATCAATAAGTCCTAAATAATACATCATTTTTATTCAGTGATTCTTATATTTCCTGTAAGTGATATGAATTGCCATAATTATCTGATGACAGCAACTAAATATTTTTTTAGGTTTGGCTTCTCCAAACAGGTGTGGAGAAAATATGCAATGCCTAAATTCTCAAGTTTCTAACTCTACTGGCTTATTACTTTGGTAAATGAAACAATTTGTCATAACTATTCTCTAATCTTTCTCTGACATTAATAACAGTTTGGATGAAAGAGATTTTTTGGTTAACCCAGTACTCCTTGCAGCATTCTCTATGGACATGTGTCATATAGAGAAAAAAAAAAAAAAACCAAAACCTCCAGAAAAAGGGTCAAGTAATGATCAAGATTTTCAAGAGCAGGTTTCCAGGAGAAAATGCTATTTAGAGTTTGCTGGTAGTTTTCTGGTACTAGTGAATGAAGAATAGAAAACATTATGAAGAATAGGAATTGTATTGTTATAGAAGAGAATGAAGTTAGACACATGTAAAAATAACCAGAGGTAGACTGAACTCACCTCAGTGTCATACTTGCCTCTTTTTTTCATTTCCTAATCATTCGTAATGATGCCAAACATTGTTGAGACCCAAGACTCTTGACTCTCCAGTCTATTGCTCTCTATTCTGAAGACTCTATGGGATCCACTCTGCCACCTCTGCCTTCTTCTGTATACACAAAGAGTCACCGTACATCACAGGCTCTTAAATAGCAGGAAAAGTTTTCTCTTTCACACTCTTTACTAAGTTCTGCCAGGTGCCCTGAGTGTTGCAGTGTTGCAGGTAATAGAAAGTCTGAGCTACAATAGGGAGATTGTCCACCTGGAAGTGAAAGTGTGATAACAGTGATCTGAGATGTGAAAGAAAGGAAAGAAAACCAATGTCATTCCAGTGGGTCCCTTCATTCATGTAATTGACTGAGCCACACTCTGTAATAGTATTGTGGGTGAAAAACAAAGAATCTAAAATGGATAAGGGTGGCTTTTCTTTTGGTAAGGCAGAGTTATACCACTCCATGCATGGATAACTGTAAACTCTGAACAAAAATACAAAAATAAACAGACACATCTCCAGAAAGTAAACAAAGGCAATAACTTTGGGAGGGGAGACAAAAGGGACAGGATAGGGTGGGTTTCCTTTCCTTACTGCTTTAGCCTGAGGGGGCTGCAGACGTGGTGCAGCGTGGGTGCCTAGGTTCCAACAGAATTAGCCTCTCTCTGACTTGAAAAAGACAGAGCCTGGGGCAGCTGCAGCTGCTGGTGAATGCAGGAGCTTCCTGCAAAGGGCAGTGTTTGGAGTAGAGACTCCCAGGTCTGTGTGTAAAACTTGTTGAAGTCCCTAGCAGAACTCTGAACACTGCAAAGCAGCGCAGAACAGAAGACATGAAACCCAGTGAAAAGAAACACGAAGAAATGAGCCAAAATTTGAGCTACCTGCACCTCAGGCAAAAGACAGCAGAAAATCAAGGTTTGGATTTTGTTTTCTGTCTCTGTGAGAGCAAGGAAAGATAACTACGTTTCCTCAAAAGATAGGGTGAGGTCTGAAACACACAATGCCTGGGATGTAGCAGGCTAATCCTAAATGAGGAGGGACACCTCATTTCCTTGCTGGATGTCTGCTTTTGTAACGGGTGTTCTCATCTGCTTTCTACATATGTTTGGAGAAAGAAAATAAAAAATGGAAAGAAAACTCCAAGGGACAAAGAAACTAGAAATGTTAGAGGGTCTGTACTCCACCAAAAGCGATAAGCACTCTGGGCTATCTTGCCAGAGCCAGACACAAGAGAGCTACTGTTGGGCAAGAGGCTGATGTGGCTATACTGAGAGGCAGGGTGGATGTTGAAAAGAGGTCACTGTGAAGACATATTTTAGGATCTATAAGAAGCCAGAATTAAACAACATCAAGTATCACCAGCCAATGGAGCTCTTAGAGCAGGATTGAGTTAAGAAAAAAGACTTTTAACCAATTTCTCCATTCCTACTCCCAAAACTTTCACATGCCTGAGGATAAAAGAACTAAAAGAAAGAGAATCAAAAGAATGTGATTGCCCCACTGCTGAACGTAGAACCCTGGTCCCAGAGTCAGAGCTGAGGTCTGAGGAGGTAAAGAGCTACAGCAAGGATAACCAGGAGAGCCCAGTGATTCAACTATCCTACAAACTTCTCCTTGCTGCCTGATTATGAGCTACCCAGGAATTCCTGTCTTCATTCCCCAAGGAAAAACTACCTTCCAATTTAAATGTCTCATAGAACAAGCTTCCAGGATGTGCAGATAAGGGACAGGTTACATTTCTGGACATTCTCCTAAGAACTTGGCATCTAAGCCAGGAATTCTTGCTGCCTGAATCTCATACATATTTGCACATCTACATTTGCACACTAGTCTTACAAGAAGGAAGAGTGACAAAACGTATCTCTTTTCATGCAGCAGAGAAACACAGTGAATATAACAATTCCCTGGCTCAAACATGATTCTTTTGCTACAAGATGCTGAAAAAAATATATGGACTCAAGTATCTGGTATTTTTACCTTTACTGAATGACATTTGCTATTTTTTTTCGAGCCACATTAAAATAAAGACCAGATTCAAGTTACAAATTGAGCTATACTAAATCATTTTTTACTACAAAGCAGAAAATGACTAGAAAGCTATATTATCCATCCAAAATGTTAAAATATAGCAAATGAAGACCCAACTTAGTACAAGAAGTAGTCAGAAACTAAATGAAAGCAATTCATGTTTGTGTCCTACCAATACAAGTTTGTGTCCAACATTGATTTTACATATACATTGTTATGGTTTATGTCTTGGTGTCCCCCCTAAGCCTTATTCAGTTATGGAGGTGACTGAGTCTAGCATTTGTGATTGGTTTGTTGTCTAGCATTGGGATTGATGGTATGAGTGCTGCACCCCATCAGGGACAGAGAGCAGGATGCAATATAGAGGAGGAAAGGAGATATGCTTTTCCCTCTTTTGCCCTTTTCACTCTTGTCACCTGCAGCCACCATAAACAGCTGCTCCTTAACCACACCACCCTGTCTTGGAGCCAACTGAGTATGGACGTAAACCTCCAAAAACTGTAAGATAAATAAACCTTCCCTTTCTTTATTTTGGGTGTCAGGTATTTTGTCTCAGCAATGAGAGAAAAGTAACCATGACATACATTCTTATTTAAGGCCAGCAACAAGCTTAAGAGGTAATTACTTGCCTTAGTCACTTTCTCCATCAACAAGATAAAATCCCTGACTCCCACAAGTTAAAGGAAGAGAGTTTTATCTGGGCTCATAGCTTACTCAGTCCATACTCAGTATGCTAGTTTTCTGATCTTTTTGGAATTTCTGATGGTGGAGTGTGGTGGCAATGATTGTAATCCCAGCACTGAGGAGGTTGAAGCAGGAGAATCACCAGAAATTTGATGCCAGCCTGAAGTACATAGAGAGAACCTATCTCAAAAACAAAAACAAAAAATGAAATTTCTATTGGTCACAATACCTTTCAATACAATTCTTTTATTGATTCCATTAGCTTAGCTGGTTAATTTTTGTTACTAGGAACCAAAAAGCCTGAGAGATGCAGAATGATGAATAATTGCTCTCTAATCTTACATAGTCAATAGCAAAGCTGGGATTTCAGTCTTCTCCAGGCCACACTGAATGGTGGGGGAATGTTATGGGCTAAATTCATAGGTTAAATTCTTAATCTCCAATGACTTTGAGAAAGAATCTATAAACAGGTAATTATGTTGAAATGAGGTATTGAGAGAGGTGCCTTGGTCCATGTAACTGATATTCTTGTATGAATAGTCCATTTAGACACTGAGAGAAATAGAACAAAGATGAAGGTTTGTGAAGATGGTCATCTACAAGCTAAGGAAAGAAGCCTCAAAAGAAGTCAATCCTGTTGACAACTTCTAGTTGGACTTCTAGCCTGCAGAATTATGAAACAATAAGTATCTGTAGTTTAGAAAACCCTGACTTTTATACTTTGCTATGGCAGCCCTAATTAACATAGAGAATGAGAAGTAGGAATGTATTCAAGGTGATCTCAAAGTTGGTCCATTATGTGGCCTGAGAATTGGTGAGGGATATAGGAGGAACAGTCATTTAAGCGAGAAGCAAGGTAGTAAATTTAATGTAGAATATTTTAAGTTTGACATCTCTGAGAGAGAAAAAGAAGAGAGTACTACAGAGAGCCGAGTTCCTTCTGAGATTCCTGAGAGATGCTTAAAGATAAGGAATGGAGAAAACAGATGCCTCTGGATTACCTCCGTTTTCCCCACTGGGTTCAGATCTGAATTGTCTAATTCCTGGGCTTTAGAATGAATATTTTACAGAGAATGATTTGGTAGCTGAGTCCCCACTGCAGTCAGTCTCCTATTTTGGCAGCTAGGCAAGGTTTCGATTCAGCGTTGAGTCTATGGCTCAGCAATTCAGGGATGAGGCAAGAGGATGTAAACTCCACGGCATGAAGACAAACAAATCAAACACCCTCAATGATAATTCCAGATTGAGATGATTTCTGACTCAAATGTTTATGAAGATCTCCACGCACTAATTTAAAAACCATGTTAGCTGCCCATTCTCTACCCAGACTCTGCCAGGTATTATGGATAATTGGTAGGCAAATCTGCTCATGCTCCTGTCTTCTTATTGTTTAGAGAAGAGAGGAAGAGAATCAAGTCAAACAGGAGGCTCAAATAGGAGGGTCATGGGCTGATTCACAGGTTCAGGGCTGCTTGAATGGGGCTCACATGCCTGCTGACTATGAAATAGCCATGGATGTTTTCACGTTTCAAGGAGAAGTATGGATCATAGCTATATAAACCTTGAAAATACAAATCCACAGGCAAGGAGCCAAAAACGTCATATGTACGAATTTATGGAAAAAATAATAGATAGTATCAGAATAATCTTCATCATTATATGCAAGCCAATAGTAACAGGAATTCAAGAGCAGTTCAGGGAAAAAAACAATTACTGTAAATGTCAGAGAACTTTACAGAAATAAAGTTGGGCAGTATGATCACCAATGGAGGGGACAAGCAAGAGAGAGATCTGGGGACTGGTGTCCAGTTGGACTAAGTTCACAAAATTCAGCTCCCCGGAAACCATCCCAAACCTGTCCCCAGTCCCAGATGAGTAAATTGTGCAGAAGGATCCCTTTGCCCTCCATAGCCCCAGTATCACCTTTTAAATGGCTACGATAATCCCAACAGAAGAATTTCCTTAACCAGATTAGCAGCATCTTAAATGATGCAATTTTATCTTGCCCAAGAAATAGCTGCAATTAAAACAAATTATCTCTTTCCACTCATAGCTTAATATAAGTAGCACATCTGATAGATTCATGTAAAATGTGCACTTTGATTGCTCTTATTTCAAAATTAATTCATGTTTATGGTATAACATTTAGAAAGACTAGGTCATCCTTATGTAGTTTTTCAGGGCATCTCCAGAGCCCACACAGTGCCAACATGGAGGATACTGAGAGGTGAATGTAGGGAACTAAATTGCCAGAATTCCACACAACATCTCAATACTTTGATTTTTTGATACCTAATTTTACAGTCACGTGCATAAGTATATAAGTGTGTGCACAACAACTGTGTGTTTACAGAATTGTTTTATAAAGCACAAAGTCAAATAACTCTTTTAAGATATTCATGGGAGATGATATACAAGGATGAAACTGGAACACTGAGACCACGGCACTTACGCATCTTAGTATCTGACCTTTCCGCTGCTGCCCAGAAGTAGAACAGATGACTATTGCAAAGCACTTCCTTAAATTTCCCCTTCTTTTTTGAAGTAACTTGCTGTCTTATTCTTACTTATGTATATAAATTGAGGAGAAACATTCTTTTATGACATAAATACGACTAAGGGCAGTTGGAATAACATTTTACTGTGTGTGTGTGTGTCCTGATTTTTTTTTTCTACTAGGAAATGCACAGAAAGATAAAAATGCCAGTTTCTCTAAATAAATGGTCTTTACATTTTCCTGTAGATTGCATACAAAATCTTTCTATGTTGTTCTTCTATTTTTCAGTAAGAAAATGATACTCTGAGAAGATTAAGTGCTCATATAATTGAAGATTTCCATTTTTAATGATGCCAGTTCATCATTCTAAGTGTCCAGTTAATAATGATCATATTGTGGCATATTTATATGATGAGATGCATCAGTTAAAAAGGAATACATTCAAGCTACAAGAAGCAACATGGATATTCCTTAAAGACAGAAATTTAAGGATAAAAAGCACTGTGGAAATACAGTTTTAAAATGAAAATATGATATATATGCTTTATGGGTACATCCACTTAATAAAATGTGCATGAAAATGATGAAAATGGTAAATTCAAGAGATTAACTTAGGAGGAAAGGCAATGACATCACAAAGGTTACAATATCTGAAATGCTTCTGTAATATTTTGTCTTTTAAGCTGAATAGAGGGTATATAAGTCTTCATATATGCAAAACATAAAATGATGCCATCCATAAGCCTAGTAACATTAACAACAGCAACAAAACACTATATCTGAATCTTCAGATGTTTGAAGATCTGGCATGCTGGTGATGGAAAGTATACCATGATCAGCAGACAAAGCTTTTAAGAAACAAATTTAAAGTCAATCTTTGGGAAATCCTAAGAGGGCTGTATAAAAATAAACACTGACCCCTACATGATTAAGAAATAAAGCAGAGGTAAAGTTATCAAGAGTATCGAAATATAGTAGAAACAGAGTTCCCTTTTCCTTCTCTTAAAAGCAAGTTATTTTTTCTTCTGCCAAATTCCCAGGACATATTCTGATAAAGCTTATATTTCATGAGTATCATTTTGATTACTTTTTCTTGCATGGAATGCCCTAAGCTCTCCTGACTTTACCTCCATACTCGAGCACTCCCTGCCACTTACATCTTTGACACTGTTATCCAACAGTGCTTAGGTTGGATAAAACTGCTGTCTATATTGGGTTCCATTGTCACATGTATTCCTGCCATGCTTGGGCTGTAAGGACTTACTGGAACTCAAGTAAGATTAGGATTTCCTCATATCTGGAGATAATAGGAGGTAGATCATCAGGGATGCTATAGGTGGATGCTATAGTAACATTTTGTATGTTACTAACATCTTTTATGTTAGAGCAGATGTCCCTTGTGAATGTACTGTACTTCTACATTCATTCAGTTAAGAAATACCTAATGACTGTGCAAGACATCTTGTTTGTTCAGTTTCTGTATATCTAGGATTTATCTTTGTAAGCATGACTCTATTTTCATGGAAACAGAGACACAAAAGGGAAAAGAAATGTATTTTAAGTAAACAACACAAGCAGGCTGTGGTTTGCAGACCCACTGCTTTTAGTCTTATTGCCAAGAGTCAGAGCAACATTTTAGAGATAATGGTTAAATTCACAGACACATAGATGTCTCTCCATGGAAGAGACTCTAGAGGTCATCTAATTCAAATGCTTCATTTTACAGATGAGGAGACAGAATCCTAGAGAGGTTGGGGGGCTTACTGATTGCAGAATCCATTTTCATATACAATATTTCATTTCCAATCTGCAAGGCTATGTTCCAGAAAATGCCCATAATGTAGGCAAATTATTTTTGAAGAATGTATGACCTTAAGAGGAGAATAGAGTTTGGAAAGTAAGACAGTGAATGAATCTGAGAAAATTATCATCAATGCTTTATATTTACTAACAAAAAACAGAGTATGTATCACTGACACTATTTTATGCTGATCAAACTTTTAAGGATGAGTCCTGAACAGATGACTTTTATTTATAGTATACCTTATTACCAATTTTCTAGGCCACTCCTCCTCACAATATTTAAAAGCTTCTTCTCATTGCCCCCCACTATGATAAATACCTGTTACAGTAGATTTCTGTTTTATTCTTTTTTGTCTCTACCTTTTATCTTTCAGAACATGATCAGTCCATTAAAATTCCTCTTAACTTGACCTCAAAACAACTCAGATATTTTTTATCCTCCCATCTTTCTAGCTGTGCCTTCTCTCTGCTGTACTTTATTATAGTCATTCACCAGGATTAAGTTACATACTTTCACAGTCTCCCAATCTTGCTCTCCTATGTAATTAACTGACAACTAAGTCCTGTCAACCATGATGTCTTTCTAATCTGTCCTTTCTCATTCTTGAAGGCCAGGATATCAAGATATCACTTCCTCTCCCATGGACCACTGTGATAGTTCCTCTGATTTGTCACTAGTTTTGCATTCCATAGATGTGGAATTCTGTATGAATTCAAATGTATGAATCAAAGTATTCAGTCTGCAGTAAAGCTATACATATATTTATTCTCATTGTTATTCACTAAAAAGTACAATATAATAACTATTTACATTGTATTTATATTGTACTAGGAACCATATATAATTTTTTGTGTTTGTGTGTGCCAGGGATCGAACTCATGACCTTGTGCTTGCTAGGCAGGTGCTTAGGCCACTGAGCTAAACCTCCGGCCCCAAGAACCATATATGATTTTGTGATGATTTAAATAGAGCTGGAGAAGTAGCTCAGTGGAAGAATGTTTATCTGGCATGCTCAAGTCTTTTGATCCCATCTTCAGCACAGAATAGATAGATAGATAGATAGATAGATAGATAGATAGATAGATATAGAGATAGAGAGAAGATAAAGATATATTGTTTAAAAGCATAATATACAAGGGAGGAGATACAAAAAATGTTAGATGGTTAAAAAATGGTTAAATGTTAATGGTTTTTAACAAGTCTTTTTGCATGAGGGACTTGAGCATCTGTTGATTTTGGTACTAACACAAAAATCCTAGAATTAGTCATCCAACACATACTGAGGAAGGACTGTATTTGCACTATGGTCTTTTATGGTTTGAATAAATGTCCTCCCAAATGTCCCTATGCTAAATGCTTTGAACTAAGAATGAGACTATGGAGAGGTGGTAGAAATTTTAAGAAGTAGGATGTAATGAGAAGTTTTGGTCTCTGGAGGCATGCATTTAAAGTGGATTTCTGGACTCTTCTCTCTTCTTTTACTTTGCCCTTTGACCATAATGGTGAGTGCTTTTGCTCACCATGTACTCCAACTATAAAGTGCTGCCTCAACACAGGGCTAAAGGACATGTAGTCAAACAGTCATGGACTGGAATCTCTGAAATTATGAGCCAATATAAAGCTTTTATCTTTATAAGTTGATAAGGTTATGTATTTGTTATAATTCTTATCTGGTACATAAATGGTTGGAGAAATACTTTTCTGAGTCATATTCTTATTATGAATATTATAGGTGGCATTATAGTTCCCATTATATTAATCTGTTGAACTAATTTAATGTTGCTTAATATAATAATTTAATGCCATGATATTTGGCATTTTTGTGCTTTTGTCAACTAACATTGCTTCATTAGAAGTGTCTTTCACTCTGTCCCTTTTACCATGTCTCTTTCCTCTTTCATGGGCCACCATCTGCCTGATGAACCTCTCAACTTGGAAAACTCTGCTCAGATCACCTCTCCCTTGAAAATAATACTACTACTTCTGTTATGGTTTGATTTTGGAGGTCCCTCCAAAGTCTCTGCAGTCATGGGGGTGGTGGGCTTTTCTAAAGCAACTGAATTTAGTGTTTGTGATTGGTCCATTGTCTGTCGCTGGAATTGGCAGTGTGAGTGCTGTACCCACCCAGGGACAGGTAGCTGGAATACAAAATATAAGGGAGAGAGGAGGGTGTGCTTCTCTCTTTTTGCCCTAAACTAAATAAACATTTTCTTCCTTCATTTTGGTCATCAGGAAATTTTTCTTAGCAATGAAAGAAAATTAAGTAAGACAGAATTTGGTACCAATGGAGTGGAGTCCTTGCTGTAACTATACCTGACTATGTGGTTCAAAAGCCTTTGGGAATGGCTTGTGGGAAGAATTTCAAGAAGTTCAAAGTTGGTGACTGAAAGCATACAACTGAAGCAATTTAGGTTGTTCTGTATAAGACATTCTGATCAGAACTCAGAAGACCAGAAAACCAGTAAAGTTCAGTCTTGGCAGGTTTCTGGTGGGACGAAGGACTGCACTGGTTGTTGGACAATGTGTGTTATGGTTTGACAGAAGGTTTGTCTGCATTTTGCTCCCATCCACAGACCTTGCCTGAGACTGAGATTAAGAGCAACTGATTAATTAATCTGGCAAAAGAAATTTCAAGGCAGTCAAATGTTGAGGCAGTGGCATGGCCATTGTTGGAGCTTTCAGGCAGATTTATGTTGCAGATCAAAAGAAAAAATGCAGCAGTATGATTTAAAACATTATGAGTTTGGTCAAAAAGGAAGCTCCGGTAAACCAGTGGACTACAAAGATAGAGCTGAGATCTTGATTGCTGAGAAGGAACAGAAGAATAGAAAAAGTAGCCTGGGGGCATCCTGGGAGGTGGCAAGTTTCCACTCTTTGCAGCCTCAAAACTGCAAAAGTGAAAGACTTTTCTCTGAGGAGAAAGCTACAGAACACCACATTCCAGGATGGTGGAGGTCACATTATGTTCTAAAATGGAGGTGGTGGCTGCTGCAGGTTCCAAAATGGCAGTGACATAGAGAATTTGTTCCTCACAATCAGGTTCAGAGTGCCCAGAAATCCGGGCAGTTAACCCCTATAGCCAAGAGAAAAGAAAGCCTGATTACTGCTCCAACTGGCGGCAGACTCAGCATAATTCGTGTGGCACTGGTTTTAGACCCATGTAGAATGCAAGAGTTCTGAAGTTAAAGCAGATTCCAGTTGATTTCAGAAGGCCTGGGAGCTCAGGCAATGGGTCCCTGAGAAGGTAGCCAAAAGTACAGTGAAAAGTTTGGAAAATCCAGGAGTATAGATAGTCTAAGGAAACCTGCAAGGAGAGAGCAAAGCCAGCCCAAGAGAGAAGCCATGGGAACCATAACCACCAGAAGTGCTGGAGAGGTGGAGCCATTAAGCCTTGTTGAGCTCACAATTTGCCACAGATTGCTTTGGATGTTCCACATGGAACTGCAGGACTTAATGTTTACCCTTCTGGATTTTGGACTTACTTTGGTTCCAATACTTTGTATCCTGTTTGTACCTTTTTAAATGGTAACGTCTATCTTGTATCATTATATTTTGGAAGTTTTGAACTTTGTTTTCATTTGTACAGGGCCTCACAGCTGAAAGTTTACCTTAAATCTCATAGGAGACTTGAGACTTGGATTTTCAGCAATGCTGAAACTGTGAGGACTTTGGCAATTCTTGGAGATGGATTAAATATATTTTGCATAAAGGATGTGCATAAGTCTTTGGAGGACCAAGGATGGAGTGTTATGATTTGAGTCTAGATATCCTCCCAAAGCTTCATGCAGTCATGGAGATAGGCTTTTAGAGTTTGTGAATGACTCATGGTGCAATATTGTGAGTGTGAGTGCTACAACCAAATGGATGTAGCCTACATATAATATAAGGAACAGAAATAATATTTTCTCCATGCTCCTTCCCTTTTACTCTTGTTGCTTGTGCTGTTTTTGCTGCCACAAACACTTGCTCTCTGCCATGTGCCACTCTGCCTTGGAACCAGCTGATTATGTACTGAAATCTCCACAAACTGTGAGCTACATAAACCTTACCTTCCTTAACTTTGGGTGTTGGGTATTTTGTGTCAGCAATGAGAGAAAAGCAACAAACACATCTTCCAAATTCTACTTCCCTCACAATTCACTGATGACAATAAGAATTTTCCACCATGAAGTCAGAAAGTCTCATACAATGGCCTATTCTTCCATCAATAAAATTGAGGGCATCCTCTCTTAAGAACAAACATAGGAACAAGGGTTTTTCACAGAAACCTTTGCGAGAGACCTTATCTGAGTCAATTTCCCATTTTTTCTTTATTTCTGTATGCTATTTGCTACCATAGTTTATAATCATTATGGTTTTTTGCTTGCTTTGTTGCTGTTATTTCTTGTTTTTTTTTTCTTACTGGACTGTATAGTAGCTCTGCATTATTGATCAAAATATATACAGTGTTTCTCACAGTAGAACTTAGTAGCACTAAATAATTGTTTGTTTGAAAACTTAATGATTTTTCTAGTCACCTAATTTTTTTTGGTTTTTTTGGATTGCTTGGGGTGACACGAAAGATCAAAGAGTGAGGCAGAGTAGCACTATTTGAGGAAAAATTTTGTATTTCAAAAGTAGCATTTTCTCAGAAAACAGTTGCAGTATTCCTGGAACTTTTATGCCATTATCTGTTCTCATCTCTTTTGGCGCCTTAGCATCTCTCTTTATTGACCTTTTGCATATGAATAAAATAGAATGTGACTTGGAACCTTGGATACCTGAAGTTTGACATTTAAAAATTTATCCACAGAGGAAATAATATTCTGCTTATCTTTGTGCTAAAAGATTCTTTTTAACGTTATATTTTACTTTGAATGTGCAGTACATGAGTACACAGACTTTAATAAATTCAGGAAGTTTAAAATGAAACTCTATAAGAAGTAAAATGTGTATATTTAGATATCTTGAAATTACAGCTACATCCGTCCCTTCCATTCCATATAGTAAACTATGTGGGTGGAATTTTATGTATTCTTCTAGTATATACTTACATAGATATAAACAAATGCAAATATATGTTTTTACCTCCTTTCTTATTCTAAATGTGACACATCATAGGTAATGCATTGCATCGTACATGTTTTATTTAACATATTTTAGATAATAGTCTCAGTCTAGGGGCTCCTATACTAATAGAGAACTATACTATACAATTATTCTTATTTTTTCCACTGTCTACATAATATTCTGATATGTGATTACACCAAGTTTACTTGACCAACTTGTCATAGATACTTAAGGAGGGGATGACTATTATAATTATTTGCAACGAATGATCAAATTTTAAAAAGAGGGTGCAAATTTCAAGAAGATAAACTGATAAACTAAAGAATAATACATTTTAAAAATTTTTATGACTATTGTTAACTAGGTATGAGAGACATATTTACTCTTACAACAGAGTTTGTAAAAAATATATCACACTTTTGTTTGTTTCAACAGATAAAATATGGTATTTTGAGATCATTTTAATGGAGATCTTATTTAGTATAGTTAATGTCTAATATATATATATATTTTGGTACTGGGGATCGAACTCATGACCATGCACTCGCCAGGCAGGTGCTTATGCCACTGAGCTAAACCCCCGGCCCCTATATATTTTTTGAAATAATCATTCATATTGTTGTCAATTTTTAATTTGATTATTTTGTTAACATTCATGTATATAAATTTCCAATTCAGCATCTTGAGTTCAACCAAAAAAAAATTAGTAATTTCAATAAAATTACATTGAATACAAAAATTGGCTCAGAAAGAACAGACTTTTCAAGATACTGTTGAGTTTCCCTGTTCTAACACTTATTCATTTTATATTTGCTTATTTACAAAGTATGTTTACCAAGTGAGCTTTACATTTTTCCTCATATAAGTTGGCTATGTTTCTAGTAGATAGAGCTTTTTGTAAAAATTGTTTGCCTTTTGCAATTGTAGGTGGGGATCTTATTTTTAAAATGTTTTTCTCTTTTTTGTGCATTTATGGGAGTCATTAAATCAGAAATAGTTTAATTTATAGAAAACCACAAATTATTTCATGCTTTTATAGTTTTCAGATGACAATCTTGAAAGTTTAACTAAATACTCATATACAAATAATGATAGGTGTACCTCTTCATTTAGAATTTTATCTGTAATATAATATTTAATCATAGTGATATTAAGGAATTGAATTGAGGGACTCCTCGTGTTTCTGACTTTGGCTGAAATTATTCTAGATTTCACCCCTTAATCACAATCCTGATTTATAATAGTTTTGGACATGAGTTTCAGCAAAGATAGAATGATTATGCTGTGATAAAATCAGTCTGAAAGTCCTAGATTTGTAAACAAATTTTCTCCTACATTGTTGATTTTTTTTAGTTCTTTCCTTACTATTTTTTTTCTCACTTCTCCTATCTTAGATGAAAGGTATCCATTTACTTCTGTTCTCTGCTGCCTATGAAAATAGAATATTTTGCCGTTTTTGTACATTACATTGTTTTTCTCTTTTTTTAAGCAGTTATGGAAATACTCAGAATTATTGTATAATTTAAACAAAATATAAAGAATAAAATAGAATATAGACAATACAAAATAGGGAGCTAAATCTTTCTCAGGTGGGTTGGGATCAAGAGATGGAGAGAAGGGGATGAAAAAATAATTGAAATATATTATGCAGAGGTACCAACTCCCATGAGGTATGTAATCATTACGTACTGAAAACACATACTAATAAAAAATAAAAACTAGAGTTAAAATAAAACTCCCCTGGAAAAGTTCTTTTTTGTCATTAGACCTATTCCTAACATTTGCAGTACCAAGAATAGGTAGACTAATATACTATACATCAGAATGTTTGAGGATTTAAAACAAGTTAACTATTAAACATGTTTTATTCTCCTTCCTTAATCTATATGCTTAGTTTTAGATCTACAATCTTCAGACTCTTTGAATCTTCATTTTGTCCTTAACCTGCTGTTTACTTCATTTCTCTCACTTTCTAAAACTGTCCCCAACCATAAAGGTCTTAATGAGAATGCATGTGACATCTCTGTCAGATTACCCAACGTCCCTCCATGTCATCTGTAATCAGCTGTCTCTTGATTGGCCTGCAGACTGAAAATATTTCCAAGTGCAATGCATCCCATTCTGGGAATGTCCAGGGTAGATGGGCAGGATACTGAGCAGTAAACTCTAGGTCCTGGCTTTCTAGAACATGTTTTACAAGTGAGCAGCAGGGATTTGCCCTTGGCCATGGAAACTGTTTACCTGGGGAGAGCAGTATTGGCTAAAGGAAAGCCAGAGAGAGCTGTAAGAATTATGAACCTGGTATATTTTTTCAGTGCATTTGAATTTTTACCATTAATATTTATTATTTATCACCAACAGTTTATTTTTCAAGGGAACTTTAAATGCATCTACTTCTTGTTCATTTGAAGAATAACTTTTTCTATGCAAAATTTAAAAGCTACATGGGTGGAAAGTAGAATTTCCTTCTTTGTCTTTTCCTTTAAGATATAAATTTTTCTACTTCAACATGTAAACTATTTTTACTTATAAAAGAAACACTAAAAGTGTAAAAAAGAAGCATTTAAAATAAACTTCTAAAAATGGAGACTAATGCTAATGTATACAGATAAAACAAAAATTCTTTTTAGTGATCCAAAGGCACACTTGATGGATGTTTTTCTCTCAATCCAAGCCCTACTTTCTCTGTCTCCCATATCTTAAGAAATGTGTATCATTCAGAAGCTTTCTTTTCCAAGACAGGTGATCTGGTGTTAGAAGTGCGTCTTTAGTTGTTCTCCATCACAGCTGCCTCAGTATACTGAACTGATTCAAAACACGCTCCTTGCATGATCATTTTGATTTGGGGAAGAGCCAGAACTTGGAAGATGCCAGATCCAGTGAATAAAGTGTATGAGGACACAACACAATGCTTTTTAAAGTTAGTATATGTTTTTATTAAATAATTTGCCATTCCTCGTGGAACATGTACATAACACATCTTAGTTACTTTCTTTCAACACCTTCTCCTCTCCCAGCCTCCTCCCTCCATCTCTTGATTCTCTTCCCATTTGAGAGAGATCTACTTCCCTACTTTCTATTTCTGTGTTTCATTTTGCACTTTGTATTTTGGGTTTCTCATATAAGAGAAACCATGCTATATTTAAGCTCATGTGTTTCATTTATGTCACTTAATATTATAGTGTCAAAATTCATTATTTTTTTTTCTACAGATGATTCAAGGTTATCCTTTTTATGGTAAAGCAGTAATTCACTGTGTATAAATGCTTGTTTTCTTTATCTATTCATCTGTTGGTGGATATGTTTCCAAGAGTTACCTATTATGAATTGTTCTAGTATAAACATGCATGTATCACTTCAGTGTGATGTCTTTAACTCTTTTGGGAAGATACGGAGAAGGAAAACAGCTGGATTGAATAGATTTTCTAGTTTTGAAGAATCTCCATATTGATTTCTACAAAGGTTTTTCTAATTTACATTCATATGAACAATGTAAAAGTGTTCACTTTTTCCTGCAGCCATTTACTATTATCCAATTTCTTGATGATGGCTATTTGCTATTATCCAATGTCTTGATGATGGCTATTCCATAGTTTTTACAAGCCTGTTTTCCCTCAGGTGGCAACTGGCAGCAGCATTCACCATACTTTTTATCATAACTCTTAAAGACATTCATGAAAGAGAATGTCCAAAACTACCTCAGAAAGTGGGTAAAATAATGGGATAAGTGTGTTCAATTGTGAAGGGGAGTATTCTGAAAGGGGGCAATGACAATATGTATTTTATGTAATAATTTTTCTTACTTAAACATTCACTGTTGATTTCTGTCAATCCTTGTAAATATTCAGGACAAACTGAGGCTATAGCCCTTATATTTCATCCTCTCTGAAGCTTAGCTCCATGGTCATCTTAACGAGCATCCAGAGCAGTCACCTGTTCCTCAGACGCCTTCTTTCTCCTCCATGGTTGCCTACACCTCCATCTCTGTTGCAGTGGACATACCAACTTTATGCTATGCACTCCAGGGAGGAAACAGAAAAGAGCAAGGAACTGCCAAAGTTCAAGGAACATCCAGTCTAAAGTTTCCAAGAGTTATTTCTAAAGCAAAGGTTTCTAACAGTTGATTTATGGCCCTTGCTTCTAAGGGTCCCAGTTACCTCTTTTAGAAAGTGTTACAAAGTTTTCTCAGAACATTTTCCCTCTCCATTCTTAGGACTCCTGATTATGTAAAACTGTCATTATTATAATTTTTATTTTGTTAAAGTGCAACACTTACACAATATAGACAAGACTTGATCTCTTCTGTATGTGATATTAAATTTGTGATTAGAGCAATACATTAAGGCTTTTGTTGGTTTAAACCTACCAGTAAGACACTGTTTTAATTCAATAACTCTATTCTTAAATTTCTCTCATTTATCACTTATTTTTTATCTGTAGGATTCCTTTGCCTAATTGAGCCACATTGAGGACACATGTGGCAGAAGACCTGGATAAGAATAATTATGCTTTTTAATAAGTTTATAGGCCCTGAGTAAGTGGAATTCCAGTGAAGAGGTCATTTCTTCCTTCTGAGAACACCAACTCCATTTTTAATATGATGCTTTTGCAGTCAATAGCTGTGTTTTGCCAACCACAGGACAACAAAGTCTCCTTCATGACCATACAGTTTCTAATGAGCCCACACATGTATCTTGTACCCTAATAAGTTTTCTGCAAAGGAGTTTGAAAAGAATTTTAGAATTTTAGCATCTTTTGTGTATGCATTTTCTTGACTTTGCTTTCTTTTCCTAAAAATAGTTCTTTCAGAAAAGGGGTTTACAACTTTTGTATTTTATTTTCTTCTTTTACTTTCTGATATAGTTTTTTAAATATACATTATATGAAAACTAGGAAGATTGAGCAAAAGGAAGTAAATGCATAAACAATGACAGATGAAGAAAAGAAAATTTCATTAATAATACTGCTAAGATAACTGTTGTTACCAGCCTTATTTTCACACACAACAAAAAAGGGAGTGTGTATTTTTCATTCTCCTTTCCAAACACACAGCTCCACATAATGGAAGCCTCTCCAAGGATAACCCTCATAAGCAATTACTCTAAAGTGTTTCATTTCCAAAGATAGAATCTGGAATCTGAAAATTTGCTAAATGCAAGGATGACATCATGTAAACAGATATCCCACATCCTTATGCCACATTTGTACAAATGCTCATTTTTATGTTTAAAGGTGTATGGGGCTTACCTTTTTATACTATGTTTTGTCTGAGTTTTATTTCTTCTTTCTACATCATCCAGACAGCCATGCTGGCTGTGTAAATACAACTCAGGCTTTTTCCCTTTTGATACTCAGAAATCTATCTTCAACATTTTTGATCAGTGTGCAGTGCATTAAATACTACAGCAGATGGTGCTTTTTGATGATGTGTTTCTACATGAAGCAACATTTTGTCTTGTATGCTGCATTATCAAAAAATCAAACATGTAATTATGCAAATATGTATGCCTTTATAATAATCAAGTTTTATTGTAAATGGTTGATGCACATCAATTTGATCCTGTAGTGCTGTTTTAAGTGCAGTTTAAGTGGCTTTTCAGTGTACCCAGAGGCAACACAAATGCATCTCTGGAATATTAATAAAATCCTGAATCTTTGAGACCCCAACTGGAATCTCATTGCTTGTACTGATTGAAACGAAATGCTAATCCCTTCCTTTAAAAAATTCCCCTTTGTTATTTAAAACACTGATATTAGTATGATATGAAGGACCATTTTATTTTAAATTGTATTTTAATGTAGTTGTTAAAATAATGCCTAATCATACTATATTCAGTCTTCACAATGTAAATTTGATGAGACATGAATCCAATCATTTTGCAACAATGAATGCAGTCATGTATTTTAACCAGTCCGGTTTTTCTAATTCCATAAATTTCTACTGCCAGTGGCTGTTTACCAGTTTCACTTTTGGATGCATTAGCTATCCTTTGTGGGAACATGTATTGTGAATATTCATTCCAGAAACAATTGACTGCTTTAAAAAAAAAGGGGGGGAATTCTTTAAGTTGAATTCTTAAGAACAGTTTTAAGCAGGATTATAACATAGAGGAATTTTTTACTGAACAGAATCTGGGTTTTATATGTTGAATTGTTTCATCGGTACATAATAGTGCCTACCCGTCTCTCCCGTATACAAACACTCACACATTCTGTTGTGGTTAAACTAAACAGATGGACTGTGGGTACTGATAATCTATGACTGTAAATTATTTTTGCTTGTTTGTTCCTCTTGAAGAGAAATAAAAGGATGAGAAAAGCAGAATACAAAAGGATGCACACTGTAGCATTAAAGGGAAGAAAATAACCACATAATTTCCTTTTTCTATTTCCATTTTTCTCTTTATATTTACTTTGTTTATTAGGTTTGCTATAATTATGGGTTGTGCCTTCAATGGCAACCACTCCCTCTCAGGATGAAATACATATTTTTTTTCCTTTGGTCTCATGCCTAGTCCCCCTGAACTATCCTTTATCTTATCACACAGCATGTCTTTCCTCCAAATAGGTGGGCTCATTTGATGTTTTACTTTCATTTAGCCTATTGTTCATATGTAACCATTGAATCTCGGTCTCTTTTTATTTGCCTTGTGCACAATTGTCTGATTCACAGTCCCAAATGTCCCACTGTCCATATTTATTGTGTCCTTGTTATCCTGTTCACTTTGAAGGGTCATTTGTTTGCTATTCTTTGTGCACAGTGCATGTCTTTGTGAAAGTTACATCATCTCATCTCCTTCAAAATTTTGTAATTCCATTTACCTATTTCACTGACTCATCATGATCAAGATATAGATAGAGGGATAGATAGATAGATAGATAGATAGATAGAAATAGATTTTCTTGGCAGAGTAGAATTGAATGATGGAATGGAGTCTTTTATTGCTTAATAATTACCTGTAAACAAGTTGTTGAAATATAACCTCAATGATGCATATCTAAATATTTTAAAATAATTTTAATACATTATAATTGTCTAAGAATATTTAAGAGCTTAAAACTTCCTCATCAATAGTCTCATGGATATCAATTATCTGTGTCCATTTTGCTTCCTCTGAGCCACATTAGTGCTAATCTTGATGTTTAAAATTTGGCTGTTTACATAACTCATTAAAAATGCTATGAGTTTTGTTACCTGTTACTGTAATGGTGTTTTCAATATAAAAATGGCACAATCCCAAGGCTATTTAAATTTCACACATACACACACACACACACACACACACACACACACACTGACTTCTACATTAATGTAGCCAGTAAGTAATGTTAGTGGCCCTTTGTAAAGGTCAAGGCAAGCACTGGACAGTTTTCAGATTTAAGCACTGGACAGTTTTCAGATTTTAATCTATATGGTTTCATTCTCTGAGTGGCTTAGAGATGACCTGAAGATTTCTAAAAAAACAAATATCCCTCAAATGATGTTCAAATAAAAAATTTTTCTTCATTTTGACTTTATAAGCTTATAGATAAGTTTTAAATATTCTAAGAAGTGAGACTAAGTTTTTTTCAATAACTGCCTTTGTTTTTGCAAAGTGGGATTTGTGTAGGATGTGAAACATATGTTGGTACTTCAATCAGTCCTCTTAATCTTCATCAGGAACATCAATAGTATCCCTTGCCTTTTGATTGCTTTTTAAATATGCAAATATAATGCCATATTTTTTCAATTTTTGAATTTAACTTTCGATGACATGACATTTGGAGCTTGGTTGCAAGATAAAATCAAGACGGTAGCATACACAACTGTAGCACTGATTTTAATAGAGTAACAAGCAATGCAGTCACATATTCTTCCTGTGTTTCCCCAGCAGAAATTCCTTCTGCATCACAGCCTATTACAAATGTAATTCACTAAGGTCTTCTGGGTGACAAAGCTTTAATTAGCATCACATTGTTTTCTAATGTGATTTTGCACTTGTAAAAACAGGATTAGGAATCAAAATATACTTTTATAAATGCCAATTTTAATTGCATTACTGGTGGTGTGCAGGTCCTTAAGCACCCCTCACAGCTTCTCACATAATACCTCTCTGTTTGGAGATTAAGTGTGAAACATAAAGAAAAGATAGCATAAATTGTCTAATAAAACACCTTTAAGTCAGAAGAGAAAATGCATTCGCTTTAGGCACACAGCTCCTCATGCACTCTCATTGCCTCCTAAAGCCTGCGCCCTCACAGCAGTCAGTGCACATAAAATAGGTAATGCTTGGCGATTGTCGCCGGCTTAATTTCACAGAAGGGAAGTGAGTGTGCTTTGCAGATGGTCGTGCTTGCTTGAGAACAAACCTGAAAACCCACTGACTTCTAGGCCAGTGATGGTAAAACCTTTCAGAACTTTCACTGACAGAAGCAGCCCTGTTTGGGCACGTATGCAGTAGGGTCGCCACCACCATTCCAGGCCCTTCTTTGGAAGATATCTACACTTGATCCCATTTAACTTTTCAGTCACTTTGGTTTTGTTTTTGCGTTTCTTGTTGTATGAGATCCTCTCTCTCTTTCTACCCTGAAGAGACTCATTTAAAGATTTGCTACAAAAATCACACTGAATATTTCGCTGTTACATTCTATCTTTATTCGGAGGATTTAAGAGACTTGTGTTCACTCACCTGCACCAGACACATTCTATAAGTAAGCACCAACGTTTCCCCACCTTTTAAGCAGAGCTCGATCTGATGGCATACTGGGGTTAAGCAATTTATTAAAGGTAAAAAAAATTTCCTTTGGCAAAATAAGATCAAAGCATGCATTTCTGTTTCCCAGCTTATAGCCATAATTATTAGACTAGAAAAAGATAAACCCGGACAGCACGTGAAGGCCACATAACTATTTTTGCTTTTGTTTTTGTCAATGAAATACAGAAATAGTACATCTAAGCTTCGATTATTCACAAAAGGATTGAGACTGAAGTGACCACAGTTGAAAGTGAGTTTTAATTTTGAAATGTTGCCTCAGTGCTGCAAATGAAATGATTATTTGGAAAACTGATTCTTATTCTATAACAGCTCTACATAGTCTCAGCCATTTTCACAAAGTATGATTGTGTCCATGTAGCCATTTGCTTGAATCAGAGAAGACATTTCATATTACAATGCAAATGTAATTATATCATTTGTTGAGTTTTAAAACTTCAGGTCACTATATTTTTACTCTTTCATTATTCTCTAATGTTTTATTTCTGAAATTTTCAAACAAATGGGAAGAATGAAAGAACAGTACAATGAGTTCAATTGCTTTCAAATCTTGATTTTCTGGAAGGCAGAAATCTCCCTGTTAGGTTCATGTAAATTTTTAAGTTTTTTTTTTCATTTCTCTTTAATTGCTTCTTAATTTCTTATTGATCCACTAACTAAAGGATTATTGTTTGATTCACCAAATGAGCCGGGAAAATTGCCTGGGTGAAATTAAATCAGTTGACCTGCCTGTTTTGCTAGAAATTGGGTTGTGCAACTATAATAGCTCTATGCACTCAATAAGACAAAGCAGAAGAGGGAAGCACAGCCACAAAGCCCTATAATGTTTCTCCTCTGTTAATTCATTACCATACTTTTGAGGTGCCCCTTAAGCAGAGGGACTTTGTAGGACAAATTCAGGTTTGTGGGAGAATTCCAGCAGACCTCAATTGTTATGATATTTTCTTTAATTTTGTTTCTAAATTATGATATAGGGGTAACTAAATAAAGTGACCTGTTTTTAATCTACTTCATATTCCCTGTACACTTTAATTCATACTTTTCAGTACAATATTTGGTTTAGTTTCGGTTCTTTTCTGTCCCTGCTTCCCTTCCACCCACCATTATGCTCCTGGTCTCTTAGCCTAAATATCTATTGCTTCTCCTACTTACGTTTCATTCGATGAATGAAGTAAACACCTGCCGTCTTCCTGCCTGTCTCAGAACTTGGTGCATGTTCAAATGTCAGCTCAAGAACTATGGCCCTTAGGAAATCCCTGAGTGTGGTCAATGATAGAGGTCACTCCTTACTCTGTTGCTGCTCATATACTGTGTTATCTTGTACAACTTCACACCATATGAACTCTGTCCAGTTATTTATTGGCTTTGTATTTGTCTGGCTTATACATGTTTTATGTCACTAGTGCTTTTCTTTTTGATGTACATATATCTCTTTTGTCTCATCTGTCCTCAACGCAGTTGTATACATTGTCGTTTATTCAGGGACATAGAAAACAGGAAGTAGGCTGAAACCTGTCAGACTGAAGGAAGCAAGTTTAAACCCAGATCTTGAAAAACGTGGAGTTTTATGAGAATAAGTAACAGAGGTCAAAGACACAACCTAAAACTATTCCGTGAAGAAAAGTAAAAATCTGGACACATTCATAGATGGCATTCTGTCTGGGGAAAAATGACTCTAAGTATTAGGGATGTGCCTAAATCTTTATAATTACAAGTATTTAAGGACAAGTGCCCCCCCCATCTCAGAATGTGAGTAGGTTTATTTGATTGCCTGGATTTGAGAGGGAATATCTGCAGGATGTAGAGAAGTAAAGAAACAGGAGCTTGACAGTTCCCGCCATATACAATATTATCCATACACATATGTGTAAAGAGGTTAGTAAATTCTAGCTTACTGAATAAAGTCCATTCAAAGAGCACTAATGAGACTACTCTATTCCTGAATGCTAGCTCTAGTTATGACAAGTGGATAATATCCAAGTTAAAATCCATTTGCATATATTTCCCTGATATCTGTCTAAAATACTTCTATGTTTTCAGACATTGTATGTTAAGAATAATTGATCAACTAATTTCAGTGACAGGAATAAAAGTTCTTTCAGTAGGTTACTCCAGATCTTTTAATTACTAATTTTTTTCTTCAATAAACCACTCTCAGTTATCTTCCATAGAGAACTGTAGGTTCATACTGGTAGCCACAGCCAATTTATACAGTCATGATAAAGAAGAGTGTATTTAGTACATTTATGGGCTACATTATGGGTCCCATCTGTACATACTTAGGCCCTATATAGCTCCCTTCTAAGTGTGTTTGAGTCATCTTCCTGATACTTGTGCAGCAGTACTTGAAACATCTCACACGTTACCTTTACTGCAAAACTCACTGCCAGTGCTAGAATCTAAGACCTATGACTCTGACATAAAGACAAGTTTCAGGAGTTCATTTTTAATTTTTTTCTCACCTAGGAGAACAAATTATAATGCCAGCTGTGCAAAAGATACTGTATTAACTTGGCTGCACAAAGATCTCAGCTCTAATTCTGCCTGTGTTGCCATTTCTCCATTTAGTCGTCTCTTTTGCTTTCTCTGGGCTTTGGTTTTCTCACCTGTAGCAGAAAGGAGTCAAATCTTTAGAGACTAAGGATTCATGCATTAGATTCTATATTTTTCCCTCAGGAACACTTTCAATGTGGCTAATTTTATGCTGATGTATGGAATGTGTCCAAAGCAAACTTATATAGTGCTTGATAAATATCTTAGTCACTATAGTTGAACAAAATTTCCAGCACCCACAATTTAGAGGAGAAGTTTATTTTGGTTTACAGTTTCAGTTCATGGTCAGCTTGCTCCAAAACAGAAACAAGCAAAATGGCATATAAAAGGAAAAGGTGTTCAACTAATGGCAGCCAGGGAGCAGAGAGAAAAAGGAGAAACTGATGACAAAAACATAATCTTCCAGATTATGCTCCAGAGATCCAATTCCAACCAGGCTCCATCTCTTAACAGTACTTTCAGCTATGCCATTGATGAGTGTACCACTCTCACAGTCCAGTAACTCTCAAAACTCATGAGACTGGGGAACACTTCAACTCCAAACCACAACAACATGCCTGTCTCACTTTCTGGCAGTTGCAATATTAAACAGGGAACTTTTCTCAAATGGCTGCACAATCTCCTGATAGCTAGTTCCCTCTCTGTTACGTGACATTTATTTTAGCCTATTTTATCCTTCATTATTTGAAATTATGCTTAATCAGTCTTAACTTTGATTCCCATAACTAAATAATAATACTGATCCCAGTTGACCTTTTTGAGTACTTTTTATGTGTCAAGCAGCATTCTAAAGACCTTGGAAGTGTTAATTCATTTAGGCCTGCAATAACTATATTATACAAGCTCTATAATTATATCTGTCTCCAAACCAGGCTGTCGAGGCACAGAAAACCTAAAATTGCCTGAGCCACCTAGCCAGAAGTTAGTAGTTTTCTATTGGAAACTAGAGTACATTGTCCAGTGCCCATGTTCTCTAGTGATTATGCTACACTGCATCTTATATATTTTTATAAATTAATAGACTTTACTTTTTAGATTTTAGGTTTACAAAAAAATTGAGTGAAAAGTAGAGTTCCCATCTACCCCCTCACCACCTACCCTCTTCTTTTTTTTTTAAATTTTATTTAAAGAGAAAAAAAAGCAAAACAGAAAAAAAGGGAAGAAACAATACAGAATTTCAAAGGGAAAGAAAAAATAAACAGTAAGAAATCACTAGTTGATAAATTACATATTGTCTTCTAGATATAGTTGTTCAAGTTACAAAATTAAAGCATACAAAGTGGACATTCAAACAGAGGGGCTGAGAACAGTTCCATTCAATGATCCAACAAAAACCCAGCAACATGGTCATCAATCCTTCAACTTAAACATACATGCAATTATATCCTTTAGACCACTTTCTTTTCCTCCTTTTGCTTTTTCAATTCCATTATCTGTTTAGTTATATCATGTTTCAGCTTGCTTAATACCTTACTGATCTGTTTGTTGCTATTTTTTATTTTAATTTTTCATTATTAGCAAAATACAACAGAACAAGACAGAACAAAGCCAACTGAGAGAGTGCGGTGAAATTGGTACAGAAACTCTCAACAGGTTACTGGCATAACAGTAATAGGTACCATAGTATATCCTGTTATCTTCACAACAGTTGTTCTTTCAATAAGGTATAGCCAAATCAAAAGAAATACAGGACATTCTAGAACTTAACAAAACAGAACATTGAATAGAGCAATATCATTAATGAGAACAAAGCAAAACAGTGATAACAATATTTGCCCTCAAAGAGATGATAGAAGGAAATCCCCCCTATTTACTACATTGCATATGTTCAACCTCTCAAGAGATATCTAGATCTCTGGTTCACTTGCTAATGAGAGGTGGTGGTGGTGGTGGGTTAATTCTTAGCCTGCTCACCAGTAGGCTCCTGGGAGCTGCTGAGTGATTCTTCTCCTGCCTCATGCCAGAGGTGCTTACGGATAGGGTGGGCAAATTGCCTTTCTGTGCTGAGCCTTGAGTCCCTCCATGGTCAGAGCTCTGGGGTTGCTCATTCTCCTCCCACCTCAGGCCAGAGGCCCCTAGTGGGAGGGTGGGCAGACTGCCTTTGTGTGCTGCACCCTGAGTCCCTTCATGGTCGGATCTCTGGAGCTTCTGGCTCTCCTCCCAGCTCAGGCGTGGGCGGCTTACCAAGAGGGCAGGCAAATTGCCTTTCTGTTCTGCTCCTTGAGTCCCTCCATGATCGGAGCTCTGGGGCTGCTAGTTCTCCTCCCAGCTCAGGCCAGGGTCCCCTACTGGGAGGGCTGGCAAACTGCCTTTCTGTGCTGAGCCTTGAGTCCCTCCATGGCTGGAACTCTGGGGCTGCTCGCTCTCCTCCCAGCTCAGGCCAGAGGCCCCTATATCTTATTTTTTGAAATGCCTGAAAAGAAAGCATATCCTTGGCTAATGTTTTCAAAATATTAGGTGAAATTTTCACATGCTGTATAATCACAATTTATTTGTAGGGTAGATGTGAAGACTACAAGACTGTTGGTTAAATGTTCCTACTTTGCAATGTACACTAGCAGCAGGGACTCTGTAGATGCTGATGCTCTGAGAATGTCACTCCATTTGGAATTCCAGGGAATGAACCATAACAGTCAACAGGGACACTGAACATCCCCACATCAAAGAGGTGAAGTTAGTCACAAGTGACAATCCAGTGTTAAATAATTAAATTGTTTTAGCTGTTAACTGTAAGTGAATGTTTTTTTAATTGCACTTTAATAATGCCATGCCCTTTATAACCAAAATTAATGTTTTCCGTCACTCTGTTTTTGAAGTATGTGCCAGTTTAATTAAACTATTAATGGTAGACAGATTTTAAGTACTTTATATTCTTCATTAAATTGTATCTGTTCAACAAGCACAAACAGGAAAATCGGGTTGGTGAGGAGCAGATTCATGTTCTGCCTGATAAATCACTCATCATCAGATAAGATGGCAATGCTTTGTGCTTGTTTAAGTGCTCACTCACCATGATAAAAAATCCACTCCCAGGTTATGATATTCACTGAGTTTCCTTTAAAGCTAAAAGTGACAGCTGCTTTGAAAAAAACACAAGGAGTCAGAGTGTTGAGATTTGTAAAACAAACAAAAACTTGAAATTCAGGAATGGGGGACTGAGGTGATCATGTCTCCTGTTCCTTTGGGATCATAGATAACATTCTACAAGCTGACTCTGATAGTTTAGAGAAGAGAGTGCAAGACAGGGTTAGCTTTCTCTCTTTGGTCCTTTCTGGATTACCTATTTGTAACTGATAACCTATAAAAAGAAAACATGAAACCAAACTAACACAAAGCAGTCATTTGTTTTTATTGCCAGAAATGACAATTGATAAAGTAAACACAGTGCACATCCCTAACCTCTCCTGGATTCAATTCAAGAAAATAAATTCAGTCTTGGTTAAAGATCAGGATGGGCTAGAGCAGGATAATTTCTTAACTCTTCTGACCATTGATGACATAGGCAAATAAAAAAGGAACCCTAACTGGCAAACAGTTAAAAGAAGCAGGACAAGGTTGAAATTACATTTCTCTAGCAAGGGGAATTCCTGGGCTGCATCTGCCGCCTATAGTCAAAGTTGTAAACATGTTATAATAGAGACAAGTGTGTCCGTCCTTTATGTGGCAGATCAATCAATAACTTTTCATGTGATCTTGTTCACTATTATGTTAGTAATGAAATTCTCGTGTGACGTGACAACTGTGGAATAACATTTGGTCACAAAGCTGGTGTTAACAAGCACAACTGGCACTCTGGTAATTAGACTGATTTCTGGTTTCTTCTTTCACAAATTGTCGAAAAGTATACTAAATAGGCCAGTGATGCCTTTCTGAACAGCTATATTAAGTTTCATATTCTTGGGAATTCATCTACTAGGCTTGTTTGTGGGAATGAAGCATAGAAAGAAAGAACATGTAGCAATCTTTTCATTTTGACCATCTTGTGCATATGGAAACCCATGTATGGACAGTGGATAAACTGTATATATAACCATCCACTTATGCATCTTTACTATCAAATGTTACAGGTAAAATTGAAAGTGTATATTAACTTACTTAGTTTTAATTAACTGATAGTTGGCAGAAAATATGATCCAGAAAAGTGGAGATCCCGTGCAGATTCCTGAGTTTAAGTTTCACTAAAGCAAAGAAACGGAAATAAATATTTAATGGAAAGCAGAAAAACAAACACCCAAAAAAAAATCTCTTTTACACTTTTGTGCAAAATGAGTTCTATTTGAAACATAATGAATTTACAAGCTCAGTCCTGGAAAGAAATTCCAATATATAAATTTAATATATTCCTTGTTATCCACCTAGTGCTGAGTGAAGTTTACCCAACTGGGATTCTTTCTTCATGGAACTCTGATCTGAGCAAGCAACTCTCAGAAGATCTGAGCAGAAAATTCTCCAGCTAGTCAGGAGACAGCTTTAAGGAAATCTCTCTTATACAAAGCTGGAAACATTTGGATACCTAAAATCCTGGTGGAATCAGGTCTTTTATGAAAATTCTGCTTCACATCCATCTGTGTTTCTCAGCTATCCCTCCAGTCTAAAATATTTGTTCAGTACTGGATACACCAATTCTTAGAGATAAAAACATATTTTGTCAAGTATTTTTTATGTGGTTTTCCCCCTAGCCTTGGTGTTTCAATTTCTGGCAGTTTATTAGACATCATTTTCGTTGTTGAGTTTGAGTAGAGATTGAAGTATTACATTGTCCAGTGTCATCCTTTACCCGCAAAGAAGATTCTCATGTTAGTTTCATGTACGCTTTCTCTTGTTTCCCCACTTTTAAAATAGAGGCTCTGATGTTGGTGCTCCATCTGTGCTTGAATATCAGGTTTAAAGGTCTTCGTGGTGATCAAAAGCAAGTCCCTGATGAATGCAATTTCCTAACCAGCTGCCCTCACGAGGTTTGTTTCCTTATGTAGTGATTGCTCATAAGTTTATGCAAAAACACTTCAACAGACTAACTAGTAACTCGTGACTAAATAACTAGTCACTAGATAATGAGTGTACAGAGATGACTCATGCTCATGTCCCTACCAGAAGAGCTGGATAAATAAGTAAGATAACGTACTAACAGGGTGATGAAACAAAGTACCAGCAGGGCATTAGATTTAGCCTGGAGAAAAGGAAAGAGAAGAGATAGACTTTGAGTAGTAGATTAATGCACAAACCTACCTGCTGGGGAAAGAAGGGTCGGTACTCCTGGGGGAGGACATAGGCCCGGACAAAGGCATGGAGGCCCCAGCTAAGGTGAACGTAGAGTAGTTTGGGTTTTCACACAGAAAAAAAATGCAACCATAGCGGGCAGAGAACAAATCATAAACTTTTCTGTAAGTCATTGTAAGACATTTTTTCTTTACTCAGAAAGCAAAAATGAAACAAAAAAGGAATTAAGCCAAGAGAAATAGAAAATTTTGGGAGGAAATCCACAGTATTTTGGCAACCAGTTGACTGAAAATGTCTCAAGTCTTTTCTATAGTTGTCATTTTATTTTAAATCACTAGAAGTGACAAAAAGAAATTAGATGTAACCTTGTTCCAAGAGTGTAGGTAGTCTGGTGTAAGGCAGAAAGGACACAAAGACCTTACTCCAGGATATTAACGGCTCTGAAGGAACCAGCACCAGAGTTCAGATAGGTACAGAGGGTGCATTTGCTGCTCAGCCTCTAAATGTGGCTGTCCCAGGCCACTCTAAAGCCACTTTCCACTAAAATAACTTAAACACATTTCTATGTTAAATCTTATTTAAATTTCTTAACAGTATTTTGAGGATGTTGCTATCATTCCCTTTCCCAAGATTAAAAAAAAAAAAAATCTGAAGCTCAGAGAAGGTAATGTTCTTGTTCAATGTTGTATAGATGATAAAGGATGAAAATAAGATTGGAAAAAAAAATCCCAATCTGACAGCAGAGCCCAAATATGTTTTCTTATACAGTAAAATCTTCAAAAAACTTGTAATGCACGTCATTAGACAATAGACACCAGCTCTCCTTTAGGTCTCAATCATGCCAGTTATGGATTCTTAATGTTCAGTTAGCATAGCCTCGATACTAAGAGTTCTGAACTTTGAGTTTCTGTTCAAAGCAGGTAGGACGTAAATTTGTAGATGTGAAGTTAAGGGGTGGAACAACCAAACTTAAATGACCAGCAGTATGTCCCCACATAAAAGCCTAGACCTGACTTCCAGGCTGTTACAAATCCCTAACTCTTGAAAGGAGAATGAAACAAAAGACATCAATGCTCACTGCTTGACAGCTGAATTTAGAGATCATTTGTAAATCTGTCACATATTGTAAATCTGATTTTATGGGTGCTGGGTTAGAGTTGGCACTTTACTGTGAAATATATGAATGTCTGTTAGTCTGCATCATTCATGGCCCTTTACCTATCGTTGTTTTTCTCATGCTGTCCAAATAGTCACTAATAGCTACCATTCAAACTGACTTCATCCCAGGTAAGGTATCTCATGTATTCCTGGCAACTGCATGCATTTGTTAAAGAAAATCTGAACCTGAGAAACATTGTGTGTTGTGCTGAAACCAAGATTTAAACTCAACCTACCTAGCTCTTCCCATGCTAGTATTCACTCTCTTAGGTGTAAGAAAAACTAGTAAGGGATAACAAATGCTATCCCAAGGTTTTTTCCAGAATTGCTCCTCACTTTGTCTTAGCTGTTTTTTAGCACTCATTCCTCTTTGTTGCCTGATCTCTGACTTTGAACATTTGCTCTTGATCCTTGAATGTGATGACTCACAAACCTTCTTTGTACACTTTCCATTTATATATGTTTTCTGTACACTATCTGATGCTATCACCCATCTTTGTAAGACTACTTTTATCAGCCACAAAGCCACAGAGATGGCTGTGTCTTCATGAACACTTTTTACAAAAAGGGAAAGTTTTAGACCATATAAAAATATTGATAAAATAAGAATGATGATAATTTTTGAAAGAATTTGAGTTGTAAATGTAAAATGAATTGTAGGGAGAAAAATGTGGGCACAGAGAGACCAATTAAAATTCCTCTGCAGTAATTCCATTGAAGAAATGGTCTTAACTTGCACCAGGCCAGTTAATAGAGGGTAATAATTTCAGAACATAGGCTCTGAAGTCAGACTCCCCAGGATTCATACCTGAATTTGCCATTCTCTTATTATGTGGACTTAAATTACTAAACTTCTCTGTGTCTCCATTCTCTCATTTGAAAATTGGTGTGAGTATGTAACAGTACCTACTTCTAAAATTATGAATATTATATGAATTAATGTATGTAGGAGTGGTTGACCTACAATAAACGTTATAAAACAGTGAAAATAAAGCAAGGAGAGATAAGAATAAGGATGCAAGAAACATAATTTATTCAGATGATTTTCTATGGGAAAAGAATAAAGATATTGTCTAGATTCTGTTTTAAAGCACCATTTTCTGAGACTTCAGTCCTAGCAAAAGCAGTTTTATAAGGAAGGTGGAGATGGGGATATTCCAGGTGTGGGTGCTTTGAAGGTGGTTAATGGCCTTTGTTAGCTATGTTTACTCATTAGTTAAGGGGCCCTCAAGTTATTGCATGCCTGAGACCTTAGAGAGATTTCTCCTTCAGAGTGGAAGCTATATTAGGTCTATGGATTCTCATCTCTGTATGTGCTGTATCATTTTCATATTTTCAACAAAATAAGGTTGAGAAGTTCAAGCAGCTAGCAAGGGAAGAAACATACATTTCCCTGATTATAGAGCCTGTATTATGTCTCTGTGACCCCAAAGCCATCAAAGAACACCCAGATCTAAGATGAGGATCCCAGGATAAAAAGAAGGAAGCATCAGGTTATGGCTGAAAGATAATGAATGATGGTGATGACTTTAGCTTAAAAGTAGATATTTTGTAGAGTAATGCACAAAGGAATACTTTGCTATGGTGATACTTGGAACATTTGTTCATTTATCTTTTTACTCTCATATATAATTGTGTTTGTGAGGCAATGCATACTGGAGCTATTTTATCTTCAGAGTAGTTTGCATCATCTTCTCTTTGAGAGTTAGTTTTTTACTTCATTATTTAACTATATGACATTTAACTTTCTGTACCATATAACAGATTGTTTCTCTAAAAGTATATATGAAGACTTAGAAAACTCCATATATTCAAGGAAATTCAAATATTTTTAATAAATATTCATAAAAATTAAGACACACAAAAGCTAGAACATCATAAACATGAGGCAAATCCTGGGCATATATTAGAGAACATAATTCTTTATTGTTTAGCATGTCTTATTAATTTACCATCATTTACCATCTTCTAGATAATCATTTAAAATATTCTTTTTAAGATGATTCTATCTAGAAACATCTAATTGCCATATTTTTATAATTTTGGTAACAGTTTATTTTGCCATATTAAATATATAGATCATGTCATAAAAATAGGTGACACCTTCATTTAGTTATTCATGCAATGCCCACTGTGTGTCAGGCACTATAATGCACATTATTTTGAAGTGGTGAGCAGAATCAAGTATCTGCTGTTAGTAAGGACATGAATAACAAGTACATAAATGAATAATGTAGTGATTCAATATTTTTGTATGTTAGTTCCAGTGAGGTTCTCATAGCAACTCCTCCCCCCACAACAAATGACTTAAATCATGTCTTTCTTTTTCAGTTGTCTTAGGTGCCAGATTGGCAAGAAGCTCAACCTTTGTGCAGGTTAAAAGATAAGGATTCCTTATCACTTAGTGAAGAATCTGCTGTGCCAAGAATCTGGTACACCTTCCTCAATGTTAAGTGAAATCACCAGTAAGTCCAGTTGGAAGTTGTCAGGAAGATCTTAAGGAATTTTCTGGTATATTGTATTGGGGAGAACTTAGGAGTTAAGGGAGGCAGAGAAATATGACTGGGAAACCATGTGGTCAGCTTCAATTCAACTATTCTGAAAGGAGAAGAGAGAGAATTTTAACAACTATCAAAAAGTCTGAGTAATTTTATATCTTCTTGTAAAAATTAATGTAGAAGACGATGCCTCTTGATTTCTACTATTTCTTCAGAACATAACATCAGAAATACGATCTTAAATGAAAATGATCCAAGTTAATTCATTTTCTTTATCTTTTGGGAAAAAAATTGAAAGAGAAATGTGCAGGGCACTGTGAGGTCTCTTCTCAAAGGTGAGCTTCCTCAGATTTATTTGTTGAGTTCATACTCATTCATTCTTGCATTGATGCTGGTGGCTCACTCACAAACAACTTTATCAGCCTGTCCCATTACTTAAGAATGTTTTCTTAAAAAAATTAATACATTTTCTTAAGTTTGTAGTAAATATTTAAGCATGAATGTGCGTGAAAACACTTCTTATTAAAAGAGTAATTACATTTTTTAGGGATCTGTTCTAAATCTAAATGTACCAGTCAGCTTTACTACATAATGTTATGGTAAAAACAAGAGTTTTAAATTCTCTAGTAAAAAAATATTTTAAATGTTATGAGGTATAATACTGACAATTTTAGAAGAAAAAAAGTCACCTTTCAATATGACATATTTTGACTGCTCTGTTAAAAGTGATACTCTTATTACCAATATCTTTTGTTTTTTCACTGATTTTTTTCTCTATAATATTCTTTCTGTTTAACACACTGCATTATTCATTTACTTTACTGGCTGTATCATTCCAATAGAATGCATGTTAAATGAGGTTAATACTTTTGTTTACTTTGTTAGCTAGTGTAGGGTCTGGAATAATGCCAGGCACATAGTAAGCTCTCAAATAATAATTGTTAAATAAACAGAGAACATTTTCAGTGACTTACAATAAAAATAACTTTCCCTGCTTTTGTAATACCTCTTTCAAAGACTGGACGCATTATGGCTCCATGGTCTAGTCCTTTGGACACACAGCTAACCAAAGAGTAAGAATCTTAGAAACATTCGCCTCAGTACAAAGGAGAAAAGATGATGGATATTGTGATAGCACTTACACTAGTTGGTGGCACAGGTCACTTTCACTAATGTACCCTGATCCAAGATACTTAACTTGGCAAATATCAGTGGGGTAGTGGAATAGTGATATATTGTCCTTTCACAGGGACAGCCCATGGATATCTGAGGCAATTGGATACTTTACCACACTACTGTTCTCAGTTTCCTTACTTACAACACATATGAAAAAGAACCTTAAAGCAGAGAGAAGTGTTCATACCGTAGCCATGTTCTCTTGAAAGACTAACTTCACTGGCAATGGAAGTGATGATGGCATCTAACCCATAGTTTGGGGGTAACTACATGAGACTAATTGCCCTTGTAGAGATCACAATTAGAAGTGAATTTGACAAGACCATACTAATAAGTGAAATAAATCAAACTCACTTTTGTAAATACCATATAGTCTCCCTAGCATAAGAAATGGTAAGAGTACATGGTAAGAATTTATAGTACTCATGGTTTTCCATTATATTGCTTTGAAGCCTTATAATGCTTTCATTCATTGGTTTGATTGGTTTTATTCTATTTTGTTTGATTTTATTATTTGTGATGGTATAAACAGCTATTTTGAAGAAAACAAGACCTTATGGCAGCCATTGCTGATTTACTATCATTTTGTTTTGAAGTCCTACCATGCTTTTATTCTTCTGTTTTGATTGGTTCTATCCTGTTGTGTTTATTGGATTTTATTATGTGTGATGATATAAATAAATTTTTTGAGGAAAATGAGATATTATAGTAGCCATTGTTCATTTCCTGTTATTTGTTTTTGAAATCCTGTAATGCTTCCATTCTCTTGAATGGTTTTATACTATTTTGTTATGTTTGATATTATTGTGTGTGAAGCTATGCTCAACTGTTTCAAAGAAAAGAGACATTATGGTAGCTACTGTTGATATCTAGTTATCTTGTTGTAAAGTGATGTGTTGCTTGCATTGTTCTGTTCTGATTTGCTTTGTTCTGTTCTCTTTTATTTTATTCTCTTTAAAATTAAAATTTTTTTTAAAAAAGAAGTAAATTTGAGTTCTACTAACTGCACAACCCAATATGACCCTTCTGCTTTTTTTCCTTTTGTTATTATAATGTATTCCATTTAAAGGTTGTAACTTTTGAAGATGTAATAACCATAATATTGGTTGCTTCTGATAGTAAGAAGAACTCCCAATAGAATAATCAAAATGGTAATGAGTTTAACCATTCTATGAGGCTTAAGAAACCCCAAGATATATATATATATATATATATATATATATATATATATATATATATATTGCAAAAACTTAATTGCAATATATATTGCAAAAACTTAATTGAAATAAAAGTTTTACAATGACAAAGGCATAAACCTCTGTGAAAATCAAGGGTCTTTACTAAAAATTTCTTTTATTTTGAAAATCAATAAAGAATACAGGAAATAATTTATATTCAAGTAAATTGGATAGAGTCCCCAGGAGGTTTAGGGATTAAAATGGAGGAGAAGGGCAAACACACCCATCCAACCAAAAGTTCAAATACTAAACTAAATTAATTTATTTGCACTGTTGGTTTTGAGGTTATTAGAACAATCAAGTATGTATTATCAACTGAACATCAATGCTTCACATATTTTTAAAAATGATTATACATTTTTCCTCCATAAACTTTTAACTAAGAATATCATTTAATAAACATTTTTATTATGATTTTTTTCTTCTGTATTTTTTTTTTTGCTTCTTCTTTCCTTTGAATTTGCCCTCAGGTGCTAAGAATTTATAAGACATATTCCATACCCATGAGAAGTCTACTGTCTGGCAAAACAAACAGATAGATAAATCAACAATTAAAATGAGAGTGATCAAAAAATGGGACCTTAGCAGACATCTTACCAAAGAAGATACATAAGTGGCAAATAGATATACATAAAAGATGCTAGATAAAATATGTCATCAGGAAATCTATAAGAGAACAGTTAGAAACCATAGTGCACTATTAAAATGGCAAAATCCAGAACACTGACTACACCATATGCTAACGAAAATGAAGGACATGGAAACTCTTATTTTTTGTTGATTGAAATCCAAAATGATGTATTCTACTTTGGAAAATAGTCAAGAGGTTTCTTATAAAACTAAAAACACTCTTAGCACACACTCAGCAGTTCAACTTCTTGTTATTTACTCAAAAAGAGGTCAGACTTGTTCACACAAAAATCTGCACACACAGATATTCATAACAGCTGTATTCATAAATTGTGAAAACCGGAGAATAATTGCAACATCCATCAGTGGTGAATGGCTAAACTATGGTGAATCCAGAAAAGCGAATATTGTTCAGAATTAGAAAGAAATGAGCTCCCTAGCCATGAGCAGACATAAAGAAAATGTAAATACATGTTACCAACTGAAAGAAGCCAATCTGAAATAGCTATATACTATATGTTTTCTATAGGACAGTCTGAGAAACTCGAACTCTGCAAAAGCTAAATTGTTCACTGATTTCTAGGGATCAGGAGAGGAGAGGAGATACAAACAGGTAGGACACAGAGGGTTTTTAGGAAGGAAAACTATGAATGAATGTCATCATGCATTTGCCCAAACCATGAAATGTAAAACACCAAGAATGAACCTTGATTTAAACAATGGATTTAATTTAAACTCCATGTATCAATGTGTACTTATCAGTTATAACAAAAATCTATTCTTAATAGAATTGTTGCTGGTTAGGAAGGCTCATTAGTGAGGGATGTGTGACAGAAAGGAATACATGAGAAATACATGTATTTTTCACTCAATTTTCCTGTGAACCTAAAATTGCTCTACTAATATTAACCTTATTTTAGCTGGAAATCTTTAAACTCTATAATGATCATGACATAGGTTTGCTATTTATTTGGGTAACAATTTTTAAGGAATATAATATCTGTTAATTAGGTGATTTTGCTTGAATTCAGTTGATTAGTTGAATTGCTCTTTGATTAGTTGAATTGCTCTTTGGAACTCTAGCCCAATAGTACTGTTCTACAGTGACAGAATAAAGCTACGAGGCTTTGTAGACCCTTTAGATTTTTATCCCTCAATCTTCTCTTCTCTTCTAGGATTGTATGTTTGAATTCTCTCTTCCTTTAAGAAAGAAAAGAGAAAAAAAGCCTTTCATAAATAAAAGAAGCATCCTTTTTAAAAAGAACCTTAGCACTCCATGCTAATCAAAACATTTCCTGTCTTTTAACATTCTCTTGTAAGATTTTGTCTATGCTATGGTATGCACAAATAAATAAACTGTAGAAAAATAAGAACGAAACGTCATTTGAATTATACCAGAATTTTGCATCAGCCATGGTTGATAGACTCAAACAAGTGGTTTGAACAATAAGTAAAATTACTCCACAATTTTTTTATTAGATCTAAGTTATATTATTGTACTTAAGAATTATTACACAGGGGCTGGGGATTTAGGTCAGTGACACAAGTGCCTGCCTGATAAGCATGAAGTCATGAGTTCAATCCTCGGTACCAAAAAAGAAAAAAAAAATTATATGGTTATCATATAATGCATAGAACATACATTATTGTATTTAATTATACATTCATATTCACAGATTGAGTAAAGCCACAATAGCAAAAAATCTATTAACTTTAGAACCTGTTTTCTTTTCATTGTTATACCTAATATTGAAGCAGGTAAATTTTAGATTTTCTGGAATAATACTGTGGGGTCATCACTTTGTACATATGCCCAATCTCTGCCTCAGCTCTGGTTTCCTTTTATTCATGTTGAAACTCCAAACAAAGTAAGAAGGTATATACAATTCAATACACAGCTTTCTAGTGTAATTTTCCTTGTCTGTTATGAAGAAAATCCTGTTTGCCAAACCTTCTATTGGAATTGGTTAAATTTACCCCCAATTGTTGTTTGTGGTTTGCCGATTAGTTTTGCTAATGAATTAACTAGTGCAACCGACCACTTGCAGAGCTATTCTCAATATAATGAATGTAATTATTTAGCACTAAACAAGGACAGCATCTTTCTTTCTCTGTGACAAGCATAATTCTTTCTTCTCCCATTAGCCAGGTGCCCTGGTCTCTGTAAACTAGTTATTGACCTGCTCATTTAAGGAGCTTCACTCTCAATGCTTCTTCCCTTATTTAACTCAAGAAAGCTCCTATAATTTCTCCTCCCCATACGAGGTTAGCATGTAAAGAGTTCATTGTTCATTTATTGTGAGTAAAGCAAGGCATCAGGAAGCTATTCTTAGATAGATGCACAGGCTCCTCAGCCCCGCTTACTTGTCCCTGGTTATAATGGATACAAAACCGTATGGGGCTGAGCGAGCATCATGTAAGCTCCATAGGAAATCTGAGGCAATGAATCATGGAGCTGGACTCCTGCTGAGGACTGTGTGTCTGAACAGACTACAAATAGACAGAAAAGCAGCTTAAGCAAGTAGCTTTCATATGACAGGAATGCATATATTAGGCATAAGAGGAGACTATTTGGATAAGGATGTTTATATACAAGGGACAGTAATAATTCTTCTTGCCACACTTCAGCACATAAACCGTTCGTGAAGAACAATGCCCCTTGGGCCCACGTGGGTGTGTTTCAGGCATATCTTCTGCCATCATCTAATATCCTTTAAAAAAAAAAGTCACACAATATTGGATCACCTTGACCGTGATGTATTGTGCCAGGGCACATGCAACGAGATACAGTGAGACGGGACAGGCAAACCCTAAAGTAAAGATTAGATGTCACAAATTAAAGAAAAAAATCTACTGCCATCATTCACAATTGGACTTCCCTTTGAAAGTGGTGAAAAATTAAAATAGTAAGAAAGTTGCATATGTAATGGTCCTGGATAGTATTTTCTTTTCTTCACATTTTCTTTAAATAACAAGTTCTCTATGTTATATCTGACCTCTATCTGTAGAAATGTAATTGTGCTGCTAAAGAAAAACAACAACATAAAGGTAAGCAATAAACACTCCCACCTTAGGGAAACCTTGTTAACATTTTTATTAAATTTTTATGCTTGAGTAATGCTAGTTTAATATATATTTTTCTTGACTGCAATTCCCTGAGTCCTTTTAAGAGTAACTTGCCTAGACAGCCTAGGAATTTTAAGATAAATAACAGACAAATTAGGACCAGTTCTATAGGGAGAAACAAGATTATAGTGGAAAGCTTACGGTATGAAGAGAGCAGCAACAGAATCTATTGGTTTTCTTTTAAGGCACTTTATGTATATGTATAGTAAATGAAAATTGTCATATAAACATATACATAAACAGTGTACATTTGTTCCTGTGTATGCTCCCTTGGCTTTTTAAGCTAGTCATACATGTATAAACCATGGGCAGTACTAATCATATTCTCTGAGAAGAACAAATATGATTCAGGCTGGAAATTCTCCCAATGAAGTAAACTTTCAACTAAGAATATTTTCAAGGAAGAGAGTGAGCTAGCCAAGAAAGAGAAGAGAATTATAATAAATTATAGTGAAGGTGTTTTAATCTTCTGAGAGAGTTGTTCTGTTACGAGTTTTGAGAGCATGTGGCATTACCAGGCATTTGATATGAAATAACACTTCTATCTAATAAAAGAAAGTCAGCATATCATCACATTCTCAAGTCACAAACAACAAAAACTCAGGCATGCACAATCAAAATTCCCTGGGTGAATTTTTTTTTTAAAGAAGAATTTAAAGCTTCAGAAAAGTCTGTATATCTTTGAGGATGTTGATTTTACTCTCAGTGCCCTTTCATCTGTGTTTCAAGAAGACTTTGGCATAGAAAATGCTCAACAAATATTTTTTAATAGAATTTAGGTAAAGTTGCACTATTAACAAATTCACATTACCTTTAGCAGATTTGTATTGCTTACTCAGTAATTAAAAAAAGAAACATTATACATTAAGATTTAGAAATTCATGGTGGAAGCTGTTTATTACATTTTTTCACTATGCTTTCAGTATCATGTAATACATGGACATTTTTAATTTAGACGTGATCGGTGTGTCATTTGCCCCTCTTAATGGCATATAATTTGGTGCCCTTCACAACTGTTTGCTATACTTTCTTCTTCCTTTAAATTATGCATTTCACATTTAGATTTTAAATCTACTTGGGATTAATTTTTATAAATTAAGTAACTTCTGGATATAATTAATGCATAACCAGTTGGTCTAATTATTTATTATGTTGTTTGTGTTCCCTTTTGCTATTCATTACCACTTTGGAATATATATTCCTATTACTATACTATTTTAACACTTTGAGGGATCTGTTTTAGTACAGTAACACCACTTTGATCATTACTGCTTGATGATAATTCTGAAAGCTTGAGATGGCAAATCCTCTTGTCTTGCCTTCTCAAAATTTTCTTGGATATTAGAAACCTTTATGCTGCCATATTAATTTTAGGATAGACTTGTCAAATTCCATGAGAAATCTCGTTTTTAAAATGAAAATTGTATTTAATATATTAATTTGATGAAATTAAATATGGTGGTATTACTGAGTCTTTTTAACCCTTCAATGCCTTCAGTTGTTTTGTATGGTTGGTTTCTGTTTTTTCTTTCAACATATATAGTATGATAAAAAAATTTTGGTGTATATTTCAAAAATTTTAAAAGCTCATTATAATAAAAGACACATATTGTCATTAATTCTCCTGAAAATTTTGCTTCTTATTTCAAACACACTTATTCCCTCATTTTTGAATCAGCTTCTGAAACAGTTTGGGAGGGCCTTTCTTTTTTTTAATTTTATTTTACAGAGATTAAAACAAAAGAAGACAGAACAACGCAGATCAGAACAGAACAATACAAGCAACATAGCACTTCACAACAAGACAATTGGATATCAGCAATAGCTGCCATAATATCTCTTTCTTTGAAACAGTTGAGCATAGCTTCACAAACAATAATATCAAACATAAAAAAATAGAATAAAACCATCCAAGAGAATGAAACTATTACAAGGCATTATGAATCAAATAACAGAAAATGAACAATGTCTACTATAATATCTCATTTTCCATAAAAAATTTGTTTATATTTTACACATATTAAAATCCAGTAAGACATAACATGATAGAACCAATAGTAAAAGAACAAAAGCATGGTAGGACTTCAAAGCAAGATGATATTAAATCAGCAATGGCTGCCATAGTGTCTTGTTTTCTTCAAAGTAGCTGTTCATACCATCACACATAATAAGGTCAAATAAAACAGAATAAAACCATTCCAACCAATGAATGAAAACATTACAAGTCTTCAAAACAATATATTGGGGATCCATGATTACCATAAAATCTTATGTACTCTTACCTTTACTTACACTAGGGAGACTATATGGTATTTATACATGTGAGTTTGATTCATTTTGCTTATGAGTATGGTCTCAAGTTGCATCCATTTATTTATAAATATCTCAATGCAATCATTCTTTATAGCTGAGTAGTACTCCATTGTACAAAAGTACCACAACTTTTTTATCCATTCCTCAGTTGATGGGCACTTAGGTTGTTTCCAAGATCTGGCTATTATAAATTGTGCCACTATAAACATGGAAGAACATATATTATGGTGGTATGATGTTTTCAGTTCTTCTGGGAATATGCCTAGGAGTGGAATAGCTAGGTCAAATGGGACTTCCAATCCCAGCGTTTTGAGGAATTTCCAGACTGACATCCACAATGGTTGCACCAGTCTACACTCCCACCAACAGTGCAGAAGAGTTCCTTCTTTCCCCACAGCCTTTCCAGCATTTGTTGTTGGTAGTTTTTTTTGATCCTGGCTATTCTTTCTGGAGTGAGATGGAATCTCAATGTGGTTTTAATTTGCATTTCTCTAATGACCAATGATGATGAACATTTTTTCATGTATTTATTTGCCATTCGTATTTCTTCATCTGAGAACTGTGTGTTCATCTCAGATGCCCATTTTTGGATTGGGTCATTGAATTTCAGGGGTCTGATTTTTTTAAATTCTTTATGAGTTCTAGACAGAAGTCCTTTGTCTGAGGGACAGTTTGCTAAGATTTTTTCCCAGTTTGTGGGTTTTCTTTTCTCTCTCCTGGAGATTTCTTTCAACATGCAGAAACTCTTTAATAAGAAGTGATCCCAGTTATTGATTCTGGAAGTATTTCCTGTGCAGTTTGGTTCTTGTTCATGAATTCTCGGCCTACCCCTATGTCTTCGAGATTTTTCCTCCTTTGTCTTCCAACAGATTTAGTGTTTCTGTTTTAATATTTAGATCTTTGATCCATTTAGATTTCAGTTTAGTACATGGTGATAGGCATGGGTCTAGTTTTAGTTTTCGGCATGTGGAGAGCCAGTTTTTCCAGTATCATATATTAAAGAGACTATCGTTCTTCCAGTGAGCACATTTGGCCCCTTTATTGAAGATAAGGTGGTTGAATGTGTTCATAGTTTTATCTTCTACTCTTCCATTGATCTTCAGGTCTGTTTTTATTCCAGTACCATGTTGATTTTATTATGGTAGCTCTGTAGTATAACTTCAAGTCAGGGATTGTGATGCCTCCTGCCTTGGCTTTGCTGCTTAGAATTGCCTTTGCTATTCTAGGTCTCTTCTGGTTCCAGATGAATTTTAAGAGTGATTTCTCTAGATCTATGAGGTATGTTAGTGCTATTTTCATTGGGATTGCATTGAATCTGTATAATAATTTTGGGAGAATGGCCATTATTTTCACAATATTTATTCTTCCTATCTGTGAACAAGGGATGTCTTTCCATTTTCTGAGGTCCTCTTCTATTTCTTTATTCAGGGCATTATAATTTTCCCCGTATATCTCTTTTACTTCTTTTGTTATATTAATTCCTAAGTTTTTCATTTTTTTGGATGCTAGTGTGAAGGGTGTGGCTTCTCTTATTTCTCTCTCGGTGATTTTATTGTTAGTGTATAGGAATGCTATTGATTTTTGAGTATTGACTTTGCTGAATTTATTCATTATATCTAGGAGTCTTTTGATGGAGTTTTGGGGGTCTTCTATGTAGAGTATCATGTCATCTGCAAATAATGATAGTTTAACTTCCTCTTTTCCTATCTTTACTCCTTTTATTTCTCTCTCTTGTCTTGTCTCTCTGTCTCCTTGTCTTGTGTCTGATTTTAAGGTAAAAGCTTTCAGTTTTTGTCCATTTAATATGATGCTGGCTGTTGATTTTTCATAGATGCCCTTTAACATATTGAGGTAGAGACCATCTATTCCAATTCTCTGTAAGGTTCTTATCATAAATGGGTGTTGGATCTTATCAAAAGCTTTTTCTGCATCTATAGAAATGACCATGTGATTCTTACTTTTGGCTCTATTGATATGGTGGATTACATTTATTGATTTACCTATGTTGAACCATCCCTGCATGCATGGGATGAATCCCACTTGGTCATGGTGTATAATCTTGATGATTTGCTGAATCCTGTTTGCCAATATTTTATTGAGAATTTTTGCATCTGTGTTCATTAGGGAGATTGGCCTGTAGTTCTCTTTTTTAGTTGGGTCTTTCTCAGGTTTTGGTACTAAAGTAATATTTGCTTCCAGGAATGAATTAGGGAGAATTGCTTCCCTTTCAAGTTCATTGAAGAGTTTGAGGAGTGTCGGCATTAAGTCTTCTTCGTATTTCTTGTACAATTCTGCAGTGAATTCATCTGGGGCTGGGCTCTTCTTTGTTGGTAAGGACTTAATTACATTTTCAATTTCGTTAATAGAAATTGGGTTATTCAGCAGTTTTACATCTTCTTGATCCAGCTTTGATGGTTCATATGTTTCTAGGAATCTGTCCATTTCTTCTGTTATCGAATCTATGAGAGTAGAGGTTTTCGAAACAGGTGGTGATGATGTTCTGTATTTCCACAGAGTTGGTAGTGATTTCACCTTTTTCATTGTATATTGCATGAATTTGAGTCTTTTCTTTCCTTTTTTAAATTAGGTTGGCTATGGGCTCATCAATTTTATTTATTCTTTCAAAGAACCAACTATGATTCATTGATTCTTTGTATTGTTTTCTGAGTCTCTATTGCATTAATTTCTCCTCTGATCCTTATGATTTCCTCCCTTCTTTGGCTTTGGGTTTGGTTTACTCTTCTTTTTCTAGATTTTTGAGGTATAGTATCAGGTTGTTTATTTGTGTTCATACTGTTTTCCTAATGTGGGAACTCAATGCAATAAATTTTCCTCTAAGTACTGCTTTCATTGTGTCCCACAGATTACGGTAAGTTGTATTTGTATTTTTGTTTGCTTGTAGATATTGTTTAATTTCTTCTTCAATTTTTTCTGTGACCCATTGATTGCTCAAGAGTGTATTATTCAAGTTCCATGTGTTTTTGGGGATTTTGCAGTTTTTTTTTATCATTGATTTCTAGTTTCATGGCACTATGATCCAATAACATGCATGGGATAATTTCAATTCTTTTGGATTTACTTAAATATGTTCTGTGGGCTAGTATATGGTCCATATTAGAGAATGTCCCATGTACTGCTGAGAATAATGTCTATTCTGATGTTGTTGGATGGCACACTCTGGATATGTCTATCAAGTGCATTTGTTCACAGGTATAATTCAGTTCTGTTATTTCTTTGCTGACTTTCTGTCTAGTTTTTGATCTGTCCCTTTCTGTCAATGGCATGTTAGGCTCTCCTGTTATAACTGTGTTATGGCTTATTTGATTTTTCAATACTTGCTTTGCATAGCTGGGTGCTCTGGAATTTGGTGCATATATATTTAAGATTGTTATCTCTTCCTCTTGAAGTTTTCCCCTGACTAGTATGTAGTGACCTTCTTTATCTCTTCAGACCTTTTTTGGTTTGATGTTCATATTGTCTGCAAACAGAATAGCTACCCCTACTTTTTTTTTTTTGAGTTCCTGTTGCATGAAGTATTGTTTTTCATCCTTGGACTTTCAGTCTATGAATTTCCTTTTGGGTTAGATGGGTTTCTTGTAGACAGCATATGGTTGGATGTTGTTTCTTGATCCATTCTGCCAGTCTGTTTCTTTTAATTGGTGAATTAAGGCCATTTACATTAATGATTATAACTGTTATATATTGGTTTATTGTTGACATGTTATCTCTCTGCTGTAGCATCTTTACCTTTCCACTATGTTTAATTGTTTGCCTTGCTTAGTTGTTTTTTTCCCTATGTCTATATAGAATGTCTTTCAGTATTCTTTGCAGGGTTGGTTTGGTGGTCATGCCTTTCTTTTGTGTCTTTACTTGTCCTGTTGCAACTGCCTAGATGTTATGAATCAATTAAAAAATGTTACCGTTCATGGTGATTTTGACTTTGGGGAAAAGCCAGCAGTCACATGGTGCCATGTCCAGTGAATAAGGAGAATGAGGATGCAGCAGAATTTGACAGAAATTGCCATAACTTTTGACCAGTGAGATGTTACTTTAAAATAAAGTTAATATTTAAATTTAAAAACTTTTTACACTAAAAGACAAAATCGATAAACCCATCAATATATCTTTTAAAAACTGCCCCTCACTTTGAATATAATTATCCCATTGTTCTTTACATTATATGTTACTATAATAGTCCTACAAGGCACATTTTGAGAAACTTAAATATTCACCACATTTTTTATCACCTCTTGTAGTGTTATTAGCTTTCACCTAAAATTTACACATCTTTTTTGAAATATGTTACTATTGCATTTGTTTCACTTTTTGTGTCTCTTTTAAAGGCATGATTTGTCATTATATCTTCTAATTTACTTTTTCATGATGAACTTGTGACTAGGATATTTGCTTAATCTTAATTGTTTGTAAATTATGTTGGGTATCTAAGGGACATAATCATACTGTTTCTGAAAAACATTTATTTCTCTTTTTTATTGTACATATAGTATTTTGTTTTCTCTTTCCTTTGCACTTGATAATCACTCTAGGACACTGTGGGTTAAAAGATATGATAGTAAAATCACTGTTTTGGTCCTTACTTTTAGAATAAAACAGCTTTATTTCATCATTACATATGATTGGAAGTTTTAATTAACATCAGTGTCTTAGTTAGGAGTTATCCTTCTATTCTAATTCTGTTAATATTTTTATCATTAACCCGGATTGTCTGGGTCTATTCATATAAATCCTTCTTTGTAAGAAATTATAGTTACATATATTATAAGATATAAAACATCTTTATCTTCCTTTGATCCAAATTGAGAAGAGGTTTAATTTTCTATTTCTAGCCTTTTTTTTTTTTTTTTTTTTTTCTGAACCTGAGATCGAACTCACAACCACATGCTTGCAAGGCAGGCACTTATGCCGCTGAGCTAAATCCCTGGCCCACTAGGCTATTTTTTTCAGATACTAACTAATGCTCCCTCTTTCAGTTCTTTCAAGCATTTTACATAAAGTTGGGACTATCCATGTTTACAACTTGGGTAAATTATTTTTGATTGCCAGGATCTGTTATACATGAATATACAGGCAGGTTATAGTTTAAAATAATATAGTGTTTGAATATAATTGGTAGTTTGGTTCTGGACCTTTTATTTATTTGTAAGTGAATTTTGGTGAATCATATCATTTGGGAAATCATTTATTCAAGTTTTCAAATTTATAATAAAAAGTTTCCACTGCATTATTTTCTATGATATAATTAGAATATATTATTTAATGACACATTATTATAGCATATATTTTTAAAATATTTTTTAAAAATTTTATCTGTACATTGCTTTCCAAATATTATTTTTCTGTTTTTTTTCTTTATTTACAGCTTAATCAATTACATTAATCATATCTTAGAGCCCTAGGGTGTAGCATTTAAGTTTTTTTTCTATGTAGTCAAGTTTACTTTTGTTTTTCTATATTTTTTGTTGTTGTTGTTTTTACAATGGTTTCTACTTTATTATTTCCTTTACATGCTACCTTAGTTTAATTTTTTTATTGGTTCATCAACTCAGTGATTTTAAGTCATTCTAGTTTTGTTTCCTCACTTCTAAAAGTAAAAATCTCTTTCTTAATCATTAGTGCTATCTATAACATAGTTTTGATATGTAGTTATTATATTTTCAATCAGCTTTATGAGTAAAAATACATTTGTTTGTTTGGAGATTTTTACCTAAATGTTTGTATTCAAATTTCCATGAGAAGTGGGTATGGTGGTGCACACCTGTAATCTCAGCATTTAGGAGGCTGAGGCAAAAAGATTACTGTGAGTTGGAGGCCAGCCCATGCTACATAGTGAGTTAGTTCAAGGCCTGCTGAACTACTTAATGAAATTCTGTCTCAAAAAAAAATTTTTTTCCCAGGCCAGGACCTGCCTAGCAGCACCTGCTTGGCAAACACAAGGCCCTGAGTTCAATTTCTGGTACCAAAAAAGAAAATAGTTAAAAAAATTTTCCTACAAGATTGTTCAATAACCCTTCTGTTATTGATTTCAATGATGATGCTATTATTCAACTATTTTAGAGAATATGATCTATAGCATACAGATGTTTTTGCTCCTCATAAGAATTTCTTTGAAGTTTATCAAATCAATTTTCATGAATGTATTATTTTTGCTTCAGAATAATTCTCAGGGTTACATGTAAGTCTTTTCAGGATATGCTTGGTAACTAGGCTAGTGAGATATTTCCTATATTTACTAATAAATTTTGCATGTAATCTATCAATTACTGAAAAAGATTAGTTAAATTAATAAGATTGCAGATTAACCAATTCTTTTTTCATGCTTCTATCAGTTTATTTTCTAATATATTTCAAAATTACCATATTTCAAAATTTATTTCAAAGGGGCCCTTGGCCTGAGCTGGGAGGAGAACCAGCAGCCTCAGAGTTCAGACCAAGGCGCAGCACACAAAGTCAATTTTCCTGCCCTCTCGGTAAGTGCCCCTGGCATAAGGTAGTAGAAGAATCACTCAGTGGCTCCCATGAGCCTACCGGCCCGAAGGCTGAGTCAAACTACCCACTCCCTGTTAGAAAGTGAAAGCCAGAGATCTAGACATCTCTTGAGAGGTTGACCATATGCAATGTAGTAAAAAGGGGAGATTTCTTCTTCGAAGGCAAATATTGTTATCACTGTTATGCTTTGTTTTGATTAATGCTATTGCTCTATTCAATGTTCTGTTTTCATAAGTTCTAGAATGTCCTATATTTCCTTTGATGTGGCTATACCTGACTGAAAGAAGATAACAGGATATATTATGGTACCTATTACTGTTATGCCAGTAACCTGTTGAGGGTTTCTGTACCAATTTCACTGCACTGTCTCAGTTGGATTTGTTCTGTCTTGTTCTGTTCTATTTTGCTACCTTCAAAATAATAAAAGACTAAAATAAATAAAAAGTAAATAACAAAACAGATCAGTGAGATACTGAGCAAGCTGAAACACAATATAACTAAACAGATAATGGACTTGAAAAGCAAAAGGAGGAAAAGAAAATGCTCTAAAAGATATAACTGCATGTATGTTTAAGTGTGTAGGATTGATAACCATGTTGCTAAGTTTTTGTTGGATTGTTGAACAGAACTGTTTGCAGTCTCACTGTTTGAATATCCACCTTGTGTGCTTTAATTTTGTAACTTGAACAACTATATCTAGAAGACAATATGTAATTTATTAACTAGTGATTTCTTACTATTTTTTTCTTTTTCTTTGAAATTCTGTATTGTTTCTTCCCTTTTTTTCTGTTTTGCTTTTTTTTTCTCTTCAAATAAAATTTTAAAAATTTATGTCAAGGTAAGGAAATGTTCATAATTTTTCTGTTTCCTAAGAGAATTTTTTTATATCTTTGAGACCTTTTTATCTTTAGTAATATCCTATTTGATAGTTCCATACTTGTATTTGCAGTAGAATTACCAGTTGTAGTTTTCTTTCCTTTTTTCTCATATGCTTTATTTGTATTTTTTGCAAGTAATAGGATGATTTTTTTAGAACTGGTTTGTACCAGTCTTTATTTTTAACTGTAAAATTTAATTTATTTATAATATTTACTAATATAGTTACAAATATTTCTATCGTATTTTGCTTTTTATGTATCGCATCTTTCAATGTGGGAACAGAGGTTACCTTTTTCATTTTTGGATTCTAGGTTCTGTAGATTTATATTTTTGTCTTTTCCTCTTCTAATAATTAAGAAGTTTGACATTTTATTTTTATTTGTTTGATGATTATCCTTCAAATTTTACTATGATAAGTAACTATTCTAAATTTAATTGCAATCTTTATCTACTTTCAAACAAGGCACAAATCTTCAAGTATGAATTTAGAATCCCTTCAGTTTTACAGGAATTGTTGCCTAATACCTTATTTTTATCAAGAATAATCACTACACTTATCAATTTTATGCTAATATTCTTAGATGTCCTTTTTAAAACCAGTTATTTCCTACTATTTCTTATATATATATCCTTTATTTTGAGTTTCCTTTTCTGGTATCTTGAAGTTCAATCTGAAAGTTGCTTTTTCCTGAAGTACTTATTTTAGAATTTCTTTTTGTGATGATTTGTGTGAAATAATACCTAATAATACTTGTCCAGAAAGGTTCTATGCTACACTAACTCTAAAATGAGAATCTGTTCATATAAAGTTTGTATTGACAGTTAACTCTCTCTCAGAAATTTGAAGTTACTATTCCAACATCATTTAACTATTGCTTTTATTTAAAGTGTTACAGATTTAATTGTGATATAGTTATGTTTATATAGGGATTTATTTCTTTAATTATTAATTTATTCAATTCCTCACAGGACTTATTCATCATTATATTTTTATTAAGTTTGGAAATTAGTAGCTAATACCTCTGTGGTATACTGAGTAATGGCCCCTAAAGGACAAACATTCTAATATCCAGAACTATCACTGAACCTTATGTAGCAAAAGTACTATCACCATATCTATTTCCACTTTTCTGCTCTTCTTAGAAGCCTTAATAGGCTTATTGACTCTTTCACTAAACTTTCAGTTTCACTACTTTTCTTTTCTAGATCTGTTTGAATCTTTTTCATGTCTTGCTTCTTTCCCATTTTAGTGATATCTGACTGATGTCATTTGCATGTCTGTAAGTCTTTAAAATTTCAAAACATTTTAAACATTGGTCAGAATTTCTCAAATATCTTTAAAGATGTGGAGGTTTAAAATAAATGTATGACATGTCTGCTGACTGTCCCTCAGAATGGATTTTTTGTTTAATAATACTGAATTGTGAATTTTTATTCAGCTGGACTTTTTCTGTGGGTGTCATGTACTGTCTAGTTGAAATATGCATCCCATGAGAGTGAATTTGGATGGATACATTTCAGATGCAGCAGTAGTGTCTTCAGTCTGAGAATAATTTTAGATTACTTTTTTTTTGTTTAAGTTTGGGGATTTCTGCTCTCACAAGCGTAAGGTTTGCAGTATAATTACAGGTTATGAAGGCAAAAATCACAGAAAAGATTTTCTTTCTCCCCAGATCCCTTGTCAAATGGACAATTTTCAAGTTTCTTTGAACATTTCCTGTTCTGGTAACAGACTTCTTTCCATTTCCCAGTTTTCTCATTGAATAACTTCTAAGACTTCAAAGTTTTTGAATGGGTTTCAGATTCCACTCACCTCTTCAAATGGTTCGAGAATTTGGTCTTCCTGTCTCTATAAATGCTAATCCAAGGATTTGCTATTTACCCCATAGGAAAACTTTCTCAGTAGCTTCTGCAATATCTCCTGTCCTTTTGGCTCTGGTTTAATTTCCTTTTCATTTCTTGTCCTCAGAGATTTTCCCAGTTTTCTGAGAAACTTAGCTTTTAAAATTATTGTTACTTTTTATTGTGCACTGGTGAGGTTTTATAGTAATAACAAGTTTTATATTAACTTACAATTTTTATGGAATTGAAAGACCATCAGATATTTTTCAAATAATATTGTAAACCAAATCTGTCAAGAGACACAGCTTTTTAATGTCCTGTTAACATAGGTGCTAGGAAAAATTTTACTTTTGGGAAGTACCTAGGGTTCATACTTTGTAAGATTGTCTAAAATCTGGGGTTTAGTTTCCATATGTAATTACTAATTGTGAAATTTGTTTGTTTTTATAAATGTCCTTGATTTAATTTTAAAGACTAATTATCTTTAATAAAGAAGATGCTTGTTAACAATAGTTACCATCTTGCAAAGTTGTCAATACTCTAATAAGAATAGGCCTCTCTTTTTAGAAGTAATGTTCATGGATTGAATATAAATCAAATACTGAAATATGATATTTAATGAAACTCAATTCAGTCCTTGATCTTCTTAAGCTTATTTTTCCTCTGTTACTTTTGCTACCTTTTTTCTAATAAAAAAATTAAAGTGTTGATTATAATCCATTTGGATATTAAAGGAAAATGATAATCATATAATTGTCTACTGTCTATTAAGTGATTACCATGGCCAGACATTGTAATAAATATTCCACATATACTATTTAATTCAATTCTTAAAGTAATCCTCTAATATTAGTATAATTTCACCTATTTTTAGATAAGAAAAATATGGGTTTTAAGGTTCTCAAGATTATACTGTAGATAAGCAATAAATCTGGGATTTGAATAAAAGATCTATCTGACCTCAAAACACATATTTTTAATTCCCTGAAAGCTATCTACAAAGAAAAGACATACAAACAAATAATAATAGCTTTTATTAAATGTATAAGTGTGCAGGGGCATAATCCTTGACTTTTGCAAGTATCTTTACTTCCTGTAAATGTTCTACTTGATAAGATTATTTTTGCCTGAGATCATGTCAGACAGTTTGTAACAACATGATTTTGGATAGGGACTGTCCATTCCACATACTGTCCTCTTAGAAATAGTTGTTCAAGATACAAAATTAAAGCATACAAAGTAGATAGTCAAACAGTGAGAATGTAAACAGCTACACATGCATGAAACTCTACATGTATTTATATCCTTTCTGTATTAGAGGGAAAAACAAAACTTAGCAAGACAAAACAAAACAAATTCCTATAAAAACATGAAAACAAAAAGTCATATAAAACCACAGTACAAGGTGATCTACAATGATTACTGTGTTGTTTCTTATTACCTTCAATAGAATGTCTACATCATCAGGCATAATTGAATATAGGAGTATAATTGAGTAAAGCAGTAAATAACAATATTAGTAAAAATAAAACATTGTAGACAGCATAAAACTTCAAAGGCAGGTAGTGATCAAACCAGAGTGGATATTCTAGTGAATCTTGCCATCTTCAGTGCAGTTGCCTATACTCTCAGACTTGATACTATCAATCATAACAGCTTTGAATAAAATCTATCAATACAAAACAGTGATCTAACAAACCAGATTCGACTACAATCAGTCATGGTAAAACAGTATAGGTTACACAGAGCTTTAGATTAAATTAATAGGAAATTAAGGATGATTATCTTACTATATCCTGTTATTTTCCAGATAACTGTCTGTGTCCTCAAATCTAGTACAGGTAGAATGACTGGAACACAATATAATACATTTAAGCAGAGTAATGTGGGTTTTAAATCCTGGTACACTATTAACATTATAGTGTATCAAGGCCATCTATGTTAGAGATTCTAACCATCTTTCTCTGCCTCATTTCTGCGATGCTATTTTTCCACCTTTGTTTGTCTACTTTTCTCCTTCATTCTACTGCCTACCCCAATCATTGAGGCTTTTCTGCCACAGTTCCTAAAATCCTGGTACTTTTTTTCTCTCTCTCTAGAATGTCCTTTAGTATTCTCTGTAGGGTTGGATTGGTGGTCAAAAATTCCCCCAGTTCCTCTTTGTCATGGAAGTATCTTGTTTCTCCATTAATTTCTAGTGACAGCTTTGCAGGATACATCAATCTGAGTTGGAGGTTATTTTCTTTCAGGGCTTGGAATACTTTGCTCCAACTGATGGTCTGTGTTGAGAAGTCTGCTGTGAACTTGATGGGCTTACCTTTATAGGTAATCTGTTTCTTTTCTCTGATGGCTTTTAATATTCTGTTTTAATATTGAATTTCTGGTATCTTGATTATTATATATCTGGGTGTAGATCTGTTTTGGTTGTAGGTGGCTGGAGTTCTGCATGCCTCACATAACCGAATGTCATTTCCTTTTCCCATGCTTAGGAAGTTCTCCTTAATTATTTCCGTGAATAGCCTTTGTAATTCACCTGTATGTATTTCTGCTTCTTTGTTCACATTTCTTATTCTTAAATTGTAGATTCTCTTGTAATCTTCTAGCCTTTGTATTGTTACTGCCTGTTTCTTTGTTATTTTTAAGAGATCTTTCCTTTCATGAACACACATTGCAAACTTGCTTTCAAGTTTTGATCCTTAGTTTCTTTTAAGGCATTTTGCCAGCTCTCAATGGAGTTTTTAATTTCCTGGTAGTATCTTTGAATCTGCTTCATGTATTCTATATTTTCTTTATATTCTTTATCTAATGTTTCTCTCCTTTTTTGTGTTCCTCCCTTGTTCCGTCTGTGTCTTCCTGAAAGCTGCTTCCTGAGAGCATTTCTTTTATTACTCTACTCATATCTTACTTTACCTGATTTAATATTTCAGTTTTGAGCTCATCTACAAGGTGCCGAAGATATCTCTTAGTGTCTATTGAAGCCATGTCTGATGTTGTGTGTTTGCCACCCTCAGTCTCCCTTGTTTTTCCTTGTCCTGGATCATTGCTCACAGGGTTCTGGGCTGGGGGCCTCCTCCTCCCTCTCTCTCCTGTCATGGTCCTGGCTTCTTCCACACAGGTGTACAGTGGAGGTCCCAGCCCCCTTCCCTGCCATGTTTCCTCTGAAGCACACTGGCTAGGGACCTCTGCTCTCTCCTGCCTGCCCCTCCCCACTGGGCCAGCCAAACTTCAGGGGTCTTCACCAGGTTAGTGCATGCTAGGTGCAGGGAATTGATTTGGGACAGCTCATTGGGTCCTGACCAGGGGTGTGGCCAAGTCCAAGCAAATCCCACAAATCTGCTCTGGGGAGGGAGCAACTAAATGAAGCCACTGTATCTCCCAGTTCAGGCTCCTCCTGCCCGATTCCAACATGTCACCCATTTGGTCAGACCCTTCCCGTGGTGGGGGTGTCTCATTGCCAGCACTGACCATGGATTAATGAAGGTCCCTTTGCCAGCTCCACTCTACCTTGGGCTCACCAACCCCTGACTTCAGTGCTGATGTGGTTCCTGTGAGTGGCGGCATGAATGAGTTTGGGCGGCTCTGCCAGCTGACGTGCATTCAAGCTAGCGCAAATTTAGGCCAGGTTGCCATAAAAATGCTGTGTCCTGTAATTTTTAGCTGTTTCAGTTGTAGTCCCGATGTATTCTACCAGCTTTTTTACATTTTAATTTCTTCCTGTGTCAAGAGGATCTATCTCCCTCTGTCTGGGTCTCTCCGGGGTGTTTTATTCTGGCACATGAGTTGTTTCTCCTGGGAGGCTTTGTTTTTTGTTGCTCACTGATAGGCCATCTTGACTTCTCTCTTCTGAACCCCTTCTTATAACAAACTATAACCATATGTTGAACAGTTTTCAATATGTTCTGTGAATTCTTCTAGAGAATAATTGAAGGTATTGATCTTACGACTTCCTAGATTTTGCATTTACTGTCAATTGTGAGGGTATATCTTGTCTTTTTAATAATACAGCTTGTCAATGCTCAAGAAATAGAGAATTATAGAAAGTAAACTGTAGAGTTACAGGATAGTGAAAAGAGGGGAAATTCTAAAAGTATAGGTAATAATTTTAAAACATCATTCTAAGAAAAACAAACTCTATGCAAAGGCAAGGAATGAGGAAACAAATATCATATTTAATTTAATCAAAAATACCATATTTAAATGCTACCAGCCAACAAATAAACCAAACAAAAGGGCCACCAAATAAACTATGATATGTCATTTGTTATAAGATACAGCCTCATTTGAAATGTTAGAAGCATCCAAGAATCAATAAAGATGTAAGGCAAGCTATTTGCAAACTGATGCTAAAATAAATATGGCCAATACATTTTCAAGCCCAGAAGTAAATGGAAAAAGATTGAATGGAAATGTTGAGAAATAAAGGTGTTGGGAAAATCACTTGTAGCATAGCTACAAAATTGTCATGAAACATGTTAAATATCATAGTGTAGTTGTCCTACTAATAAAATCTGTACATAAATTATATCTTTCAGCAATCAGAATGCCTTAAAAGTACATTTATGGAGAAACTTTGGGGCAATGGAACTACAAAATTTCCTAAGATTAGAGACCCATAACATTAGGAAGTTAAGGTGCTAAAGTAGATCTTTCTCAATCTAAACTGCACACTAAAGTGTAACATTTTACCTTCATCAAAGGCCTTAGAGGGGAAAATCCTGGTCCTATTTCTGCTGAGGAAAATAACTCTAGGAGCACCATGAAGAGGCCGATACCAGAGACTGGTTGGCTTAGGCCATGGTGTGAGCTGGTGTTTTGTGCTATAAAACTAAGGAAGGAAGGCAGTTTAGATATGGGAAGGAGGACCTGACAAACAACCTGAGGTTCTTAAACTAAAAATTGATGACCATTAGAGTCACATAATATTTAGATGAAAAATGAAATGTAACAAAATTCAAACTTATTTTAAGTTCTATGTGCTTTCTAGATATCTCAGTTGAGTCGTTCCATAATTTGACAGCTAATTGATACATAATCAAATGTCATCAGTATACATTGAGGACATCTGAATGAATGAAGTCATGCAAGGACAGCATATGGAGACCAAGAAAATGATGAAGGTCAGGTCTCTGGAAAACTCTGACATTTAAGTGAAACCAAAAGAAACAACAAAGGGATCAGTAGAGGAGTGGAAAGGAGGTTGCTGATATGTATGAAAAGAGGATTCCACAAAAACACTACAACAATGAAAGGACATAGGGCAAGGACTATAATTAGGTCATGAGACATGACACTAGCAGTTAATGGTGATAAGAATATCAGCTGATTAATGAAGACAAAAATTACACTGCAGTGAGATTTAAATGAAATATCAGTTTTTTTATGCTTTGAATAAAAATATGGACTTAAGCATGCTATATTTAGTCAGCTGCCATTCAGCCTCTGGTGTTAGTGAGTAAGCTAGTGTTTCTCATTGTCCAGTAGGCTAGAGAGCTCTGGAGATGTAGGCATAAGCCTGGTCATTGTCCCTACTGCTCCACTCTACTGATCAAAGCCAATTACAAGAGCAACCAGAATCAAGGGGAAGAGATATGGATTTTACCTCTTGGTGGGAATAAACACTGTAACATTGTAAGATGCTGTAGCAATAAGTCAAGAACCATGGTGATTTTTGCAACCTATCACAGAGAGCAATGAAATGGTGAAAATAGGCACTATAACCTTCCATTGTCGTGAAGGAATGCTGTAATAATAATGCAGAAACTGGCAAGGTTCTCATTCCGTTAACAGAAGAATAAAGTTTGCTTCTGTGGTTCTTGCATACCATTTTCTTTTGGTGTTCACTTTGGCCAGTAACTCTCTCATCCTGCTTTCTATTACAAGTTACCATAAACATGATCCATTCACATGTCTGGGAGTGACTGAGCTTTAATATTGACTTGAAGACATAAATCAGAATAATGTGTCTTATTCGATCTGCTAAGGTTTGTCTTTGTCAGACTCTATTTTCTGATTAGCCACCACACTAATCTTTCTAAACTACATTTTCTACTGTGTTGATTCAAATCTTTAGAGAAGCAGACAACAAAACAGAATTATAAGTGTAAAAGAATTACCAACAAACTGTCACCTAGGATTTTTTTACACATAATTTAATGATCACAGGTGTAGAAATGGTGTTTTATTAGCCTCTAGCAACATTTTCACTTGATCAGTATAAACATGTAAACTAGCTGATTTGGCCCCAAATCATTTGTTAGATGTCTCAAATATTTGAGAACACTACTCTGCAAACTGGCCAGTGATGCAGTGCAAGAGCCCTAGAACAGCAAAGATCCAGCATCTTCTTCACATTGCCAACTCACATTCAAGTATATTCAAGAGTTTTATTTGTGGTGTCATCATAAAGCAACATTTTCCTGTAGGAAAATCTAATAAGAGTTATTGAAAACAAATTTAATAATATTTACTGAGAATTGAGAAATCAGTATCATCTAGAGGACGAGATTGCTTAATGTGAGCCAACACCACAAAATAGCCAGTAATAGTAATAACAACAATAACAATAAAGGGTTAAACAGTGACAAGTGCTAGAAGTGAACATGATGTGCTTTGCCCTTCCTTTGAGCAGAAGAAAAATTTGGTCTCAGCATACTGTATAATGCCTGTCAATTTTTTTGTTTCTTTGCTAGCAACAGATGATTATTTTTCAGTGTCTTGTGAATACTAAATTCTGTATACTAGATGGGTGTCTGTTGCCCATTGCAAAGGTGTACTCCAGGTTGGTGACTGCCTTTGGTTTGACTTGGAAACCTTAAATGTACAGGTAACTGTGAAATGAGTCTCTAGGAATCGAAGCTGACTTCTCACATTTTATCACTAAAAACAGTAGGAGAAGCTTGGTACTTTCTTGATACTCTGAGACCCTACTGAAGTCCTAAAATAAAGGAAAGTTCATCTCAGAAATTTTAGCAAATAGAAAACTGCTAGAAAATGTTTCTCTTGTTCCCTAGCCTGGTTGAATTCATAACACTTAAATACCTGTGTCCGTCAAACAGAGCACACAAGATCACAGCTAGAGCTGTTCTTGACTTTGTAATTTCATTGACTGACAGTTTAATATCTATTTATTTTCACATCTGACACCAGTAAAGACAGGCTGGCATCATGAATGTCAAGACACTATGCTGACAACTGTATTTTTTTCTATCATTTTGGGGGGGCAGAGAGGAAGATTCAACACTATGAAGAAAAGTGTTCTTTGCAAGCAGTGCAGCTCCAATAACGACCAAATTATAGTTCAGATATAATTGTCAGTAACTATTGATAGGTTACCTGTACATATTTATATAGATGTGAGTACATTCAATTTGAGATTCACTAGTAAACTCACTGTTACAGTTATACTGCAAAATGGAATGTGTAATTATACTATTTAAACAGTTGGAACAGCTGCCATCACTGTGGACAGTGTAACCAGTGTGTTTTCCATGCTGAGATTGAATGTTTAGGGTATGGTCCCTTATTTTCAGCAGCTCTTGTTAGTCTGTGAAATACGAACAAGAGGTCTAGCTCCATCCCAGTCCCATAAGATTCCAACAACACTCTAGATAAGAAGCATTCACACAATAAAAGTGAGATGGATTTTTAAAACCTTAAGCAAGATCGTAGTGTTGCTCAAAATTAACCACAAAGATAAAGAACAGCACATTTACATTAGGAACTGTGCACAACACATTTAGTTTCCATATGCTGGAATGGATCAGGGAAAAAGTTCTTTGTCTCTCCCATTCAGGTCTGCTATCTAAACAGAAAATAATTTAATTTTACTGTGCCTCTATATATGGCTGGGGAAATATTATTATGATGCTGAGATCACTGAACTTTTCAGTCTGCTATCTTGAGAGGTTTTTCATGGCTTGAGGTAAGACCTGATAGTTTGTAGAACCAGTTTTAGCATGCAACCACTAAGAGCTGCCTTATAATCAGGCAGCAGTGAATGGACCAACATTATTGCCTTTATAATTTAAGATTGAAGTATACTATTACATCTTACAATTCTCCTCCCCAATGTCATTCTGCCAAGTACTCTAAGAATGAAATATGCTCTCTAAACTGAAATTTTGTTCAGAGTGCATTCATTCACAGAAATTAGGCCTGAGATTGATTGTGGATTTCCACAAAATCACATTAATTTCAGTTCTTGGCAATTACAGTATAATTAGTGTTATTGATGTAGCAGTCTCATAAATAAATATTTCATAGCTATATAGGGGTTTTTTGTTTGTTTTTTGTTGCATTTGTTTGTTTAGGCTTCATTGACGGCTGAAATTAGACCTGGATGTCTTATTTTTTGTTGCATTTGTTTGTTTAGGCTTCATTGACGGCTGAAATTAGACCTGGATGTCTTATGTTTTCTGCAGAAGGATTCTGCGGGAGGGGTGGAGAGAAAAGATGCATCAGGACTGTTTGCTCCAAGTGACTGAGTGCATCTCAGTGGCACATTGCTGGGAGCTGAATCCTGACTCCCCTATTTTGAATTCTCTGTTTCTCACATCTTCTTCCCATAGTCAGTTTCTGTCATTTCCCATCAGTCTTTTTTATTGACCCCTGAAAAACCATGGCCTAACATGTGGTATTGTGAGGACTTTTCTCCAGTGCTTATGGTACCTTCTTCTACCTGATTTGTTCTCCATCACTTCTTCATTTTTTTTTTTGCAAATCTGTTTTGATATGCAAGATCTACTGGGCATGGAAGTGGAAGTCCTGGGCTTGTGTCCAGGCTGTCATAATTTATGTTTTGAGTAAATATTCATTTCCAAAATGAAGATGATACTAATTTATTCATTCACCAACTGTTTATTAAATAGCTACTATGTGCCAGGCACTATTTCAGGAACTATGGGCACCACAATGAAAACAAATAAAATTAACAACTGCCCCACCTTCATAGGCCTTATATTCTAAAACTGTCTGTCCTTAGAGGATTAGATGGAACTTATATGTGATTTGCAACTTCTCTCTCTTTCTGGGCAACCAGTTCCCCATCTATGAAAACAAAAAGCTAGATTTCATGATGTCAAAGATGTAGTTGCCTTCTACAACTACAAAGCAGGAGTTGGTATCATTAAGATTCTATCTCACACATAGCCCAAAATAATCCAAGATGCAAATCATTTTAACATAATTTTAAACAAAAGGAAATAACATATTTCAAAGATACATAAATCTATGTATCTAAACTATAGTCCTGGGTCCCTGTATTGGGTGGAAGGGAATCCTCACATATTTTGTGTGGGTATTATGCATTGTGTCTTAAATGTCCCCCAAAAGATTAGATGTTAAATGTTTGGACCCTAAGATTACAGTTCTGTTGGTAGGTGATAGAAATTTAGGAGGTAGAGTCTAGTTGGAGGAAGTGGTTTTTGGTGGTGTGACTGTATCAGTCAGTGCTTACTAGAGAAATGGATTTAGTGCAAGATATAAAAATATACAAGAATTTACAAGATTGGCTTACAATAGCAGCCCACAGAGTCAGGTATGGAAGAGTACAAAAGGTTTGTTTGTGCACTAGAGACCTGAGAATTCAGTCAAAGGCCTGGAACTCACTTCAGTGTCCCGTAAGAAGTCTGCCTGCAGTGCAAGGTTGAAAAGTCTGCACTGGAAGACAGGAGTTGATGTCCAAGGTGCAAATGAAGACTGGAGTTCCTCTATAAAAAAAATAGAAGGAAGGAAAAGTATTTAGCTTCATTTCCCTTTATACCATTCAAGTGACAAGCCTCCCTAGGGTAGATCTTCCACACCCAGAACTATGCTGATCCAATTTAGTTGGGTGTTTTTTACTCAGATTGACACAGTTAACTATTACAATGCCCATGAAGAGTCTACAGGGTCTCAGTCTCACTTTACCCTGCTGGATAAAGTGTATGACCTTGGTTCCCATGAACTTCCTGCCATGATGTTTAGTCTCATCACAGGCCCCCAAACAACAAAGATGAGTGACCATGGGCTGAAACTTCTCAAACTAGAAACCCCCAAAATACTTTTCCTCTTGTTAAATTGTTTATCTGAGTTAATTTATTATGGTGACAGAAGGCTAACACAATGAGTGGCTTCAAGTGACAAAAAAACCTTCCCTGTCACTGCAGACTACACTCACAGTGAACAATGGCTGTTTCTGCCCCTTCCTTTTGGCATGTCCTGACTTGTACCAAACTTGTCACCACAGGTCCCACGCTAAGACTCTCAACAGCCCTGAGCCTGACATGCTCCTGCCACCCAATCAGTGTGTCTCTCATAGACAGTGCCCACAGTAGACATGGGTGATGGATGAGACCATCAAATGATCATAATGTTTTTGTATTCTCATAAAAGAACAGAGCTTTAAGGGCTAATATAATTTTCCATTATAATGTCATCCTTAATAACAATTCTATTTTGCAGAAGAGAGATAAGCAAACAGAATAGTGAATGAGGCATAGCCATAAAGCAGGTGCTCCATTTGGGCACTCAGAAATACTAATGGGGGCAGTATTTACTAAATTTCAGTAACTTAAAAGGGCTACAGTTTTGGATGTGAGTTTATAGGGTTTCTCACATGAGTCTTCCAGCCACAACCAATTTAAAATGAATGGTTTAAGAGACAGAACTCAAATAACAGTAGTAAAAATTAGTGAATGAATGACTCAGCTTGTGCTGTATGTGGAAAACTCTCTTGTTTTGTTTTGTTTCGATTTTTTGGCTTTTTTTAAACAGCATCTCACTATGTAATTCAGGCTGACCTGGAACTCACTGGATCCTAAGTGCTGGGATTACAGGTATGTGCCACCATGTGCAGCTGATTTTAAAATAACTAAGTACAAATTCTCAATTAAAAAAGAATTCTTACATTGCTACCTTTGATTCTAAATCAGGAGTAGAAAATTTGCCACTAGGCATATCATTAATTGTTTAAATGATACTCATCACTAGATTATATTTATTTGAGTACTTTACTTATTCATTTAATGTGATTTTAGCACTACTGTAATACAATAATATTATTTTTATTTACAAGGCATTTAAATATTTTACTTCTATGATCTACCATACTACTTATAATCTACTATAAAACTAAGTAGCCCAATTATCTTAGCTACTTTTCTCTTATTGCTGGGACAAAATACCCAGCACCCAAAAAGAAGGAAGGAAAAGTATTTAGCTCACAGTTTGTGGAGGTTTCAGTCCATAATTAGATGGTTCCAAGGCAGCGAGGCATGGCACTGGGGCAACACTTCAAGGCAGCAGCCATCAAAAGCAGCCAGAGCAAAAAAGGGGAGAAGAGCAAGCCTGTTTTCCTCCCTTATATTGTGCACAGGCCACCCCCACCTCTAGGGTGGAGTGAGCACTCACAAAATCTCCTTGCCCTCCTCTTGCATAGGATGAGAATATTTACAAAGCATTCTGGTTCCTTACTGAGTATCTTAGTTAAATTTCTAAATTTCTCAGGTTAACACAGGATATGTCCATTTAATTTGATTCTTAGCACTACTGCAATCAAGTAATATTATTTTTTATTTACAAGGCATTTAAATATTTTACTTACATGATCTTCTCTACTACTTAAAATGTACTATAACACTAAGTAGCCCAGTAATTCATATCTCAAACACAGCTATTTGCATTTTAAAAGTTCTGAAAATTTATAAATGCAAAATGGCTTAATTGCCTAGGAAATATCTTAAAGAGACAATGAATTAGTTATTCTGAAAACCCATACAAGAAATTTCTTTGATTTTCTTCATAGAGTTGCTTAATGATTAGTATTTATCTCTGAAATAATTACTAAAATAGTGAGTCTCCTAAGCACTCTTTATGCTGAGGACAGCTCTAGACCTCAAGATTCAGAAGTGTGCTTGAGGTATTCAAATGGTAAAATAACATATATTCCTTAAAATTAAATGGATATTCACTTTATAATGAGCACATGGACTCTAGGGTCAGATAAAAATGAAATCTGCTAACAACTAAACATCATCTAAATCTATTCACTTTTGGTATTAATTAAATTGAGTATTTAGCTTGAATATTTCTAAAGTTAACTTCTTTTCACAAACTATAGGGCCATTATACTGCTTAGGCACAACTGTGCAGTTGGGAACTAGCCTTTTAGTGCACTACATTTACTTCATATTTATCTTGAAGGAGAAGGGAAGATAAAAAAGCATTTGTGGATGTTTTTGAGCTTCCATCACATAGACTGAGTCTAGATTATGGTGTGACATCTGCTGTTGGGTGTGAAAATGGTCTCTTAACAGCAAAGCCATTTAAAAACCTCACTTCTATAAAATAATTCAAAGAAGAATATGTATCTCCCACTTACATTATAGAAAACCCATGATTTTTAAAAGAAATTTAAAATAAAGCATTTAAAAATAATCCAGGAAGCAGCTGAAAACACGTACAACTACACCAATCGCTGATCCTCTCACATAATGCAACCTTTAATTCAATTCTTCATGATTTTCACAGGTTATATGAGTAAGTGTTGCCTTCCCAGTTTATGATCTCTGGTGGGATAGATGTCTTTCTCCTTGGTAACCAAATGAAGACTATTACTTGTATGGCAGTACAAAATCAAACATATTTTGCTCTTAAAATAAGCAAATATACTTATCAAAATTGACTATGTAAAGCCTTATTATTGTATTCATTTTTTCACCTGTAAATAACAAAGACTGGATTTCTACTTCAGAAAGACAAAGTGCAAAGAAATAAGTTGAATACTTTTATTTAAAAACTAACAGTTTTGGCTAAAACTTTTGTTTGCAAGTATTTATGGCTGTTATAATAGAAGAATCTAAGACTGAGCATATTTTTTTTTTGAAAATAACAAAGGTCTGTATTTTCATGTTGGGAGTTACTTTCTGACCAAGCTTATGTGCCAGAAAAAATAAGCATCTAATCACAGGTGACCATAGAAGTAGAGAAAGCTCCAAGTCTTCATTCTAGTTCATATGAAAGTAACTCAGCTTGGTTTCCTAAGCTGCAAACACACTTAAAAGTATGACTTTAATCATCTTTATTTTTATTTTAAAGAAAAAAAGCAACAAAACCATGGTACAAAATTTCAAAATAAGATTCTAAGAGAGTAACCATGGTTAGTACATTGAGTATTGTTATCTTCAAAGTAGTTGCTCCTATTACAATCTATAGGCATCCAACGTTGACCAAACAATATAGGCACACATGTTTTCAATGAAGTAATATCAATTAATAGTATACCTATCTTAACTGCTTTGTGATATATATATATATATATATATATATATATATATATATATATACACGCACATACATTTTTTCCTTTTCCCATCCTTCTTTTCTCTTTTACCCCATCCCAGTTTCTCTTTCCTTTTGAACAGTTTCCTTCTATTTCACAATATCTATTGTACTTTTACTTTTTAATTTTTCAGTTTCTTACACTAGGGAGACAATACGATGTTTACACATATAAGTCTGATTTATTTCACTTATGAATGTGGTCTCAAGTCGCATCCATTTCCCTATAAATGTCTCAAGTTTATCCTTATTTATAGCTGAGTAGTATTCCATTGCATAAAAATATCACATCATTTTTAATGCATTCCTGGGTTAATGGGTATTTGGATTGCTTGCAAGATTTAGCTATTACAAATTGTGCTGCTATAAACATGGGTGCATATATATCATTGCGGTATGATGTTTTTAATTCTATATTTTGAAGATACCCAGAAGTGGACTAGCTGGATGAAATGAGACCTCCAATCCTAGTATTTTGAGGAATCTCTCACTGATTTCCATGGTGGTTGAACTTAGTCTACACACCCACCAACAGTGGAGAAGCGTTCCTTTTTTCTCACAGTCCCATCAGTATTTATTACTGTTATTGTTTTCTTTTGATGACAGCTATTCTTCTTGGGTGAGATGGAATCTTAGAGTTGTTTTAATTGGCATCTCTCAAATGATCAGTGATGTTGAACATGTTTTCACGTATTTATTTGCTATTTGTATTTCTTCATCTGAAAGTATGATTCATCTCAGCTGCCTATTTTTGGTTTGGGTCTTCAAATTGGGGGTGTCTAAATTTTTCAATTCTTTTTAAGTTCTAGATAGAAGTTCTTTGTGTAAGGAACAATTGGCTAAAATGTTTCCACTCTGTGGGATGTCTTTTCACTCTGCTGGTGATTTCTTTTGAAATGTAAAAGGTTTTTAATGAAATGAGATCCTAGTTATTGATATATTGAAGTGTTTCCCATGCTGTTTGGGTTTTGTTTATGAAGTTTCTGCCTACCCCTATGTCTTCAAGATTTTTACCTACTTCTCTTCCAGCAGACTTAGTGTTTCTGTTTTAATATTTAGATCTTTGCTCTATTTTGATTTTAGTTTACTGCATGGTGATAGACATAAGTCTAGTTTTAGTCTTTTGTATACAGAAATCCAATTTTTCCAACACCATTTGCTGAAGAAGCTATGTTTGTTCCAAGCTACGCTTGGCTCTACTGTCAAAAATAAGGTGTCTGCATCTTCTAATCCATTCTACTGGTCCTCAGGTCTTTTTTTTTTTTTTGGTTTTTTTTTTTTTTGGTAGTATCATATTGATTTTATCACAGTAGCTTTGTAGTATAATTTCAAGTCAGAGATTGTGATGCCTCCTGTCTTGTGTTTATTGTCCACGATTGCTTTTACTGTTGTAAGGACTCTTCTTTTTCAAGATGAATTTTAAGAATATTTTCTCCTGTTCTGTGAGGTATGTTATTGGTATTTTAATTGAGGTTGCTATACATCTGCATAATAATTTTGGGAGTAGGGCCATTTTCACTATTTTGGTTTTCTGTCTCCATGAGCAAGGGATATTTTTCCATTTCTGATATCCTCTTCAATCTCCTTTTACAAAATACTGTTTCATCAATATAGAAATCCTTTACTTCCTTTGTTAGATTGATTCCCAAGTATTTAATTTTTGGAGGCTATTTTGAAGGGTGTGGTTCCCTTAATTTCTCTCTCAGTGAGCTTCTTTTTGTACAGGAATGCTATTGAATGTTGAGTGCTGATTTTGTATTTAGCTATGCTACTGAATTTGGTTATTAGCTCTAGGACTTTTTTGTTGGAGTTTTTGGGGTCTTCTCTGTGGAGTACCATGTCATCTGCAAATAATGATAGTTGAACCTCTTACTTTCCTATCATTATTCCTTTTATTTCTCTCTCTTAACTAATTTCTCTGGCTAATGCTTCCATAACTATATCAAATAGGAGTAGTGAGTAATCATCTTTGTCTTGTTCCTGATTTTAGAGTAAGAGTTTTCATTTTTTTTGTTCACTTACTATTATGTTGGCTGTTGGTTAGTCATAGATGACTTTTATCATATTGAGGTAAAGAACACCTGTTCTGATTTACTGTATGATTTTTATCATAAATGAGTGCTGGATTTTATCAAAAGCTTTTCCTGCATCTATTAAGATGATCATGTGATTTTTGTCTTTGGCTCTGTTGATGTAGTGTATTACATTTATTGGTTTGTGTATGTTGAAGCACCCCTTTATTCCTGGGATGAACCCCACCTCATCACAGTGTATAATCTTCTTGATGGTTTGCTGCATTCTGTTTGTTAGTATCTTATTGAGGAATTTTGTGTATATGTTCATTAGGGAAATTGGCCCATAGTTCTCTTTTGTCACTGAGTTTTTGTTGTTATATCAGAGTAATATTTGCCTTCAGGAATGAGTTAGATTAGGACTGGAATTTTTCTTTGTTGGTAAGCTTTTAATTGTATTTTTAATCTCATTGACTAATATTGGGTTATTTAGAATTTTTGCATTTTCTTGGTTCTGCTTTGGTAATTCATATATATCAAGGTATTTGTCCATTTCTTCTGTGTTTTCCATCCTATGAGAGTAAAGATTTTCAAAGTAAGTATTGTTGATCTGAATTTTCAGAGGATCTGACATGATTTCACCTTTTTCACTTCTCAATATATGAATTTTAGTTTTTTCTTTGCTTTTGTATCTTGATAAGGTCGCTTATGTATCTTGATAAGGTTAGCTAGGAGTTCATCAATTTTATTCTTTCAAAGAACCAACTCTCTGATTCATTAATTCTTTGCATTGTTTTCTTGGTCTCCATTGCATTAATTTCTGGATTCTGAGCATCTTGAATGACTGACTTGTATATTTTCCATCATGATAGTCTCCTTTAAGAAAGAAGCTTTAAGGCAGTGATTCATTTTGGTTTATTAAATTGATAGAAGCATATTGTCTAGTATTTGAATATAAACACAGAATAATTCCCCTTGCTTCACCTTTCCCACAACAGATCTACCTTTCAGAGTCTGATAATAACCATTTCTGAGATTTTTTTCTCCCAGTATTTATATCCCTCAGTCATCCCTCTACACACAATTCTCTTGTTCTACCACACGTTCCTTTTCCTCAATCAAGCAAAATACTTAAAACACTGTTCTTGGTTTCTCTGCTGATTGTACTTGCAGTTTCAGACATTATTTTTACCCTTCACTTATGCCATAGAAATAACTCTAGATTCTAAACTTTTAAAACAACTATGCTAATCTTCCCACATTTTTCTCTACTTTTCCTTCTCCAATTATCTCTCACCAACTGTACTTTCACTGTTACTCATTTTTAAAACTTTCCTTACCTTTGTGTCAGTGTAGCCTTATGAGAACTATTAATCACCATTTGTAATATTACCGCTTATGTAAAGATTCTTCATTTCAGAAATTTAGAGTTTGCAATAATTCCACTTCCTTCTTCACATGTTTAATGACACAAGCTCTATGTTAGTTTTCCTTGAATGGAATCAAGTTAGAATGCACTCTCTTTTCCCTTTGTTTCCCAAATGCTTTACAGAACCTTCCATTCATTCTTTCAATAACTATCTAGAGAACATCTGTTATGGGTGCTGGAGGGTCAACAGTTAAAAAAAATGAAAATGCTTTCATGGGGCTTCTATTTTAGTGAAGGTGGGAGGACAATAAACAAATACTCAGTTGACTGTATCAGTATGGTAAGTAGTAATAAATACTGTGAAGAAAAAATAAATCAAAAATAGGAGGATAGCAAGAACTGCTGCTTAATAGGGTGGTTAGGTGTCACTCCTGTGATAAAGTAACATCTGAAGTTAGACCTAATGTTGGTGAAAGAAAGTGTTATATAAGCATTGGGGAAAGAGCAAAGGAAGTAGCAAATGTGAAGGTCTTCAGGCAGACATTTGTCTGCTAAAGGAAAAGCAAGAAAGCCAGTTTGAGAATGATGAGAAATGGGGTTAGACAGGAGCAGGAGGCTGGATCACACAGTGCCTCCTGACTTTGAATTTTGCCCTAAGTGAGATGGGAATCCATAGGAAGTTAGAGGCTTGGAAAACAATACTGCATTGTGTGGCACCTCTGCATGCTGACTACTTTGAACTAGGGAGAACGAAGGTATCTTTGACATCCCTCTGCCTTTGTGTCTCTTGTCCCACTTCCTTCCCTGAAGTGCAAAGAGGAGCTTTTTCTGAGATTCATTTATTTTCCCACAGATAGATTCTCCAAAGAGAAACTTCAGTGCCACGAGTCTCCTCCCAGGGAATTTCTCCTGCTTGGGGAAACTGATTCATCATCACAGGGAAGAAGATAAAGGTTGACCCCACTCCCAAGCCGTCTTTGTTACCAACTGTAGCTTGTTATTTGGGCCCACTCATTTGGGTAAAATCTTTTATTCTGTGTTGACTAAACTCCTCCTTCATTCTCTGCTTTCAAGCACATATACCAGCTTCACAGTTTTGGGGGTATTCACCTTTCTTTATATAACCTGAAAAACACATATTCAATTTATATACACTTTCTCCTGTTAATCATCCTACAATCAATTTATTTAACAGTCTCAGCAAACTTTCAGAGGGCAAAAGACTTGGAATGAATGAGCACCATAATTGCTTTTGTGTTAGGGTAATAATACAAAGATTCAAATAGGACACCATGTTGACTTGGATCAGGAAGGATTTGAGGTTTGCAAAGGCAGGGCCTATAGGGCTTTTCTGATACACTGGAAGTGGAGAGAAAAGGAATTGTTGAAATTTATTGTAAAATATGAATGATTTTGGTAGGAAATATAGAGTTGGGAAACATGAGGTAAGGCATAGACTTTTGTTTTGTATTTGGTGTTGTTTGGTGGTTCTGGAGTGATCATCAGACACTGAACTAGTCCATTTCTAGGCCTTCGGGATATTTTCCATATAACTTCATCTCATTGTATTCATTTTGTTCTTATTTTTGATGGGTTAATTTTTGGGGCATTTGTAATTTTTGTTATATATATCCTCAAGAACTTCCCAGGATTGCATGATGCCAAATTTTCTACGCCCTTGCTTGTTTGAAAATCCTTTTCTCTAACATTTATTTGATAGCTAGATTGTATACGTGTTATTCTAGGTTGGAGATATGTGAAGCAAAAGGACTCTTGCTTAATTCCATTGTTTTTTGTTTTTTTTAATTTTGCTTATGTGAAGCCTCTTACCAACTTGATATTACTTCTTTGTGGATATCTAATGATCCTTCCTGGAAACTTTTAGAATCTCCTTTTTTCATTATTATAAGTGTTTACATAATTATAAAATTTTGTTATAATATACATGAGTTTAGGTCTCTCCACATTGTGGTGGATACTGAATGTATCCTTTTATTCTGAAGGTATGGTTGCTCTGTCAATGTAATTCTTTTGCATTTTTCCATATATAAATTTCTCCCCAGCAGTTATGCCCTCAATCTTCAACTTAATCAGGTAGATAAGCATATTAGATTAATCTATACCTCTTGTCCTTTTTTCCCCACAGGTATTATGCATGCTTTTCTCATGCTATACTCACAAGCAGTAACAAATTTAAATCCCAAAACTTTTGTTGAATTTTGTGTTTTTTGTATTTTGTTTTTTTCTTTCCTAAGGTTTGCCTCATTTTTTAATTTTATCATTGATTATTTTTTCTACTGTTGATTTTTTCCATTTCAAACCTTTTAAAAATAATTTTTCTCAAATCTCTGTTCTAATTAGATAAATTATATTATGAAGATTTTATTATCTTTTTTCCCTCACCTGAATGTTTATCTTGGACTTTCATACTATTGGCTTTCTTAAAATAATGATCTTTGATTTCATACTATACAAGGTTTAAGAACTTTGATCAAGAGTGCTGTGTAAATGGGCTGATTCTGATGCATGGCCTACAGGTAGAGTAGGAACCACAATTTCTATGACTTTTCTCTAGGTTTGTAATATTCACCTGACATGTAATAGTTCCCAAAGATTTCATCTAATTGTTTTTGAAAAGAAACCTCCAGTCATTTTCTTGGGCAAAGTATCTAACCACTTGTCACTGTGTACAGGGACCCTTTACTGGTGACAGAGTACAAATCTTTAGTAAACAAATGTTCAGTTTACATCACGCTTTCTGGAGTAAATTCATCTCCTTGAAACGAAAGCTTTCTAAAGGGCATCCTAATCTTCGTCTAGGTGTTTTTCTCAACATGTTCTTCCTCAAATAGAAGGCAAAATAGATTATGTAACTATTACAAATGAGTATAAGAGGAAGGCAGTCATTTAGGGCATAGTTCTTGAATGAATACAAACATTTCCATAGAAAGACTAATCTGCCCTCTAACCCCAATCAACCACCCACTGTAAAAAGATGGAAATAAAATGACAGGTATTTAATGTCTTAAAATGGCTTAATCCTACAGTGTCTTGTTGGATAATGCTCTGTTCAAAGTAATGCTAATTGTGCCTGTTGTTATTATGCTGTTAATATTACTAAATTTAATATTAATACCCACTGAGAAGCAATGGTTATTTTTCATGGAAACTCCATGGTTCCAATCTGTACCAATTGGATATTAAATAACTCACAAAAATAAGTCACAACAAAGGGCAGGAAGAACTAATTTATGTGTTGTAAACTGGATAATGTTATCATAAAAGCTAAAAGCAACTAAATATGTTTAATGTTCTTGACAGAAAACTGTCTTTGAATTGAACTATTACGAATAAATTCAGTTTAAAAAAATAGACGGAGATAAAGGGAAAGGGCTAAAACTAAGCAAATTTCTAGTTGGTTGTCTCCAAAGAAAAATATTTGACTAAAATATCTCTTTTCAAGCCATTGTTTGTGTATCTAAAAATAATCTTACCTAGAAGGAAGCTTCCATATATAGCTGTTTTGTAAGAAACCCTGAGGGCAAAGAGGAGACTTTTACTAACCTGAAAAGCTAGCCTGAGAATTGCCTCAAGTAAAAGCCATTATACACTTCTCTTCCATGCTTTAGATAAGTGAAAGCAGAGCTTCTCACTGATACACATCAGCCCACAACTTGGCTCTCATTAGCTTTAAGTCTATGGAAATCTTCAGAAGCTTGGATCATTCCACTAAGCTCATTAAGTGTTTAAAATTAGGCATTCGTTTCATGAGGAGCAACAGGAGTTCTGTCTGTAGCATATATATATATATATATATATATATATATATATATATATTATATATAATGAGAGAGAGAGAGGCTCAGAGGCTTTGTTAGGTTAATAAAGTGCATTGAAAGTGCTCACTAGGCCTGGTTGACTGTACTTGTTAGCCCAGATTTTACACTCAGCACTAAAATAGAGCTCTGACTGCTATATCCAAATCCATTTAGATTCTAGAGGCTGGATGTCTGATCTTTTTAAAAGATACACCTTTAATCCTAAATTCATTTATTTACTCACTATTTTTGAAAGTTTTGAGGGTGGAGAGAAATTTCAGTTATAAGGGCTGAGTATGCTAAAGTCATGAAAAAAATGTTCTTTCAAGAGATAATGATGCAGGAATACTCTTCTAGTTAAATTTCATTTTGTAACAATGCTTAGACTTGTCAAACTCCATGAGTCTAGACTCTCTTTAATATAATTAAAACCATAAAATGCACTAAGGCTTATTTATGTGAAATTAAAGCAGATATCTGTGGCACTGAGGCTCTGTGAAACGACTATTTTAATGCATTTCATATGACTTACAAGATTCTGGGAAGCAGAGTGGGCAACAAGAGAGATTGGTTGCATTCATTCGCAATAAAGAGACACCCTAAAGAAAACATCTAGCTGGTAGACGCACAGCTCTGGACTATGGGTCAGCCAGTGTCTGCAACCTGGTAACCCTGCTACTTAGTTTTCACTATTTCCTATATCTTCAGGACAAGACAGAAAAGCAGCTCTTATTATTATAAAACAGTGCTGTAGTAAATAAAATGTCAGTCTGCTGCCTGTTACCTTATAGGATACAGGTGTAAATCTTGAAAAGGACATAAAGTTCAATTTGCCTTCAGCATGGAAAAGAAATAATTACTTAACTGTTAGGAGGAATCCTAATATCATTATTAGATAACTAATAGTCATCTGATATATGGCAAGTGTTATAAATGGATTTAAGATACATTTTAAAATCTCAAATTCAAATCATATGAAAATAACATAAGTTATCATAAAGGTGTTTTGAGATAATTCTAAATGTCAATTTAGCATATTTCCATATATTGGTTTTCTAAAGTGAATGAATAGCTTCTCTTAGGAGGTAAATGTCATTTGGTCAAATGGAAAGGACAATCATATTTAAAGGTCAGTTAATATAGTGGAGTAGTTGTAGTTACTAGTGTTAAAATCTCACTATATTATCTTTAAACAAGAGAACCCTGCTATTCTGACTAAAATTATGCACAACAGCTAGCCTCTTTATGTTCTTTGCTCCCACTTTTATTACCACATTGATTTTCTGGTATTACTGTCCAGAAAATCCCACTAGATTATTGACAAATTTTTTGTACTGTAAGTCCTAATGTCACATAGATTTCTATGGCAATCTTCTTCCTTTTTTCTTCTCTCTGCCTGCCTGCCTTCTTTCCTTCCTTCCTTTCTTCCTTTTTCTTTGTAATTTGAAAGAACTAACTTTTTTCTTTATAGGAAAACAAGTGCTTTCATGCAGTCAGAGAACTAAGTCTTTAAAAAAGCCAGCAAATCTGAATACTCAAATGTATGCATCCGATCCTAGAACCATGCTTTACGATTTTGTGTTATGAGAACGCTGTAATAGCCAATAATGACCATTGAAACTACCTGCAGATTTTTTCTTAAAAGATAGGATAACATTGCAAAAAACTTTTTGTATATTTCCCCTACTTTATTCTCAATGTACACACACACATGCGCATACACACATACTAGTGCAAACACACGCACACACATGCACACACACTATTATGATTTATATCTGGATGTTCACCCCAAAAATCACATGTGCTCATAGGTGGGGCTTCGAGGAGGTAATTGGATCATGATGGCACGATAACAGTGGGTTAGCTCACCGATGAGTTAATAGTTAAATGTGATGTTGGGGGGTGAAGCTTGGTCTGAGGAGGTGGGGCACAGGAGAATGATTTGGAAGGGTCCATCTGCCTCCCTCGTCCCGTTATTCTCTCTTCTTCCTGCCATGCCATGAGCAATTATCCTGTGCAATGCTACCCTGTCACGGAGCCAGCCAACCACGGGCTGAAACCTCTATAATATGTAAATCAAAATACACCTTTCCTCCTTTAAACTGTGTGTGTGAGATATTCTTAGTGATAAGAAAGTAAGAAACACAAAAACACACTTGTGCACATGCGCGGAGCCTTGGCTCATTGTAACTTCAAACTGGTGGCTACAAAACATTTTATTGAGGTACATAATTGATTTCTTGTGGAAAAAACATATTTTTAATATTTTATTTTTTGAGCTGGAAATAAGCTATTGTTTAATAATTATTTTTATAACTAAAACCATGGAGATAAGAGATGATTACTAAGAACTAATTTAAGTCTCTCTGTGAAGGCAAACTCTCCCCCCAGTGCCAAAAATAATAAACAAGTTCATACAATGAATAATTTTAACAACAGGGGTTATTTTAGACAAATTTTTTTTCTATTTATTTGCTGTAATGTTAGGTTGCCTTAACAGTTCATAGATGGTGTTATGGTTTTGACTGACAATCTCCCCGGACCTCACCTACTCAGTCTTTTGGAAAGTGACCGGACCACAGGATGCGACAGCTGACTTGCAGTGAGGAGGTAGATCTGGTCAGAAGAGGTGGGTGACTGGGGACGTGACCAGAAGGATTTATCTCCCTTCCCAATTCTTTCCTTCTGTTTCTTAATCTCCATGACATAAGTAGCTATCCTCTGCCAAAGACTGAAACTTCTGAATACTGCGAGCCAGAATAAACCTCTCCTCCTTAAAGTCGTACCATGTATTTTGTTCAAACAATGAGGAAAATGACCAAGACTAGAAGTCACAGTAGTCAGAAATTAGTGAAGATTGGTGGTCACAATGTGTTTTTAATTTTCATCATAAGTCAAAATAAATACTAAAGTATTACCATGACATTCTCTTCTATATCTGTTCTTTCTGCTTTGACACTTAAGTACTAGAATATGTCCTAATATTTATACTTCGAAAATTTAATCCAATTGAAATTTTAGCATTGTTTCCTAAATTGATATAAGTAGGAGCTGATAGAAGGTTTGTTTCACAGGTAGGTGTGATTTTATAAGGCTGTCATAATTGATAGTTTACTCATAGGTAAGCTAGACAGTGAAGATACATTTTTTTTTAAAGAAAAAAATACTAGTTACATAAAAATGAGAAATTTTCCTTAGGTTGACAAGGTGACATAATCATATGACCCCAGTGAGACATGTCATTGGCTAGTCTTTCCCCAGAGCCCAAAACGAAATCAGTACTTCTTTCTGGCCAATACATTACAGCACAGTTGAAGAAATTTTCAGAGTTAAGTGCCAAATGAGCTGATTTTCTGGTACCAAAAGGGAGACTATGCTACATAGCTCTGATGTCAGTGAAAGTTTCAAAAAGAGGGACTGTTCAGCTCTTCAGAGATTCTCCCACTGGCTTTGAAGAGGTCAGCTGCCCTGAGCTGTATAGTTGTGGAGAAATAAGTTTGGCCAGCAACAGCTTGAATCTGAAATAAGACTGTAGTCTCAGTGAGTACAATACCTGTCTGACACCTGGGTTGCAGATTGCTAAGACCCTGAAGCAAATAAATCATGTCTGGACAAATGACCTGCAGACACTATAAGAGAATATATGTCTTTTCTTTTGTGCTACTTAATTAGTGGTAATTTCTTACCTGAGAAGCAAAAACTATACAATTGAATGATAGAATATTTTTACGTGAAACATATACTGGAAAGTAATTGGTATTGTACTAAATAAGGTTGAGAATTCTTGGGAGTTTTATGAGGACTCCCTCAAACTTGTGAACCTTAAATTTCTCTTATAATCAGGGAAAGACAGAAGAAAATATCCTAATCCAGGGGCTAAGGAAAACTTGGCCACCTCATCCATTTTACCTTTACTCTCCAAAAGAATTCAGGAAAGTTGTGTGCCAAATACTGGTGACACACATTGCATATGCTCCCGTTACCACCTCTACATTCTCCATCAGCCCAGCAGTAGCACTGCTACCTTTAAGGCTTTACAGGAGTTGCCCACATTTCTCGATACACTGTATTGGGATTTTTTGGTTATTTTGTTTTGTTTTTTTGAGACAGTTTTGCTCTGTAATCCAGATTAGCTCCGATCTCACTATGTAGCCCAGGCTGCCCTCAAACTCACCACAATCCTCCTGCCTCAGCCTCCTGAATCCTGGAGTCACAAGCATGCACCATCATGCCTGGTAGTTTGCAGTAGTTTTTAGAAACATTGCATGTTTTTTCCAAACGTTCTTTGCCCATTAAACTGCATAGTAGAACTCAGCAAAACACACAAGAAAATACTGCATTCAAAGTTCTACTGTGTGACAGTGGTGACATGAGTAAGGATGCAGCTCCCTCAACAGGAATAGAGTGGGGGTCGGGAGTAGGCATTGTGGGTAAAGAGTGGCTGTCATAGGAGACAGGAGCAATTTCAGAATGCAGCAGCTTCCATAGCCGGAAGAGCCATAGCTCCTTTAGAAAGGGGTGATGTTTACATACAAGCATTTATTTACGTTTCCTTAAAATTTCACCTTAGAATCAACCTAGATGATCTACAAAGTGTGAGTGATTACTAAAGAAGGAATCAGATCTGCGGAATGGTGAGATTGGCTCTGTTGTCGCAAAGTTGTTTTATTTTGAACCTGAATCAGCAAGCATCTCCTTGAGGACAGCAGATTTGTGACCTTCTATGACCTCAGTTCTCCGTTTCTCCACTCGCGCTCCCTCTTCGAATGCCTTGTGTCACTACACTACCTGTAGATACTTTGTACTCATTATTTTTATTTGCACAACCATTTTTTCCTTCGAAGGGATTTTATTTTATATTTCTCTCTCCAACCTCTGCATTTCTGATCTGGCTTACAGATACTCCTCAGTCTAAGCTGATATAGTGGACCCCCAAAATTTGTAGGGGTTACATTCCTAGAATTGAGAAAAACTGTGAATTTCAAATATGGTCAGAAAAAGATGCCTATTTTTGTTGTTTATTTTTAAAATTTTTATTGGTACATTTTGGATACATGAAGTGATAACATTCATCATAAGGAATTTGTACCTGTACATGCTATTTCTTGCTGCAACTTTTTTCCCATTTCCCTCCTCTCCCTTCAACCCTTGTTCCCCTCCTTATTTACAAAAGCTTTGTATAAACCCTAAATACACTATGTCTTCTGCAGGTAGGTAATTAAATTTAATAAAATACTTTATTTATAAAGACATGGAAGATGCAGGTCATTTTGGAGACATCCAAGGAATCTTGAGGCTTAAGAACAAGACCAAGAACACTTGAGATAGCTGCCTGCCATACAGCAACCTGTTATAACGCAGGAATCCTGGTGCACCTGCTGATGTATGACAGAGAAACAGCCAAACAACAGCAAGGAAAACTAAATAATGTTCTTGGATTGGTTACTTGCAAAACTCCCATCAAGAAAACAATTAGGGAGGATGTTTGTGGTCTCCACAAAATTGTGGGGGTTTCTGCCAACAACTATTAGTTAGGTTCAAAAAAACAAAAACAAAAATGAAACACTCTGGAAATGACTGAGGCCAGGAATTCTGACCCATGACTTCACAGGGGTATACTGTACTTATTCTCATTTGGAAGGTAGTGAGATAGTAACCATTAGAAATAGCTAATGGCAACAGCGAATATATATATATATATATATATATATATATATATATATATGCATATAAGATAGGCTGAAATATAGAACTAAATCACCTTCAGTTGAGAATTTAAGTGGCACCATTAAAATGAGAATAATTAACTTAGAAAGGCTAAGCAGCTCTTTATTTCTAGTTTTCCCATTCTTATTATTTATAGTACTTGATTCTTCCCTTCCATGTACGTAGCAAGGCATGCCTCAAAATGCGTTCCTAATGTAGCAGAGTCCTTCTGGCCTTATCTAATCCCATAGTATCCTTGGTCAGCGATCATAGCTGCCTAGGAACTTCTCATGTGCAATGATGTTATTGCTGTGGTCTTGCCATGGGAAAGCAGATGACCAGCCAATACTGACAATTAGTAGGAAAAGGATGGAAATAGTTTAGTTTTAGAGATGACAGTGGAGGGAATCTAAACTTAGGCTTTCTCCTTGTGAATTTTTATTCAGATGAACTGGATCAGATTTCAAAATATGGAACATCACTAATATATGCAGGTATTGTACAATGTAAATAACTTTGTCTAATTAAATAGAAAAAGGGGGATTTTCAGTTAGATGCATGAACATTTGTGCATGGTTAGCTCATTAAACTGGTAAACCATTTCTTTAGCAGAATGTGATGTCATTATTTGTAGCTGTCAGCAAGACTGGGTATAAGGGGAACTAAATGAAGCAAATTAGGTATTTTCCTCAGTTCAAAACCTAAGAGAGGAGAATGGTAATCATCATAAGAAGTATACTTCAATATATATTTTGATATATCAACTTCAATGCAAAACACCCTAATAAACAAAGCATCAAATTTTTAAAAAGGCAGCATCTGTAACAGTGCCATGCTGGTCCACATTGGAGCCAAAAGCAAAAAAAAAAAAACAAACTAACTAACTAAGTTTCACTAGTGCTTTTTAAAAAATTGTTATAGTTTATTCATCATGGATTTTCCCATCAATTTTGAATTTTTTAAATATCACCTTTAGATAGTATTTGTCTTGATTACTATGTATTTCCATTCTATGCCCGGAGCCAGTGCCTCACTTGCCTCAGTCAGCTTCTGGCCATATGTGAGAACTATTGTTTTTTCAATGTTTTGGCTAACTTATAAGCACTATTTCTCACTCTTCTTAGTTTCTCATAGTTTGGGGTCAGAATTTTATATCATATATTTATGACCAACTGGCTTTCAACAAGGATGCCAAGAATTTTCAAGGAAGAAAAAAAAGAGGCTTTTCAACCATTACTGCTGGGACAACTGAATATTCACACACAAAAGAATTGATTTGGACATCTTCCCAATACTGTGCACAAAAGGTAACCCAAAACCTATCACAGACCTAAATTAAGAGCTAAAATTACAAAAGTCTTAGGAGGAAACATGCAAATAAACCTTTGTGGCATCAGTGAAGGTAAAAACATCTTAGCTATAACATCAAAAGAAAAGTGAAAAAGGAAGCAACCAATAGGTTAGAAGTCTTCAGAATTCAAAACAATTTTTTATTTCAAAGAATACTATCACAAAAGGTAAAGTGGAAAAAATAGGAAAAAAAGTCATAATTATAATAAGGGCCTGGTATGCTTCAATAATTCTTACAATTCAACAATAAAGCATAAATAACTCAGTTTAAATCACTAAAGGATTTGAATAGACATGTCCATAAAGCTATATCAAAATGACTGATAAACATGAAATAAAATATGCTCAATATCATTAATAATTAGGAAAATGTATATCAAATCAAAAGGGGACATCACTCCACAAACACTAGGCTTCTGTAATTGAGAGAAAAATGAGTGCTGGCTGGTATGTAACGTAACTGAAGCCATCATGCAGTGTTAGTGGGAATGTACAGTGTTATAGCAATGCTGGAAACAAATTGATAGTTCCTCAAAAAGTTCAACAATGAATTACTGTAGAATCCAGCAACTGTAAGAGAAATGAAGCCATATATCCACACCAAAAGTTGTAGCCAGATATTTATAGCAGCATTACTCAAAGTAGCCAAAAGGTGGAAATAACCCAAATGTGTGTAAACTGACAAATGAATCAAAGAAACTTTGTGCATATATAAAATTATGTGCCAATAAAAGACAATGAAGAACTAATATAACTTTACAACATAAAGCTGTGAAAACAGTATGCTAACTGAAAGGACTCATTTAGAGAGACTGCATCTCATTCAATTTATAATGAATTACATTATGAATCCAAGGTGAACAGGATGAACGAATCTAAAAATATGGAGACTGAAAGTAGATTAGTGGTTGTCAGGGTTTGAGGCCAGTGGGTAATGAGAAGTTATCACTAATGGAAATGGTTTCTTTTTGGAATGGTGTTCCAAAAATGTTTATAGCATTGGTTGTGCCACTGGGAATATACTAAATATCATTGAATTCTTTACTTTAAATGGGTAAATTATATGGTTTCTGAATTATATCTCAATGAAGCTGTTAAAATAGTTAATAACAGACATTAATGCATAGCTATTGCCAGCCTCGTTTGCCTTCCTTTGGGTGAGCTACCAGCAAAAGCTTTTGCAAAGGTCTTCCTTTAATAGAAAAGAAAGACTGGAATGCCTTAGTCAATCTGATTTGTATAAAACACAAAATGATAGTATTCCATAGGAGAAGGCTAAAGATGTAATTTGATTTAAAAGGTACGCTGTTTCTGAAACAATTTCTACTTTGTATTTCCTGAGTGTGCTCAAGGTGTAGAATGATTTATAAACAATATTATAGGATGAAGCATTGAAGGGTGAGAGAACCTGCCAGTGAAGGTTCATGCAGTGATTGGGGAATTGGTTACTGCCTTCAGCCTTTAAAGATGAACCATAGAGCTGAATGTGGGTTTTGGTTTGTTTTTGCTCCACTTATTTTTTTCGGTTCTAAAACTGATATAGGATAGATACCACTGATGCTAATTTTGATTTTACCTTTATAAAGGACTCATTTGGCAGTCAGTGCTGGCTGGATGAAATGGAACCTCTTTGAGGTTCCACGTTCCAGCTCACTGGAATTATTCACCTCGAAACTGATAAATTAAATGATGTCCAAAATCAAAATACTTTATTGTTAATCTGAGATTCTACAGTTCACTTTATCAACCACTCTGGAATCACTGATTTCGTTTCATGAGCATTCCTTTGTGTGGGTAAGTAATTATCACTGCCTCCTACTTACTAGCATCATAGTCTGCACTACTGCTTCGTTGTTTGGATCTTAATCCATAGCATAAAAAACTGTACTAAAAGTATGCTAGGTTTTGTTTTGCTTTTTTTTCAGAGGGTAGCGAAGCTGCATGAAGCATGAGGTTGTTCAGATTCATTTTCAAAGCCTGACTGGGAGCCACTTGGGTCAATCAGAAATTGTAGAAGTACAACAGACTTCTCAGGAAGTGACAGAAGAGGGGTGGGAGGTCAGTCACCAAGCTCAAAAGCCACCTATCTTACCCAGAAAGTATAGGTTCAAGCCCCCAAAGACAGAACTTTCCATGTCTAGTGATGATCTAGCACTAATGCACGTTGGCTATTCCTCTCTGTTTTCAGTGCTGGGTCTCCTGCGTAAGGACAGAATGAATGGATTAGAGAAGTCCCATTACCTCTATGCTGGTAGTCATATGCCTTAAAATATTTTTATGACTTACTTTTTATTGCACATAACAAGCAAGTTAGGGCATGAGATTCCATATAATAAATTAAACAGAGTACAGTGAACACCATATCATTTCTAGCTATTATATTTTCTAAATTCATTTTTTAAAATGTCCTCAATAGGTAAGAAGGTTTCAGGATGGAGAATGACCTCCATCCATTCTCATCTCATATAAAGAAAACAGCTACGGGCAGGGCTAGGTTTGAATTTGAGACATTTTTCAAGGAAAAACCAAAGTCTGAACATCAAGGATCCAATGGGGTTGTCACTTCTCGGTACAATTCAAGAGGATCAGAACTAAGAACCATCTATATTTGGTATTCCTCCAATAGCTATCATTTCCCACATTCCAAAATGGCTCCACAGAAAATATTCATAAGAAAACAGCTGAAACATTCATTGGTAAGTTATTGTCTTTATATAATATACATTTAAAGGGAGCTACAAAAGTAAAGGCAGATGTGTAATATATGGCTGGCACTGTTTTTATTTTCTTATACATCTTGCTACTGTCTGGGGGCAATGCTCTAGTGACTACTGAAATATAATAGCTGCCTTTTCTCTCAGTACACAATTTGACAGCATTTATTCTTTCCTTCAGTGAGCATAATTACTTCACATATGGAACCTGTGATAGCCTACAGGCATCTGAGAGAAACCAGAATCATACAATCTGTCCCCTTTGTGAGCTTAATTTACATTCACAAGTGTCATTTTATTAGGGCTGGCATCATGTAGAATAAAAATTACAGGTCAGCTATGCCATGTCACTGGGAAATGTGCTTAAGTCAATAATGCGGTATTATTGCATTTGGGATAATTTTACAAGAGAGAACTCACAGGAGGAATCTGACCCTTATTTCTTAGTTTCCAGCTTTACTATTACCCACAAGGTAATTCATTTAGAAATAAGAATTGAAACAAATAGTTTAGCCTGCTGTAACTAGTAGTGCTGTGTGTCATACCCTTCAATAAACTTCTGTAATGACATCTACAATGTTAGTAGACATGGAAGATTCACCTTGGTAGCTTTTCTAAGTGAACATGTTTGGATTTGTGTAATCAAAATGGCACCAATAATAAAATTGTGCCTTTTATCTTGGCTTGGTAAGGGTGGAATTTAAGAGACTGTGTTACTGGCTCTTTCTATCAGAAGTAAAATGACATTATGGTTTCAACAGATGTTCACTGGGAATGGGAGGTATGAGGTATGCTGTAGACACTGGGCTAATGATTGTTTCTCTAGAACAGAGAATGAATTTTGAAATGGGCAATTTACTTGAAATTGGTGGTTGATGATATGACAAACAGCTAAGTCTAAATCATGACTGTTTCACGGTACCATCATGATATCAATACTGTGATAAGTAACAGAACATATGTCTTAGATGGCAAAGATAGTAAGGCCTGCACTAACCCATGATAGCGTGGGCCAAACCACCACCACTTTTAGCACACATACTAAACCCTCTCAGCTTCATCCTGTTAGAGCTGAACACCAGCATGGAAGTCAATGGGTTAATGGAAAACCAAAATTTAGTCTGTGGAGGGGGATGGAAAGCATAAGTGTTCAGACACCAAACTAAAATCAGAATCACTGGAATCTAAACAAGCAAGAGAAAAAAAAAAGACAGAAAGTATGTGAATAATTTTTACTCAAGGTAGGAGAGCAGTATAAACCATAGTAAGCATTTCACATTAGGATTGTATATTAAATAAAAATGTTGAAGAATTATTTGGACTTACTACATCTTTAGAATTGTCTTACTTTAAGGTGATCTAACGTTCTAAAAGTTTTGTTTTTTATCAACTCATTACACAATTTGGCCAGAGAATCTGAATGTTAGGCTGAGAAACTGTCTTTTCAAGTCACCTAGCAATATACTCTACACTCCAGTATCAGCTTCTTTTAACCATTATAGTTCTTGTTTTAAACTCCAATGTACTCAATTTATGCTTCTGTTGATATGACTTTAGTAATCATTGATTATTTTACTGAATTAAAGGAATATTTTTATGATTTAAACCTAAAAATAAAATATTATTTTTGATATTTAAAATCATTAAAATTTTATTTAAAAAATTGTGCCATTCATTTACCAGACACCATTACATACTTTATGCAGTTATAGCTATGACTTAGTAACCAGTGTGCTTTTAGACTCTGGTTCACATGAAACAAGGATTCTTTTCTTCACATTTCCATTGGTAAACAATGTAATCAGTAAACTATACTATAGTTTTTCCAGTTGCTAATGAGAATACCTGTTAAGTTTCTCAGTACACTATGTTACTCTTCCTTTGTAGTGGAAATTGATTAAGATCACCTCCCTCTAGATTTTTTTCAGTTCCATGAGCCAATAAATTCTGTTCAACATTTAAGCCCATTTGAGTTGAATCATTTGTTACTTTTAACCAAAGCTATCCTACTTTATTTCATTAATAAATACTTGAAACCCCATTTAAAAAATTCTGATTGAAAAGCTTACTGTGTAGCTTTCCATCGTTGTCACAAATTGCTGTGATAAATCGACTTACAAAAAGGACAGATTTTTTTTTTACTTAGTTTGGCTGTTGTAATCAATGACCAGTTGGCCTTCTTGCCTAGGGCCTGTGTGATGGTGGAACCTGTGGCAGAGGGAGCCCAGTCACTTCATATCAGCCAGAAAGAGAGGAGAGGAAGAGGAGAGGACTGCAGTCCCAATATCCCCTTCAAAGGAGTGACTCCACTGCCCAGAATACCTGCCTGGTCCCCATCTCTTAAGTTCTCCACCTGATGATATCATAAAGGACTTGCCTTTAATGCTGGGGCTTTTAAGGGACTGTTATAGTCAGGGGTTGTGAGGAGAACAATTAAAATCAGGACATGGAATTTGTACTATTCACCCAAAGTTAACACAAGAAAATGCAGGAAATCTACGCACAACACTAAAGACACAGAATATTTAGCCAAGGGCCTGAATCCCACAGCAATGTCCCACGAGTCCAGATGAAGACCCAGAGCTCATGACAATGCCTCCCACGAGTCCAACTGGAGGTCTAGAGCCCACAAGAAAGACTCTCTTTTATGGATCCATGCTGGGAAAGTCCAAAGGTCAGCAGTGGAAGCCAGAAAGTCTATGCTAGCAGGGTGAAGGAGCTGTGCTGGTAGGTTGAGGGTTCTACACTGGAGCCAAGAAGTCACGCTCAAAACAAAGACCAGGGCTGTCCTGAAAAGCACCACAGCCATCCTCAGTGACACAGAGGCCCCGAGCTTCTCTGATGATAAGCACAGTCGAGTACATGCCAGGAAGCCAGTGACGAGTTCATACTGGAGATTAAACTGCACATGTCTTCCCTTCTGGAGCCAGGAAGCAATGATTGATGTGAGGACCAGAGCTTCTCCAGGAGAACCTAATGGCTCAAACAGCAACTCATAGGAAAACCCACAATGCTTCAGTGCCTCAATGCCTCTATGCCTCTCTTCTCCTTCTCCATGTCTCTATTTATGCTGGCAACTTTCCTCAGATGAAACATCTACACTCAGCACCATGGTGATTTAATTCTGCTGGCGTTAAGTAGACCACCAGTTTCCAATCCATAACAGGGGCACTCTTGATCCTAACTATAATGTGCATTCTTATGATTCAGTATGTGCTAAAAAAGGATTTTAGATACAAAGGTTATCTTGCCCTCAAAGGGATCATAGTTTATTAAGAAATAAAGTAAAATATGTGATTAGTCCAACAATGAAAGGATACTAAAATGGGACAGAGAATGGGAAGAAATGAAGGTTTCCTAAGAAATTAGTGGGGTGAAAAGTTGTAAATGTCAAAAACCAAATTCAAAATGATTTGCGCTGAAAAGAAAATTCAGTTTCAATGAATGAGTCAGGTTTGATGTTAGACTTCAGACAGTGCTATCTAAAGTCTGGCTGCCTTTTCTTTTTTCTGTTTTTCATTATATGTGTTTAATTTACAGACAGTGTTACCAAATCTGATGGTAAGATGACCAGCTTCATATTCAGGCTTTAGCCTACATCGTACTATCCTCAGAAAGAAAAACTGATGATCTCTTTCCTAATAGGTTCAGTAATTTTTAGCAAATGCTGTCGCACTATCTTCTGGCCTGAATTCTTTCCTGATGATACATTTGTATTACATGTCGTTTTCTCCACTTTTATAACTTTCTCTTCATTTTTGGTTTTCTGCAGTTTTACTGTAATACTGCTGGGTGCGATCATCTTTGTGTTTATTCTATATTTATTCTGCCTGCTATCCTCTGAGCTTCTTCAATCTGTAAATTTATGTCATTCACCAAATTTCAGAAAATTTCAAGCTATCATTTCTTTTAGATATGCCTTCTCTGCTTTCCCTTTGAGATCTCAACTACATAGATGTTAAATCTTATAACATTTTACCCAGGTCTCTGAAGAACTTTTAATATTTTTTACTCTTCTCTTAGTTCCTCAGACTGGATAATTGCTTTTGATTTATCTTTTTAAGTTTATTGATCGTCTTTCCTGTTATCTTCATTCTGCTATTGATATCATTTAGTGAATTTGTTATGTTACATCTCTTAGTTTTAGAATTTCAATTAGATTTTTCTCATCTTGTATATTTTTCTAAATTAGCACTATTTAGTTGCTGTATGATATAGGAAAGCAATTTAATGTATCTGAGACTTTATTTCCACATAAGTAAAAAGATATTGTTGCTGTTAGGCAAAATCATCAGTAAGATTAAATATGTGTAATATATTTTACAGACAGTTTTAAAACAATAACAGCTCTCATTATGGATAATGATTGTAATTGTCTCCTAACTTGGCTCAGCAGCTACTGAAACTTACTTTTGATCTATGTCAGACTTCTTTATTTAATATAAATTAGTTTGCTCCCATGATGGAGCATTCTAATCATGATTTAACCTATAAAACATAATATCTTAATTTTTAAATTTGATTTCAATACTTTGCATTGTTTGGCTCTACTGTTTCACTGTTTCACCTGCCTGTGTTCCACTATTTCCATGTAATCTAATCCCCACCCTGCCCCATCATTCCCTGCCACCCAACATGCCAGCCACAAAAACAATTCTTTCTGTATGTGCCACTACCTCAAAGTAGTATCCCTCCACAATTTATCATCTTGTAAAACCTGATTCAGATGTAACATATTTTGTGGATTCTTTTCCAATTTACCCTGGGCAAGCTGGTCTCTTTTTTGTGTTCCCATGACAGGTTATAGCTCCATTATTGTACTTTAATTATATGGCAATTATTATATACCTTTTCTCCTGCAGACTGCCAGATCTTTGATGGCATGACCATGTCTTTTCTTTTTTGGTTCTTGAATGCTTAATCATGATGCTATCACCTAGTAAAAAGTTGAAAATAATGTTTCTCTAGTGAATAAATACTAGAAATGAAAACCAAATACATGTTTGAGAAGAAGCCCATACATGTTTATAGATCCTTGAATACACAATAAATGTGGTTACATAAAAGTTTCCCCCAAAATGTGGTGTCTCAAAATAGCAAGCATTTAGGGGCCAGGGATTTAGCTTGGGCAAAAGATCCTGCCTGGCAAATGTGGGCTCATGAGTTTGAGCCCCAAAACCTAAATAAATAATAAGCATTTATTATATCACAATTCTGATGGCTCAGAATTTCTTGCCTAACTTACTGGATGCTCTGGCCCATGATCTCTGCAAGTCTGTAGTCAAGGTACCGGCAGAGACCGCAGTCATCTCAAGGCTCAAGCAGGGGAAGATCTGATTCTAAACTCATTCACACAGTTGTTTTCAGGTATCAGGTTCTTGGTAGCTCTTGTTTGGAGTTTCTTGCCATGCGGGGCTCCCATAAGACAGTTTCACTAAGGCAGTAAACTTCACTCAGAATTCATAAACTACAGATCAGACATAGATCACCCAAGATGGAAAATCTAGTTGTTTTCTAACATAAACATGGGAGTCACTTTTTATCACTTTTGTCATTTTCTCTTCATTATCAACAAGTCACTAAGTCCAGCCAATACTTAAAGAGAAATGATTACAAGAAGATTGTCTACCAAGAGAGGAGGAATCCCTGGAGGTCCATCTACCACAGTGACAATTAGCAGTCCCAAATGAGGCTTTCTCCAACAACACAGTTAATAAATCCTCATTACAGAAAATTTCAAACATAATTGATAGAGAAGAAAAAGCCATCTATATTCTTAGCATTTAGGGGAGATCAGTAAATATCATGGGACATCATGCAATTTTAAACTACAGTTTTACATCAGTTGAAATGATAGTAGGTATATCTTGTTTTTTATTATTATTATGTTTCAAAAGTTCCATACATATGATTGTAATATATTTCTCATTATTCATATCCTATGTGTTAACTATTTAAAATGTTTCCCTTATTATTCATAATCTATGTATTAACTATTAAGAATATTTCTCTTATTACTCACGTCCTATGTATTAACTTTTTAGAATGTTTCTTTTTTGCAACAATAATACTGCTATCATTATTTTCAAAAACTAGGGTCAGTAGTTTTCAAATATATAAGGATAAATTGAAAGTTTGGTGCTAGAAGGAAAGAAAAATAATTTCACAAATGTGAAAGAACACTACTGCTTTCATAACATAAGGAACATATGCATCTTATGAAATTGTTATAGGGTGTGCGTTTTTTATTTCCATCCTAATTGTTTGTTTAGAAGTTTCATTTGATGATATTTACTTAGATAGGATGAAGGGAATCTTTGGCTTTTGGCATTCACATTTTTCTTCAGAGGTCAGAAAGATATGCTTTACTCACAGATCATACTCCACTAGTTAGCAGAACAGCACTGTAACAATTATTTTATTAGTAACAATAATAACCTTTGTTCAGTGTTGTACCTTGTGAAGAAGGTATGACAGGTATTATCATCATCTGCATATTTCAGAAGTGTAGAGAGCATACAGTTGTTTGCCTCAGGTCATTCACTATTAAGTGATGGAATATGCAAATTATATAATTGGCCACATTATGCAAATTAAAAGCAAACACATACACAATCCACTGACATCTATTACCACATTTCTAAATCAAGACTCCAAGTTAATGTAAGTTCTGTGTATGAAAATACCAACATGCTAATCTGTATATTTAAATCAGAGTTTCAAATTTATTTAAATTCAAGTTATCTGAAAGCTAATTAAACTATATCTTTGTGGGGAAAAAATATGTCTCAAGTTAACCTCATCTCTTGTAGCAGCCGGATGTTTGAGCTCTGCCAGGCCGCATGACTGTTCGTGCTGGAGGAAGTCTTGCTGAAGCATAATGCATAAGGAAAGGAAAGCAGGACCTCAGTCCCAGTGAAATGCTGCTGGGACAGCCTGAGATGCTTCACTAAGATATGTGCGAAAGAATGGTAAAAGTGAAGGCCAGACATAGCCAGAGGTGGTCCCTGGGATAGTTAAGCAATTAAGTTCTTACCTATCTCTATTTTACCCCTCTCATCTTCTGCTCTGCTTTCAGTAAAGACTTTAACAAATAGCCAGAGAAAACTACCATCGAAGCTTCAGACTGTTCCCCCTACCCCACCAATCCCATAACTCTGTCTTGTTTTCTCTTCATCTGCCAAACCTCATTTTCTGGACCTGTCACTTTGTAGAAACCTATATATCTTCAAATCAAAACTTCATGTTTATATAATTTAAATTATATTTTGAGGTTCTTCATTCTTCTCAGAGATCCTCAGATAGTAACGGTATTTTGAAGGACTTCCACAGTTGCCATGATAAGTTTTCTTCAAATTGGAAAGATAATTTTACCTTAAAATTATATATATTACATATACTTGCATGTTTAGTTTTATACAACATATATATTTCCTTAACAAACCTATGATGTATAAAGTAAAATATACCCATAATATATGAAAACATATCATTAAGTTGCTGTAATATAGTAAAAGTCTACATAAAAAAATTACTAAGGAAAAATAAACACAGTTTTTTCTAAAGAGTGGGAATTATAAACATACTTTTAAAGGGACATGACGTTCTTTCAGTATATAGTTTTTTATTAGCTCTATTTTTAAAAAAGAAATTTGAGTTTTAGGCATCTGAAAATTCACTTATCACTGAAACTCCAGAAGAGTTTCTGCTCCATATTCTATTGGACAAATTTTTTAAAATTTTTTATTTTGAAATAATTTTAGAGCCAGAGTAAGGATAGTCTACAGAGACATTCTATATTTAGCTTTTCCTAATGGTTACATCTTATGAAACTATAGTAGAATATCAGTACTGAGAAACTAGCATTGGTAAAATGTGTGTATATTGTTCAGTGCAATTTTATCATATACCTAGATTCACCAGCACAATCAGAAAAACTATCCCATCACTGCAACTGTGTGGCTATAAATTCCCTTTCCCCACTATCCAAATGCCAGGCTGATTTTTAAAATTTCTATATATTTTTCTCTCAATAATCTAAATAAATGGAATCTTAGTTTTTTCTTTTACAGTTAATTTTTAGTTAATTTCAGCATAATGCCCTTGAGATAGACTCAAATTGAATACATCCATAGGTCATTCCTATTGTTGCATAGTATTATATGGTATAAATGTATGATTTTGTTTCACCAGTCCAAACAGACACTTTTGACTAAGAGTTGGAACTAAACACAGAAATGACAGTGAAGAAAAATTGGGACCACCTATAAGGCATTCTTCCGTCACTCAGAGTTCTTTTATTTTGGTTTTTGCTTGTTTGTTTGCTTTATGAAGGAGGTACTATGAAAAGGAAAAGATAAAACCTCAGCACGATGAATACAATTTTCAGGTTAAATAAAATAAAAGATAGTTCTGGAGAGATAGCTTACATCTTGATTTTCTGATTGGATATCAGGTTGCTAGAAGTCAAGTTTTTTTTTTTTTTTTTTACAAACTCAGCATCCAAAGAGTCATTTAAGTTAACCAAAGAGCAAGACAAAGACAAAACAAGATCCAACTTGAAAATCTAAAACTAAATCTAGTTTTAAAAGCTTGGTAGCTTACCAAATCATTATCTTCATGAGCTATCAATTTATTTTTCACCTATGACTTTCTATGTCAATTTTCAGGCTCTCGGTCAAGAGCTTGAAAAGAAAAGAAAATTAATGCCTTCTATACATAATCCTGCTGTCCCTATTGTATTTTCAACATGTTGTCAATCATATTTCTTCTGTGGAATTTGGAGAAATAGCTGAGCATCCATCCATTGGTTTCCTGTTGAAGTAACAGCTCCTCTACTCTGCATTCTGATTTCCACCAGCTTTATGGAACTAATTATTATTTTTTCTACTTGTTGCCTAAATGGCTATTGTTATGATCTTAAGCAGAACAATTCATACTTCATACTCATAAATAAGTATACTTTATTTTCTAACAGCCTTTTGCTATTTCACTAAATTATTCAAAATAATATACCTCATGTAAGCATAAACAGGTATCCAGATTATACCATATCATCATAGGTAGGAAAATGCTTTTTAAAAAAATTTTAGTCCAGAGAATTGAGCAAGGACCACGTGCCTGAAAGTGTATACTTCTAGCCCCATTTTTAAAAAATTCTAAGTAAGTATTCACACAAAAAAATGAAGGCTTACTATACTTAACATTTAAAGAGCCTTTAGAGTTTGATAAATTAAAAAATTTAAATAGAAATCTACATTACAAATAAAGAAATACAAGTGATAATGAGCATATTTAAAATATTCAGTCAATGATAATAGCAATATTGGTCATGATTAGATTAAGATATCAAAATAGTAAGTCACTTTTGTTTCATTGTGTGAGACAAGGTCTCCATATATAACGCCAGCCATCTTTGAAATCACGATTTTCCTGCTTCTTCAGCCTCCTGATGCTGGGATTATAGCTGTTAGACGCCATATGTCACATTTCTAAAGTGTTTTGTTTATTTGTTTTTAGCTACTATATCCGGAATTGGAAAGTATTGAGAAAAATAATCATTCATACTCAACTGAAAAGTGATTACATGTGTTAAAACCCTTAAAAATCTTGAATATCCTTTATCATGCAACATTACCATAAACACTAATGGCTATTCTAAACATTAATGAATATATCTCTATATTTTTAATATATAAAGTTGGATGAAGTTTAAAGGATCAAAGACTGTCTTATTTATAATATATTTTATATTAAAATTATATACAATAATTAAAAGTTATGTTCTGAAGGAAATACAGTGGATGTGAAAGTATTTGGAATATATTTTAAATATAAATAAGCTACATAGCTGTTTAATTTGTGTTACATGTATGTTTGTTCATGTAAAATATTTCATGCTAACATTCATCATAAATGTGAAAAAAAAACCTAGGAAGAGTACATCCAGAAGTAATAGTAGCTCTGATATTTCCAGAATTCTTTCTCTTTTATTGTGCTCATTTGTATTTTTAAGAATGTGTAGCTATTATGATTAATATCATGATCCATATTGAGAAAGAAAAAAATAATAAGAGATACCTTAGAAAAAGCTGGAGAAGGCATACAATTTCTCTTGGTAAATTTAACTAGAATAGTAACTCAAAGGTGAGAATTCAGAGACTCATGTTACATATTATGAGTTCTTATACAAAGAATAAGTTAATTTAGCTAAAGAAAAATAGCACTGTTGAGGCTAGAATGGTGATGGAAAACAGTGACTCATCTTCATTACATACTCATTACTTCAAGCTCAAATTCAAAGCTTTGGTGAGGAATGTCTTCTTGATTCCCAGACCTTCCGAATGCAGTTGGTATGAGCATCTGTCTCCCCTTTATACTCCTTGCTCTACACATAGATTATCTGGAGTATACCTTTATAATCACTCAGATCCTTGACTTACTAAATGATAAACTGACAAACTTTGAAGTGTCTAGTAAATATTTGTCTATGGCTTTTGCTTATGAGAATTCCAAGTCTTCTGGGCTGAATTCTCTCAATTCTCTGTATGCAAAAGTGTCTTAAAAACTCCTAGAGTAAGACAGCAAGGGGGAAGAGGCATTTCCTATATGGCTAGTTATGGCATACCCTTTGTTCACAAACTCTACACATTCAAGAAAAAGGACTCCATTTTTAATAAATCTACATTCCTGTGTAATACCTACTTTTCAGTTGTCTTAAACTGTTCTTGGTTCCCGAACAACTTGATAACATTTTCACCAATTTTTTTGGTTCATATTTTCCCTCAGTTCACCCCATCAGCCCTTCACATCTGTCAAAATCCAACTCACCCTAATTGTTTATGCTGTTATACATCCTTCATTCTCAGTACTTCTTTGTTGCAAGCTGAACTGATGAGTAATTCTTTTGATCTTCCCAAGGAATATATTTTTTCTCTTTTTATTCCCCAAAGCATAAGGACCTTTTATCCAGCAGGCACAAAAAAATCATTTAATAAACTAGTATTGCCTAGTTATCTAACCTTACAGATTCTTCTGGGTTTAGCAACTCTCTCACATCTGGGAAAGTCAGCCTGGATTCATGAGTTATATCTGAATTCTAGAATGCTTTTTACATATCTGTGACACAACGGCACATGCATTAGCTTTGAATCTATGTTCTGAAACATACACAAGCACAAACATAAACACAAAACTTGTCCTTAAAAAATATTCCATAACGAAATGTGGAATGTTTTCTGAACAACTCTTTCCGCTTAAAAGTGATGACCCTTGATATGTCTGAAAGTAATTTCTTGCTACTTTTTTCTTTTAATGTTATATACATTTTCTTAACAGATATTTCAACAAATCAGAATAATCATAAATTCTTCAGGGGCAAGGTAGACTTATTCCACATACATTCAGTTATTATCTTCTATGGATAGGATAGAATCCTAAGTATTGATAGCAATTAGATACATGTATATAAACATCCACTCATGGAAGTGTATTCTTGCTTTCATGAATCTGAACTTCTAGTAGTGGAAGTCAAACAATATGAAAAATAAATAAATAAAAATAATGCATTAGTCAATTTTCTCATCACTGGACCCAATAGTGAAAAACTATAATTTAAAGAAGAAGTTAATGGCTTCCAGCCCATGGTCCTCTGCCTCCCAGGTGGTGAAAGAAATTTGGTTAGTTCCCGGTGCCAGAAAGCAGAGCAGGGGAACAGTGAGGAAGATGAAGGTGGTAGGGACAGACACAGACGGAGGGTGACACATCCATGATCCACCTAGACACATCCAGATGTGTGCCCAACTAATTCTCCAGGCCACTTATGTTGGCACTCCATCCTAATCACCATAATCAGTGTGATCCATTGTGATAAGTACTATGAAGAAAAGTAAAGCAATGAAGGGGTATTAGAGTTTAGGACAGAAATAAATCTGAGTAGCCTAAACTTTCACTTATATGTCTCATTTCACAATTTCTTCTTTTTCTTTTTTGCATCACTTCAAAATTGCTACATTTATTAAATTGTAAGAAAAAGCATGAAGCAGACTATATGAAACTGAAATCACAAAAATATGTTTTTTGGTATTGGGGATCAAACTCATGACCTTGCACTTGGCAGGCAGTCACTTATGTCACTGAGCTAAATCCCTGTTCCACAAAAATATGTTTTAATGCAGCAATATAGCCAAAGCTATTTGAAGACTTTGGAGAAATAATGAAGAAGGGAACAGACATATATGAAGAAGTGAATACATAAAGCTCATTGAGGGTAGTAAACAAAAAGTCAGACACAGTAAGTCCCCAATTTGCAAATATTTGAGTTGGGAACTTTCAAGTTGTGAGTACTGTACAAACATATCTCTATTAGGAATATTCCTAGAAGTGAGAAAATCTTGGAAATAGCTCACATGTGTGCTGGACATGGTCACAGTTGTGCTGCTGTGTGCTCACTGTACAGTGTGATAGTGTGCAATAGAGTACAGTGTTCAGTCAGAGCCCAGGATGTCTGGAAGCAAAAGGGAAAGCAGTGATGATCTGGAGAGGGTTGGTAGGAGATACCAAGTAATAACCAGAGAACAAAAGTGAGAACAGCTGAGAACAAGGTGAAAAGATGGTAAGAACACATTCTTTATGGTTGTTGTACTATATTGTACCACCAATTGTAAAAGTAACAATAATTTATTTATGGTATTTCTGTGTGTGTTTGATTTGTGTGTTTGGGTTTTTTTTTATGCTTTCCATAACATATTTGTGCTGAAGGTATATAAGGCTCACTTCATCAGACTTACAAATAAATCCAATTTACAAATGTTCTTCAGGAACATAACTCATTCATAAATCAGAAACTTACTATAGTAATTGTTTCATTAGAGTTTTCAGTAGGGCAATATTAAGCATTTTAGGAATACATACCTAAATTCAGTTCCAAAAGGCTTTTACTACAATATCCTAGAAATTAATCTTCTTTAACATGTGTTTATGTTGCATGTACAGCTTCTCCTGCCATGGTCATGGAGGTATTGCTTCTTTCCTTTTAAACCCTAAGCCTATCTTATCAGGAGTAGGTGCTACATACTAAATATGGAGAGGCACCCTGAATTTTAGCATGAAACTGATGCTCAAAGCACCTTGGCATAAACTGTGACATCCAGAGCAATGTGAACATATCTTACATTAGGCATTTTTTGAAGGGAAGAAGAAAGAAAAATGGATGGAGGAAAATAGAGAGAAAAGAGCAAAAAAGAGAAAGGGAAGAAAAGGAGAAACACAAAAAGGAGAGACAAGGAAAGAAAATAAAGTTGTAGAAAGGGAAGTGATAATAGAATTGTGGCAAAATGTAAAAGAAAGAGCAGACCTGGATATATTAAGTGCTGCATAAAATACTTTTTCTTTCTGAATTTTCCCCAAGAAAACTCCAGTGTTTAATGTACTATACTTATGCCTTGGTTTGAGGCCTCCACTTGACCTCTATAAACCACGTGCCTCTATCACAACAGCAGCTATAAAATTTTATGTAGATACTGTTTTTAGTTCTGGGCTTTTCATTTTTGTGTTTAGTTCTCTTTTCCTTGTAATAAACAAATATGTGATACCCACTGAAAATTTCCAGTTCTAAAGGTCCCACCATTTCATGAGCTTCTCGAGCCCTCTGCTGTGTGCTTTCAAACATTTACACGGTAGTTTCTTCACCTTCCCCCTAACAAAGCCATCATAGTCACATTTCGATTTTTAGGCATTGATCGAGTGTGAGGTAAAACCTCTGTTTCTCAGGCATTCTTGAGATCTATGGCTCTCAGTCACATAACTCGGTTATTCTACCATGAATAACTCATAGTTAGCTTGTTTCCTCTGGTTCCCACCTGCTATTGCAGACGCCTCAAGCATAGCATCCATTTTTTCCCCACCACTTAAGAATTTCTGGAAGTTCCTCAGGGCCGTTTTGTATCTGCTCAGAAATAAGATCTGTCAAAAGCAATATGGCCTCTGCAGACACTGCTGCTATTCCTTCTCTGTCCCGCTTACAGGAGTATTGTCCCTCCTGTCGTTCTCCAAGTCTTCCCAGCCTGTGTGACTATCCCAGGCTGTCCTACCTCATCCTCTGGCACCATCGCTGTTCTTTTTTTTGGTCTGCTCCTGCATCGCGGTGCGCCTCCACCAGGGGAGCTGATGAGCAGATGTGTTCTCTTTTCTTCCCTTTTTAAAGTTCCTTCCTTTTCCCCTTCATGTTATTTCTTCTTTTCTTCTTCCATCCTTCCCTCCCTTCATCCCTTTCTGTCTTCCTTTCTTCGTTTCCTTTCTTCTTTCCTTGCCTTCCAGACCCTCCTTTCTTCTTTCCTTCCTGCTGCCTGCCTGCCTTTCGCCCTTCCAGGTAATATCTTATTGAACCATCTTTACAAGCTATGCTCCTGTTGTTTAAGTGGTGACAATACCTCAGTGTTGATTCACAAACTTCCTTTCATAGGCCTCAGACATGCAACTAGATGAATGACAGACATTCTGCTGAGTTAGAATCCATCTGAGATATGATACCAGTAATTGGACAAATTAAGGCTGCCCAATTCCCTCTTCCCTAAGGAAGACTGGTTCTAGCCAGTCTCCTGATATCCTTAAATCAACAGATCCCTGGTATGACTGACCCAGACCTGACTGAGGAGACATACTCACCAGTCTTTTGACCAGCAGGAGACACTGGATACCTATAAAGTAGGTGCATCTTCCCATAACATAATCTAGACTTTATTCTTCCATTTCCTGCCTTCAACTTCACTATTTTTTGTTTTGATCAAAATTATAGATTTTAGATTTTCTATTTCTTGTTAAATGATATAACTGAAAATTCTTCAGTCCAGTAATTTTACCATGTTCAATCCCAAGAAGGGTTTTGTTGAGAGAGAAAAAGGACTATTTGATGAAAAATCAATGAATATCAATAACTCATACTACTCATTTCTTCTATTTCAAAGTTAATTGATAATTGACTCATTTGGCAATTAAATGTGAATTATAGGTACTTGTTTGCTGCTTAATGATTCTTTGTTTTGACTAGTCAGTGTGTTTCAAAAACTGAGTGTTTTACATCTATTCAGCTTTATTATTTTCATACCAAAAAACAAATCATGACAAAGTAGATCTCCGCTAAGAATGTATTCATTTGTAGTAAATATACTGGCTGACAAGAGAATAAATGTGTCTATCGGTCATTCAGTCAAGCTGGGGTACAATAGATTCTTGTTCATTCACTTTTTATCCACCTCTATTTATTCAGATCTTTGCTAAGCTAACTAAATTCTACACAAGAATATCCCCAGAATTTCTAGCCCTTCTTTGAATGTACACTCTGCAGGAACTGGTCTCTGTGGTTCCAGCCCTTCGTGTGCAAGGGGCTGTTGAAGCCCTGTCTACCCTGTTTGGTCCTTTGCTCCCCTCACAATCACCACTGGAGGACCCCACTTCCTTCTTGACTTCCCAAGTCTAATTCTTACGACTGTTCACTACTTGAGCCCCTGCCTCTAACTATGCTCATTTGGATTCCTAGGGCATAAATTGTCCTGGGTGGATGAGGTGTTACCGCAGACAGATTCATACTAATCCAGCAAGCCTAGGACTGCCTCTCCTTATCTCTCATCCCCCACCAACCAGCCTCTTCCCAGAGGCACAGAGGTGGAGGCTATGGGGTGTGTTTCTCCATGGGAAATGCTTCCTGTAATTAAAAAGTGAAGACACACACTCATTTTCTTACAAGAAACATAGAGCTGGGAAAAGTGAGGACTGCATCTAAATGCCTGAGAATATATCATTATGTTTTCTTGATTTAAACTGTGCTTTTCCTTGATTAATATGATTCTGAAAGATTCTCCAAATCCTGCAGATTTAGGACTAGTAGGGTTAATTTCAATTTCATTAAGAATTTTATCTTGCATGTGCAAAGGCACTCAAGTTGAAATAATTGGCTTATTTCTTTGTGAATCCAATATCTGCATTTAATTCCTTTGAAAAAATATATATGGCAATGAGAAAGCTCCATGGGTCAGAATTTTCTGTTAGGCTTCTGAAAGATTCTTCCCTAAATATCTCCATCAGTTTTTTTGCTAACACAATTTGGGATTCAGATTTAAGTTCTGATGTTGTTGTGACTTGAATCGTCTGCCCTGTATCCCTGAGAGCAGCATTTTGCAGCTCTAAACCCCACAGCATCCTGTTTATATATTACTAATGGCACTTATCACATTGTATCTTGAATTGCATTTGTTTTCATTTATTTTATCTTGATGACATTTCAGAGCAAACCAGTACCACCTGTCAGCAAAATGTGAAGGTAATGAAGCTGAAAATCAGGGGAGGGTCAGGAATTGGATACTGAAGAATTTTATTATCAAAATGCAAAACTACATTCAAGCTCCTTTGATGGAAGTAGAGTTGAACATGTAGCTAATGGAACGAGAAACATTAAATCCATACAGAGCATATACGAGAATAAAAGTCCTCAGGAAGACGTGAGGTTGCAGTGGAAAGAAGCCAATAAAAGGCAAACATGGAAGAAATGGTGATATTCACTTGTTCTGTTCAGGTTTATTTTCATAGATGGACTCTCGTTACCATTTTGACTTCTCCTTTGGAGGTCCAGAGCCTCTCATACCTCTGTCAATCTTAAAGAAGCACTGTGAACAACAAGCAAAGAAGCTTATATCCTCTGCTGTAATAATGCTATTGACCATGTTGCTATGTTTTAATCGCACTTAATATCTATGAAATAATAAATCAAGTTTGGATGAATAAGTGTAGAAATGAAATATACATGCATTTTAATTTTTAAGGCTTAACAAAAAATATTTGCACACACTGAAATTTGGTTGCACATACTAGTACAATTTTCTGTGGTTGAGGTAGCAAGTTCTCCAATTATGCTTTCTATTGCCTCATTAGTCTTCACCTATTAGCAAGTAAGTTTTCCTTAATGGGGTATTTAGGATCATTTTAGTAATGGTCATTTATAATAAAAAGAAAAGGCTACAACAGTAAACTCAGACACTGAGCTCTAATGCATTGTTTAATTCTACTCCATCTGCAAGTGTTTATTTTCTTTTATTAACTGCATTAGAGAGGCTAATTTGTATAGCATTTACATGTTATTTCCCCCAGTGAGGTGTCTGCTGTCATGCCTCTATGGCTCTATTATACCAGAAAATGATACCACATTGCTTTCAATTGCTTTAATATAAAAATCAATAAAATGAATCATTTGGGGGATGTTCTTATAATATGTAATAAACAAGAATATAAGAAAAAATGAGGACAAATCTTGACCACATTTGATTGAACATTTTTTTCTCTTACTTTTCTTCTTAAACATAAAAGCTGCCTTTTATATGTCTCATAGGTACAACTGTGTTATCTGTGTGACAATGCCACATCATCTGTAGTAGTCACTGTGTGACAGTGAATTACACAGGGCAGGATAGGAAAAGGACCCATCTGAGAGAGCCTCTAGCATAATTAAGAGACAGTCTATTCATTCCACTGTTCTCTATTATCTTTTCTTCTCACCTTGCTCCATATTTTTCTTCTTCATGAAATGGAAGTAGTTTTCAGTCATGGTGAGAAAATAAGAATTCAGCTAACACCAAATGATAAGAAAACCTGTGCACTGAGTCATAGGTACATGGCCCAAGTGAAGGATCTAGCCTAGTGAATTTCAGGCCAAATCTGAGACACATAAAGCAAAAGTACAAATGATACAGATCAGAAGTTGCTACCTGCATCTGTGAAAAAAGCTGGATGCTGTGGATAGTTGGAGAGTTTTAAATTCAAAACATTGTCATAGAAATGTTTGCTTCATAAGGCACATTTTTGTTAATGCATTTTGAGTGCAGCATTTTTTGGGGGTAACACCCATACCAAATAGTCATGACTCAAAGTGAGAACTGACCTTACTCAAGTGCACTTTTCTTGAATTTCTTCACCCTGTCAACTATTCAGATTACCATCAAATGACAAACACTTTATTGCCCAGACAGATAGACAGATATATAGATAAAGATACACAATGCAACTGGTTTGGAAAATTGCTTCATAAGTATGATTTCATGTTATATAAATGTTTTATAATGGAATCACAAGCATGCACACAAAATCAAAATATATTTCTATTTGGATTTTAAATTCTGTATTTTAGAAAATACAGAATGAATATATGTGCATGTACATCCATATATATATATATATATATATATATATATATATATATATATATATGTGTGTGTGTAGTCACAAAGATTCTTAAAGTTTATGTAACTTGATTAATACAGTGATGATTATGATATAGAATCAGATATAGGAATTAAAATTATAAATCATAATGTAGAGAGAATATGAAGGATTTATAAAATATTTTAAGGTTTGCAATGGAATATACATTTGCGACTTCTTTTGAACTCCGATTTTTTGTTCTTCACTGTGTGTAATGAATACGATCTTTTCAAAACAGATTTGAGAGAAGGCAGAAAAAAATTTAGTAGTTTTCTGAATAAGGGTAAATTCATGTTTATTAAGAAATGGGATAACTAAAAAAATGGAGTAGGAAAGAGGGCGTCTGCTAAGGCCGTTGGAGAGCCATTCATGTGGGCGGTGGCCCTTTACTCTTCAATAACACATGACTACTTACCATAGCAACCAGAGTGTTGAATAACATGTGCTGCCTGACATACAGTACTTTAATAAAGAAATATTTGCAGTGAAGAATGAGCAAACATGAGTGCACTTTGTTTTCACTCTCATAATAGAAAACAGTATCTTTTTTGAAAGCACTTATATTTTTCCCATTTTTAATGCCCAGCTATTGTGTGATAATCAATACAATATGCGACAAGTCATTTGTCTTCCTTTGTGACTGGCTTTGTGACTGGCTTTTAAAAGTCAGGGTTTTTATCTGGATGTTGGTTTCAGCAGGATAAGTGTTGCATTTTGGAAGGCTCAAGCTGTCATGGGGGAAGGTGGCCTTTCCTTTTCTAGGGCAATACGTCTCAAGTCCATAAGAAACACATGGATTCAGGTGGCTTCCCAGCTATATTGTTGTCTGCCCAGGTATATTCCTGTATCATCTTCTAATTTCTTTCAAGTTTCATCCAGGAGGGAGATGCTTAATGGGTTTGCTGAATGGACTAAGTGGCAGTGGTCTTCAGAAGACACTGCTCCCTGCTTTTGACTGTGAATTGGATCCCCTGTGCTTTTCTTCTAAGCCCCTTTATATACTTTGGCTGCAAGTTTAGCATTTATTACACTGCTTTGCATCTGAGAGTCTTGAATTATCATTTTATAATACTGCTATCTATGAATGGTTTCAAAATTTTACAATAATATGTGGGATTACTCATGTATATTACTGCAAGTAGGAGTATTCCACATGTTATAAAAGTTAAATTTTTACTTGGAAATCATAGCCAAGGAATACTTTTTTTTTCCCAATGAAAGTAATTTAAACTGAAGTAAGACCCTCTAATACCACCATCTGTATGAGCAAATTACTTTCTGAGTAATTAAATATGCATATCTGAGCCATGCACTGTACAGATGAACCAAGTTTTATTGAAGCAATATGCTTATAAATCCCCTAGGTATCAGAGATGAAGAACCAATGATATTTTATATTCATGTAGATATAAATAAGCACAAAGAAAGATATTTGAGTAGTTTCATCTTTTTCAAGAGCACATTTTATCAACTTTTCCAAGTTAATTAACATTTTTCAGCCAACACTATGGTCAACACTTTGATTGGTCTAATGTTCTACATGAATTTAAAGCTTCACTCACTATTCTCATGTCATACGCATGTCCGAATTTATGAGAGGTGCCCACTTATTTATCTCCTCAGGTTCCCAGGGAGCAGAGTAATGCAGTGAAACTGAAATCATTAACTTGTTTCAATTCATAGCAGTTGGACTTGCCCCTCCATGAAATAGCACTGCACAGCCAATTGGAATTCATGGCCACAACCCTTTATTGCATCATCATGGTTTATAGTCCATAGCAAATACAAATACAAACACAGAAAGGAGACATAACAATGGGATGTAGCTGACCTGCCAGCCCGCCTTCTGGGGCTTTGCCTGATGAGTCTGTACATTCACTGCGTGGGGCAAAAGCAAAGGGAACACTCTCTGTAGTTACCCCTTGAAAGGCCTGACCTCAAGTCCCTAGTCCATAACTTTGAACTAGTCATCACCGCAGTAGGCGGTCCATCTCAACTGGGAAAAGCAGTCATTTATGTAAGTTCTCCCAGAAACAAGGCTTGGTGAGGGCTTGTTGATGTCAGCTTAAAAGCGATTTCCCACTGTGGTGAGATACCCCAGTTGCTTTTATAAAACATTACTCTCTTCCTTACTGGAGCTAACCAGTGAGTTGGGCTCAGGATATGGTCTGATAAATTGAAGGCTACCAAAGGAAAGCTCATTGTCAGGGACTTTTGCATCCCAGATCTGTAAAAATGGAATGTCTTTTTCTCAGATTGTTTGTAATCTTGGGGAATTTGGTAATCAATTTTCATTTCCTTCACATCAATAATTCCCATTAAGGTCAAATTAAATGCTTATTGGAATGCGTTAGTGTTTTTTTCTTACTTCTAGTATTTTCTCATTTTTGCAGCCATATTTAAAGTGAATCAAATGTGCAAAGGATATGGGACATTCTGTTTTATAATTCATGCTGACTTGTCCTTTAGCAAACTGGATAAACAAATGAATACTTTCTTAGACAAAGAAAATTTCAAACTGCCTTTGGAAGAGCAGTAACAGGGAATTTACTTTTACTATGTTATCTTTTTCTTTGGGACATTTACTATTTATCTTTATAAGTTAAAAAAGGACACAAAATGCAATAACTTTAAGAGTCAGTTTCAGGTTCCATATAATTTTAAATGCACTTCAAGATATACTATAAAAAAGGTGTTTTGTCTTTTACATGAAAGCTAATTTCTTCTTGTTCTACTGTGTCCTCATTGGAATAGTCACCGTTATGTGACTTTCCCTTCCTCATGATCTTGGTCCTGGAATTTTACCACTTTGCCACTGAAAGAGAAAAAAACAAACAAAAAAATGAAGCAACAATACAATAAGATTTTAATGAAATCAAACTTATGAAAATTTTCTTTCAATTTTATCATGAAAAATGACAACTTTAGTACCAGACTCTCACAATTTGATTCCAGCCTGCACTACTGGTGAGCTATGAAACAATGGCAAGTTAAATAATCTCTCTGTGTCTCTGTTTCCAGGCCTTAAAACGAGGATAATACAATTGCTAGAGTTGTGTGGATTTAATAATGTTATCCACAAAACATGCTCAGAATTTTACCTGATACATATAAGTAATCATTTAAGCTATGGTGACCTTGTCTTTCTTTCATAATTTCTTTAAAAATGGCCAACTTGACCTGTTTCATGCATATATATATTCTTTACAGCATCAATCACACTTATAGCTTTGTGTTATTGATCAATACCAATCCTCAAATTATAAAGTCATAAGAATAGGGATTCTCCAATTGTAGCCTCAGATTTTAGCATAATGCCTGATTGAGAATAGACTTTCAATAAGTACATTTTGAATTCATAAATTTGTTTTTATTTAACACACTTGCTTGGAAAGCATAAGGAGTTGATAATCCTATTCCAACCATATTTTAAAAAAACTTACGTTGAATGAAGTCTGAATAGTTTTGGAAATTCCATCATGTGAGAATCTTCCTCTACTGCTTTAGGAAGTCTGTTTTCCTATTGCACTCCTGAATTTAATTTTTTTTCTAATTTAACCCCTTTCTGCTACAAAGCAGGTTTATTACTATTCCTGTACACAAAAGAAGAGCTGCTGCTCATTCCTCACAGTAATTTCTCACACAGTTAGGTAGATTATTATGTGCTCTTTGCAAATAAGTTGGAGAGTACATAATTTAAAGATTATGTACTCTCCAAAATGACTATAGATTTCAAAATCAAATAGAAAAAAAAAGTTCAGTGTAGTTGGGGAAGTTTAGTCTTATAATCTTATAAAAATATATGTTCAATTATTTTTCTATCATCTTCTAGTCTGGATAAACAGGTTCCCCATCTCTGTTTTGTCTCTGTCTCTGACTCTCCACCTGTCTCTCCCTCTCTCTCTCTCTTTCTCTCTGATATTCATTTAAAGTTTTAGAATGCATTTGAAACAGTAAGATAAAGGTTTATTAGAGACTGCAAACAAGGCTGCAGTTTCACTCATTCTGAGGTTTTTAAGTCCCTCAGATCTGTTAAATAATGTATTGTGTGTGATCCCCAAAATCTAAAACTCTATGATTAGTCTATATACTCTCTGCCTTAATGAAAAAAAAGTTGGTTAAATGGGAGAGGAAAAGTTGATCGTGAATTTTCATGATTTCTTCATTTTCTTCAGTGATTAAATCTGGCCTCTCTTAAGCAAAAACAATTCATGGTTCTTAAAATAGTTGACCCTGGTTTTGGGTTTACTGACTGTTGCACAATTTTAGCACCATAGTACGAATGGTCACCTATTTCTGATCCTCCTAAATGTATCACGTAATCACAGTGACAGTCATTTTACTTATGTATATGGTGAGTAGGGATTCACACAGAGTTGATGTTTTGAGCTGTCCAGCTATCCAGGACTAGGAAGATTAATAAGAATTGGTGAAGAGATTGGGAGGGAGTATCTGCTAGAAGAGATTAAAAACCACACTATTACAGCAGAGTCAAAGTAGTTGAAAGAAGCAGCAGATAAGTTGCTCTCTTAAAAATATTTGCTTTCTCCAAGCGTTTCAACACAATATGAAAGTAGCTCATACTACCTTTAGTCTCTAAATATAGAGTAGTAAGAGAATGAACATATCTCTAGTTTGCACATTTTCTGCTATCAAGTTTCAAAATACCTCTCATGAAAATCTGAGTAGTAGAAACTTTCCTTGAAAATTTGTCTTCCTAATAAAGTACATATTTTCTTATCATGGATTTCAAGTGCATGGGTTTGAATACCTGTCAAAATAATCTTCAAATTCTTTATGCTATACTAAATTAATGACCTTCCATCACAATGCACTTTTGTATATTCACAGATATAAACCAATAGTTGTTTAGAACACTCCTCTCATTTGCTTCTGTCTTCCAAAAATCATAGCCCAAGTCAAAAATGCTTTAATAACCAACAATATCATAGATCTTTAAAAATTTACCATAGGAGAAAAACAAAAGTATAATTGAATGTCGAAATTATCTCAAATTTCTAGAATAATCACTTTTCCTTGTATTTTCTGTATTAGGTTTGTGTTGTTTTGTTATTGAGTGTATCTTTTTTGTTTATTTTAATGATGATCATGATTGATGATAATGATGATGATGAAGATGATTATGATGATATGATGATGCTTTTACCAAGATCTTTCTAGACGACAGCTTATTGTTACCAAAGAGATTGGAGTGTCTGAATCCAAATGAATATGCACTCCCTTAATGAACTGAGACCTATGGTATGAAAGCTAAGAAGTATCAGCAATATTTGCTCTCATCCTCTAATGTGAATAAGGTTTTATGACTTCGCTTTTGAACACTGTTAATGTAATTTGTATATTTTGTTCAACTTCAGGAAGTGAGTGGCTATATGTAATTTTAGATGTACTTTAGTTTTGGGCCTTGGAGGAAGATGGTGAGATATTGGAGAGACTGAAAACTTTGGCTTGTACTAAAATGGGTATATTTATATTTGCTCATGACCTTTGAAAGCAAAACTAGGTACACTTTCTAAAATTATTTCAGGGCCTAAAATACAGTCAGTCTCAAAAGCAGTACTTTCTAAATGCCAGGGAAAATAACAGAATGTTCCAATGTTTACAATTCTTCCTCAGTGGTTTTATAGATAGAATTTTAGGATAGATTTTGTTTATAAAGGATAGTAGTCATTTAAATTGTACTAGCATGAGATGATGCCACAGACAATACTGCTTTCTATTTAAAAAATTTTTTTGTGTCTACTGTAATATTTTATTTGAAACAATGTACTACGTTAAAATTTCTACTAGGGAAGGATTAAAATTCAAGAATTTAAAAAAAATCTGCAAGTCAAAAAAATCTTACACATTAGGGAACTAACAGAGGCAGCATTTCCTTAAGAGATTGAGATACCATTTGATGCTTAAATTGGAGTACCAGCTATGAAATTGTAACTTTATTTCCTTTCAGAATTTAGGAAAAAATAGAATGAAGGCCAGATGTAAAATAGTACCTCACCTTATCGTTGATTTTTCATTCTAGAGGTTAAGAAATGGTAAAAACTGTTATATGACAACATATAGGGTTTCAATCAAAGGAGAGGTGTGGCAGTCAAGGTAACATATTCCCCAAATCAACACTATTTAGTTTCTGTAGGGAGAGACCTTATTAGGCTTAATTACAAATCCACTCAGAAAAAATTCTGATTGGGACAGATTAGGATTTTCTAGCTGAGACTGATCTTTTGCTTTAAGGGTTACTATCCAAATGATAGCTATTATTAAGCTATGAGAGCAACATCAGTAAAAACAATAAAGATTAATTTAAAATCACACAAGAAGTGTCCTACTTCTGGTCATAAGCAAGTATGTGTCAAAACTTAAGTTCTCCTGATAAACAACTAAAAAATGGAACACCATATATACAGTAGCATCTCTTATGAACTGGACATTCTACATTACAGAGCTGCGAGTACTGAAAAGAGAAAAAATAGAAAATAAAATAAAATAAAATAAAAGCCTTGTAATCACTAAAGGTTTCTACCTAGAGGCAGTTTCTGACCAGGATACTTGGAGAAAAACCCAAACAGACTGCAGAGGTCTCAACAAAATAAGAAGTCAAAGATCAGCTTTCCAAGAGGATAATGCTAGAACTTTCAAGGCAAAATATAAGAAAACAGGGAGATACACAGAAAGAGCTTCAAAAGTCTGCATAAAATCTCTTTCATTTTTTAAAGAAAAAAAACATTTAAAAAGCAGAATCTCAGTAACTTAGGAGATAGTACCAAGTGTTCTAGCATAAGTATAAATGTCATTGAAGTGAAAGAAAGAGGATGTGGAAACAGAAAAAAATTCCTAAGAGATTAGCAGAACAAGAAGTTCTGGTTTAATGACAAGATAAATCTACAGGTTCAAGAAACACACTAAACTCCCAGAAACATGGATATGGACAGCAACATATCCAAACATAGGGAAACAAATTCCTGAAATTGTTGTCATGGAGAAACTCTTTAAAATGGTGAATGCTGGCACATGCCTGTAACCACGGCACTTGGGAGGCTGAGGCAGGAGGACTGCTACGAGATCAAGGCCAACCTGAGCTACAAAGTGAGTTCAAGGCCAGCCTGAACTGCATAGTGAAACCGTGTCTCCAAAAGACAAAAAAAAAAAAAAAAGTGAATACAAATGTGTGTGTGTGTGTATTACGGAAGCAAAAAGATAAAAATAACAGATTCCTTGTCAGAACAATTCAAAAGACAGTGGTGTGACATCTTTAAAGAGCTGGAGGAAAGATATAGCTCATCAATCTAATATTCAGTATAATTGAAATATTTCAGAAATAAAGAAGTTGTAAAGATATTCTTTGGGTAAATATATTTAAGAGAATTTACTGCCAGCAAATCATTACTTGAAGGACTTGCAGCTTCTCTAGACGAGGAAAATACTGTAGATGGTAATGTGAAACTGCATAGAAGAATAAAACTGCCTGAAATGGAAAAGATGTAAATAAACATCTTCATTTTAACCATTTATTTTAAAAAATTTATTTAAAGGACAAATTATAGTTTTTGGAATTTGTAATATAATAGACAAAAAAGTATGATGACACCCACATATGCTGTTGCATGTTTAACTGTGAGCTTAACTTCGAGATTTACATACTCAGTACTAAAGCATAATGTTATTTGAAGGGAGACTGTACAAAATAAACATGCATCTTTTAAAGTACAGAGCAAGTAGTAAAGTTATAAAGCAAATACAACCGATAAATCAGTAGTGGAAATGAAAGCTATTTAGAAAAATACATAGAACAAAACTAAAGGCAGGAAAAGGTGAAAATATAGCTAGAAGAAACAAGTATAAAGATTAGAGATTTAAACTCTATCATGCCAATCACATTTCTATTATGTATAAAATAACAAAAAAGTTCAATTAAAGAAAGATATTGCCAAACTGTATAAAAAGAAAGAAAAATTCAGCTATATGTTGTCAATAAAAAATTCACTCAAAATACAGAAATAGACACTGTCATGGTTTGTGTCAGTGGCCCCCAAGCCTCATGCAATTATGGACTCTACCAAATCTAGCATTTGTGATTGGTTCATTGTCCAGCTCTCAGATTGCTGGTGTGAGTGCTATATCTGCCTAGGCGTGAAGCCAGGATATGATGTAACAGAGGGAAGAAGGTGTGTCTCTCTCTCTCTTGCCAGTTCATGTTCATGAATGGCTGCCCCACCATGCCACGCTGCCTTGGAGCCATCTGAGTATGGACTGAAACCTCTAAGAACAGTAAGAAATAAACCTTTCCTCCCTTGGGCATCACGTATTTTATCTCAACGACAAGTAAAAAGTAACTAAAACAGACACTGATATAGATGCAGAAAGCTTGATACTGTGGAAGACCTCATACTGAGACATCTAAAATGACTATACAGTATTAGTATCAGACATTGTCATCTTCCAAGTAAGGAATAATATTAGGTATAAAGGGAGATATTTCATAATGTAAAAGAAGACATTACAATCCTAAATATGTAGGCACAAAGCAATAGAGTTTTGAACATCTGAAGAAAAATTGAAAGAAGAAATAAAAAATTTCAATTATGATTTTTATTTCTACAGTTCTAATAACTGATAAACAAATAGAAAATTGCTATGAATACAAATAAGTTAAAACATTATCAACCATCTTCCTAACTGACATTCATAGAATGTCAAGGGATAGCAATAATTGGAATATACAGATTTTTTTTCAAATACACACTAAATATTCTCAGGAATAAGGCATTGATGGACCATAAAACTGGTCTCTAGTTTTTGAGAAGTAAGGTAATACAGAATATGTTCTTTCATTGCAATATAATTAATTTAGAAATTAAATCTAACAAAAACTTACCTCTAAAATCACTAAATATTTGGAAATTAAAAATTACAATTGGACATTGTACTTTAAATTCTAGTTTGTGCAACAAAATAAAAAATAAATAATACATGTATGATAGAACAGAAAGGATCAAAGTGATATTGTTTATAAATAACAGAACTGCTCACACAATTTTAGATGAATTAGCAATTAGACTAATAAGAAAGCTTGTAGATGTTCCTACATATAAAATCATTACACCAGATTCAAAGGTGCTTCTATACATAGTCATAGCAAATAATAAAATTTATTGGAAATAAAATATTTCTTTTCAATTGCAACAAAATTATGAACTAAGTAAAGAAAATTATACTGTGATGTACATGACTTTATAGCAAAAGAAATAGCATTTCATCAAAAAACACAATAGTCTGTAACAAACAGAAATCAGCAAAGTTTATGACTAGGATGGCCCAATATAATAAAGATATTAATTTAATCTAAGTCTTTCCAAAAGGAAAAAGAGAAAGGGAAGTCAAAGAAGAAGTCTTCAATGCATTTCAAATTAATTTCCTAACAAGGAATCTTACACAGTTTTACAAGCTAATTGTAAGATAAAAGACCAAGATTAATCAGGTCATGAAGAAGAAATCATGGGTAATTGCTCACTGTAAACAAAATTTGTTATGCTTCCTTTAACGATTGAGGAAATATAATACTGACATAGAGATACACTAGGACAAATAAAAAAAGAACAAAAAGACCAGAAACAGACCTGTAGATATGTAAAATTTAATGTGCATCTGTGGTAAATTTATAAATAAATAACAAGAAGACAGTCTATTACATTAGTGTTACAGGGAAATTTGGGGAGATATACAAACAGTAAAATTTAGATCCCTGCCTCATATTATATACAATAATTTAGGCAGAAATCAATATCTTTTAAAATTTGCATTTGAGTCAGTAGGGTATTACATATTGTGAAGGTAAATTTGGGTATAATTGCTTAAAAATTAAGCCAAGAAATATAAACCACAAAGAAAATTACTAGTAAATATGATCCCATTAATTTTAATGTTCATAATAGAACCTATACTTAAACTTAAAAAGTCAAAAACAAAGCTAAAGTAATTTGAGCCACAAAATAAATAAAGCAGTCTTGGATTAGAATATTGGTTTCATATACATAGTCTTCAATGATAGAGTAAACAAGAACATGAGAAAGAATAGACAGCTCTCCTTTGCAAAAGATTTTCAAAGGGCAATGTTGGAACACGAACTTGTAGTCCTGCCCATAGTAAATTATTTTCAAAGAGAGAAATAAAGAAGGAGAGGAATAATTACACTCCTCAGTGGTGATAGTTCAAGTTGTCAGTTTGAATATTCTCCCCCCGCTCCACTGGGCTATGTTGATAGCACATGAAGTTTACAGTCATCTTGGGAGTGGGTACATGTACGTACTACAGCTTAGTTCTTTTTCATTTTAACTCCCTTTCACCTTTTCTTCCACCTCCCTCCATCCTCCTCTAAATATCCTTTCCCCATTTTCACTGTTGTTGGTATTATCAATCTTATTGCATATTTATGACATATGTTTGCATTCATTGAGATTATTAGGTTCCTAAAGATATGGTTTATAATTATTCTACTGATTTTCCCTTCCCCTCTCCTTCTTCTCTCACTCATAGTCTCTTGGACCTCATCCCATTTGCAAGAAATTTATCTCCTGTCCTCTTTTATCCATTCTTTATTATTCTCTTTGCTTGTACTTTGCCTTACTCAAATGAGAGACACTATATGGTATTTAGGTTAGTGTGTCTGATTTATTTTACTCAACATTATATTCTCTAGGTACAGCCATTTTCCTAAAAATGTCTCAGATTTGTCCTTTTGTATAGTTGAGTAGTATTTCATTATTTATAGATGGCGTACTTTCTTTATCCAATCATCTGCTGATTTCATACTTTAGCTATTATGAATTGTGTTGCTATCAACATTGATATGCATATATCTACATATGGCTATATTATGATATCTTTAGCTTTTTGGGGAAACACTTGGGTAGAGATAGCTGGATTGTATGGAATTTCTAATCTTAGTTTTCCTAGGAATTTGTATGCTGATTTGCAAAGCGGTTGTACTAGTTTACACTCCCACCAACAACACAGGAGAGTTCCTGTTTCACTGCAGCCACACAAAAATGTTTGTTAATTTTTTATTGCTTGATGATTGCTCTTCTTTCTGGATTCTTCTTAATTTTATAAGAATGTTATTTGTCATCCCTAGTTTTCTTTCCTCAAACCTATAACCAAGTTTTGTCATGACAAAAACATTGTATAGAAAGGTTTTCTCTGAAATATTTTATCAATCCATCTCAAAATTTTAAGGGCATCAAAACAAGCAAACAAACAAAAAGTCTGAGAACTGTCACAGATAAGATGAGTCTAAGAGACATAATGATTTAGTATAATACATTATCGTGACACCCTGGGTGAGGCTGTGCTACAGAAAAGGAACATGAGGCAGGAGATGTGAAATAAAATACCTTACTTTGCTTAATAAAAATACACAATATCAGTTCATTTGGTTGTGACAAGTATACCAAACTGATGTAAAGTATTAACAATAGAACTAAGAATGATGGATTTGGGAATTGTCTGTATGATTATTTTCATCTGTTCATGCTGCTTTGACAAAGCACCATAGACTGGTATCTTATAAACACTAGAAATTTATTTCTCATGGTTCTAAAGGCTGGAAATCCCAAGATAAAGATGGTGATGGATTGAATGTCTAGTGAGGGCCTGTTTCCTGGTTCACAGATGGCACCTTCTTGCTGTGTCCTCACATGATGAGAAAGGGATCAGAGAGCTCCCTGGATCCTTTATTATTTTATAAAGCATTAATAGCACTCTGTCCTCATGATCTAATCAACTCCTGAAATTCCTCCTCCTAATACCCTCACAGCCATGGTTAAGTTTTAATACAGGGATTTTTTTTTTTAGAGGATGTCATGGCTTGTATCTCAAGGTCCCCAAGTGCCTCAAGAGTTCACAGACAAGGCTTTTGTAAGGTGATTAAATTATGTAGATTATAGCTGACTTGCTGTTAAGAGGTGAGTCCCCAGGTCAGTGATGGCGAACTTTCTGGAGATGAATACCTAAATTGCAACTCCAAACCCACTTATTTATCACAAAATGCCAATATTACAATTAGATCTAAATACTGAAGTTTTAGTTTAGAAAAAAAAAACAAAAACAAAGAGCCTCATACATTAGCATAGTTAGTCTTAAAAACAAATAACACTCATGCCATGCCACCACTGCCCTAGGGACATGACCCAGAAGGGTTTATCTTCTTTCTCAGCTTCTCCCTTTGCCCTCTCTGCTTCCAAACATCCTGTATTGAGCAGCTTTTCCTCAGTCATGACATTGTCCTGGAGACAGCTGACTAAGACTGAAACATGAGCCAAAATAAACCTTTCCTCACTTAAATTGGGGCTTTCAGGTATTTTGTCTCAGCAACAAGAGAAATAACTAAGCTAGGAACTATTATGCAATCAGATCACAATAGCACACTTTTCTGCTTGTGTTTCTTTTTCTTCTTTCTTTCTTTTTTTTTCTTGTAAATCCAAAACTGTTTTATCATAAAAAGCTTTCCTTGAAAAAAGAAGATAGTCATAGTCTGGGAGAAAAAAATTCCAATATGTGTGACAGATAAAGTTTAGCAACCAGGATATATAAATCATTTAAACAAATCAATAAGTAAAAAACATAAATGCAAAGAAACAATAGCAAGGAACCATCAATTAACAGAATAGATAATCCTATTGGCCATAAACATGAAAAGAAATTCAACTTTCTGATGAGAATACAAATTTACAAAGATAGAATGGCATGCACACATCATATGGTTTAATTTTTGTAATGTGACCATGTAAAGGTATATGGAACAGTGGTAACACATATGCTTTAACTGTACAATGAAAACTGGGTCAAACATTCTGGATAGCTGCTTAATATTTAATAAAGTCCTGAATTCATCAAAGTTTTAAACTAAGAATTCAACCTCAAAGTATATACAATACAGCCATTTCCTTCCTAGTAATATATTTACACAAGTAAGGTAATAGGAATGATATTCTAAGGGATTTACAGGCAAAGTTTTAAGTAAATCAAGTTTTAGATATTGAACTTTAGTAGTAATTTTTTCAGAGTTGTGAGTCCTTAGGAGACAGATTAGCTTATTCTCTCTTCTTACCTATTCATAGCTTCACAGCTACTATTTTCAAAAAGAAAGGACCATCCTTCCCTCCTTTACTGTGATGGAGTGCCCTAGGTCTTAAAAATCTCTGGGTGCCTAGGAGACATTTCAAGAATTCAGAGTTCATGGAGTCCAAGGACTAGGCATTGAGCTTGGTAAAGCAACATTGATGTGGGGTAGTGCCTGCCTGGTTTCATCCAAGTGACAAAAACAAGACAGAGTCCTGTGTTTGTATCTATCTTTTCGTCTATCCTTCTTTTCCTCTATCTATTTTAGAAACAGAATTCAAAAGTGAGAAGGTTGTCATGGAGATGAGAATGAAAGCACATTTACTTGAATTGAAAAATGAAGTCATGTATTTCTGACAGAAAGTAAGTCTGATAGCTGTTTGTTTTGACAATGAAGACTGGATATGACATTTAAGTTAAATGATAGACATTTTTTCACAAATTAGATTAGCCAAATCTACTTCAAGGTTTTGACCAAAATATATTTAAACTATGAATACAATATATAATATGCTGAAACATGATCCTTTATAGTTCTTAACTTTGGATTTAAAAAAAATAGATGTTAACTTTAAAATGTGTAGGGTGATAGATAGTTTTGAAATAAACCTAATGTCTATCAATAGAAAACTGGACTAAGGAATTGTATAATCATATAGTAACACATGGTAGGTCAGAATGAAAAGATTTACATGTGTATTCAAGAGGCTTAAAAATGTTGGGTTAAAGGAACAAAGAAAGACACAGAATACATTCTTTTGGCTATCACGTCAATTAGTGCTTAATGAGCAGTTAATAAATAGCAAGTATATTTTAGGTGCCTGTGAAATGCCAATCAGTAAGGCAAAAACCTCTGCTCTTAAGAGGCTCTGTTTCTCTTGTAGGATAGAAACAATCCATCAGCAAATTCTAGAATTGTTTGCCAAATCAGAACAAGGATGTGGAGAAGGGTACGATGTGCACCAGGGAAGTTAAAATCTTAAATAGGCAAGTTAGGAGTTGGCCTCACTCAGGAGGTGGCAATTGAGCAAAGACCTTAATGCCTGCGCTCATGGGCTGTGGGGCCAAGTGGGGGAAGCAAGCTACAGAGAAAAGAAGGAGCATAAACCAGTGGCTCATGGAGACAAGAGGCTTTAAGTTATGAATGAGTTAAAAGATATTAAGAGTTAAAATAATGAAGAGGGTCAGGAAATTATCTAACTCCACTTACAAAAGGGCCACTAAACAGAAGCTAAAGAAAAAAAAAAAGCTATAGAAGTGGGAGACCAAAGAATAGCTCTGCGGTTTGAATATATCGAGAGTGTAATGTTGAACAAAACCCTCCTTCATGCTCAAGATACATTTGCATTCATTGATTTTGACTAGTCTAGAGAGAAAACTCTAGGTGAGAGTGGGGAGGTGGATATTCCACGTCAACTATATCAGTGCTGGAGTCTGTAATCATACCAGCTGAACTACTCGTGTGTGTGTCAGGAGCAAAAGAATATGGATTTTAACAAGACTAGTAAATAGAGCAGCATTATACAAACTTTCAGAAAACAAAATTTCACAGGTGTTTTTATGGAACCAGATGGTTTTCATAACTAAACCTGACAATGATATTGCAAGAACAGAAAATACAGACTAGTTTCTCTAATAATGTTCCTGAAAAAAAAATCCGCAAGCAAATTGAACCCAGTGATATACAGAAATGATCATAATATCACAGTTCAGAATTTGAGTGTGGATTTAATTTTAAAAATCTGTAAATATAATTTGCCTTAAAAGGAGGAAAAAAGGAAGTTGTGAGCATCGTGATAGATTTAGAGAATATTTTGATAAGATCGAACATCTATTTGTAGTAAAAAAATGACAGATTGCAAATTATAAACAGAATGAACTTTTAATTTAATTAATAGTATTTATTTTTAAAACTAAAGAAAGCACCATCGATCATGAATTTTTGACATTTTCACTTAGAGTATTCTAAGACAAAACTGGGTGTTTACTCTTTGTTAAAATTCAACAAGCTATATGCATATGATCTTTCCTGTTTTCTACAGGTGTACAGTGTTTATAATTATGAAAAAAGTCTGTTCTTGAAGAAAATGAAGAAGACTCTAGATTTTGGTTTGTTAACTTGAAACTTCAATAGCATACAAGTAAAAATGTTTTAAAAATTTTAGCGGCATTGTCTCCAAACATAAAACTCATTAAGAGAGAATCAGTAAGCTAAGTTAGGGCAGATCAAAGTCCTGATTGAAATCAGGGGCTAAAACCACAGTAGTGGACAGAAAGCCACCTGTCCTAGATTCCCTCCCTGGAGTAAAATACCCCTTGTTTTGGTCTGTTCTACTCACTGTGACAAAATACCACACACTACATATTTTAAATAACAGAAATTTGCTTAAGGTGTTGGAAGCTGGAGGTTCAACATCAAAACACCTGTAGAGTCGATTTCTTCTAAAACCCGTCTTGTCATTTAGGTAGCTCCTTTCTCCCAGCATCATCTCATGAACTTCCCTCTCTTTGTGCTCCTCCCTACTGCTTCTCTGTGTGTCCAGATTTCCCCTTCATGTAAGGACCAGTCTGTCTGGATCATGCCAGCCCACATATTAATTTAATCACTTGTTCAGATACTCTATCTTCAAACACAGTCACCTTCTGAGACATGGGGATATGAGTTTTGTCAGGACACAATTCAGCCCAGTTACACCCAGAGTATGAAAATAGCCAACACGGAGAATGGATAATTACTACAGAAGGCTCTGTAACTTGGGACTCCACATGTACTGCATGGTGGGACTTCCCTTTGAGCATCAGAAAGACTGAGAAAACGTTCCCCTTCTCCTTTTAAAAGGGACTCTGTTACCATAATTATTCTGTGAGACTCAAAGGTATCACAGATCAGCGATAATAGCAATATGACCTAATGGTCATGAGAGGCTTGAGGAAAAAAAAGGGGATTTCTGGAAAAAGAGAACATGAATCTTGAATAGTACATGAGAGATAGAGGCAAGTGGCTTGCTTCAGGACAGAAGAGGGCATGCTATAGATAGAGATGAAAGCACAAGTATGAGGAGAGGTCAGCAAAGGACAATTAAATTAGAAATAATTCTGGACCTTAACCATTAGCTTTGGATGGTACCTTGCACAGTGTTTATGCTACCATACCAAAGATTTGTTAAATAATAAATATTTGTGAAATAATGAATATTTGTTACATAAATTAACTGAGCAGTAAATATGCTAGTAATTAATTTTTGCTGCCAAAATATCTGTAATAATTGTCAGCCTGTTGTTTGTGTTACTTCATCAGAAATAATTCAAGAAAATAATTATTCTTCTGTCTCCACAGTAAAGTTATAAAGACAGAGTGACTGGCTCTTTGGCATTTAAGGGAGGATAAGTTAGAATGATAAACCACTTCACAAACTATAATGCAAGAAAAACAAAGAGATCTAATAAGCCCAGTTCATGTAAAACTGAAAATCTCCCCACGGTAAAATATGTTTTAGTGTCCCAAATCTTTTGTGATGTCCTTGTCTTTCCTCTTCCATTTCTGCTCCATTCCTAAATGTATTTGCCAGTTATTTTTTGTATCTATTAATAAGTGTCCTTTTTAGTGCAGGTATATTTTTCTAATGAACTCCCTCCCCTTTATGTCTCTCTTCCTTTCTTCCTGTCATTCTATTTTATCTTCATATGCCACTTTTCCCACAAGCTAAGTATTTTCCCACTTAAATCAGTCATTATGTAGGAGGGTTTAAAAACTGCACCATATTTGCTAAGTTGGGACTTGTTAGTTCTAAGACAAGTAGAGATGTAATTTTGTTAGTTCTAAGACAAGTAGAGATGTAATTTTGTAGGACTATAAGGAAAAGTTTAAATTATTTGTCTCAAAGACCAGAAAATGGTCTCTGCAATATCTCCAGGTAAACTTGGCATCTTCAGGAAAATCTCTGACCCATTGGTTAAAATAATACCCTGTCTTGCCTAGCATATGCTAAGAAAGTTAATGAAATTCAGGTGTGGTTTTCATTTCATTAAATGACATTATTATTAATATTTAAATTCAGTAAAATCAGAGAGTCTATCCTTGCTGCCTCACCTGAGAACCTGCAGCATGGGAATGCCCGTAACACTCACTGTTGAATGATAGAACAAAGTAAGGAGTCTAAAGTCTCGGTCCACCCTATTCACCTCTTTTCCAAATAGCCATCCTTTCCTAATCTTCATCATTCATCGAAAACTTTTGCCTCATTCCACATTTCCGTGAAAATGTGAACACTGGACATGAACAGCTGAAAATGTGGTGATGAAGCCATTCCCAGAGACAGTGGGTTCTGAGATAAATTCTATAAATTTTAAGTTTCTTACTGTGACCGCATCTTTAAAATATAATGAGCTGCCCCTTCCTCTGTTTTCTCTTTAGAACGTGATGCTTCAGAAATAACTTCTCTAACACTGCTCTACAGACCACAGTTTGTCCATCTGTGAACTCGGATGGGGGCTGGGCCTCCTCTGCTGGCAAGGTGGCTGAGGAGCGTTTCCTATGGTCCCACTGTAACGTGTACTTTTTTTTTCCCCCCTTAAAGGGCAAAACACAAATAAATGAAGATAAATTGTTGGCTTTGTTCCAAAACAAGCTTGTTGTTCTAGGACCCCAAACTGTCTTGAGCATCATTAAGAAGCAGCAGGCCACCCAAGGTTGTGCATCAATTAGCAATTAGGTCACACATTGGGTGGTTGGAGGCACTCAGCCTTTGGACCTATTCCTCATAGCGCACCATGCAGGGCACTGGTATCCAAACAATGCCCACTGCATTGTATCTTGTTCCTTAATTGGGATGACTTAGAGATGCTAATGTGCACAGGCAGACTCTGTTGCCCCAATTAGGCCTCATTAGTGGCTCTGCCAGTGGTGACCACTGAAAAGTGATATTTGCTCTTGGGAAGGCTTTGTGAAGTGCTCAGAGTTCCTGCAAGGAAGCTAGAGGGTGCATTTTATATTCTTTCCTGCTGTAAACCTTTTCCTCAATTTTCAGCCACTGTCCGCTAGACTAGCAGTTCTTTCCATGGCTCAGTTATTATAACATGATTCTTGCTACCTGAGGTTGTAGGTGGACATTCTTACAGTCAGCCATGTGTAGTGGACTGATTTATGGCCAGGTGCTCATTGCCTCCACTCTCAATTTCACTTCAAATACAGAAAATATGTTCAAAAACGGACTGGTGGCACCCTAAAATAATGCCATCACCCTGAAACCTAGTGTCCCACACCACTTTACAGCTGATTGAAGAGTAAACGATTGAAAACAATAAACTTGAGAACGGCACAGGGAATGAAGAATGTTATTTTTATTTTTTTAAAGATCATAACCAGGATATTTGCAAAACAGAAACTCTGAGAATGCTACTGTTAACTCCCCACAGTGGCAAACTAACTAGCTGGCCTAGCTAAACTGTGGAGAGAGACACACACATCCACACCAACAGCATTTTCCATAGATATAATCCCTTTACATGTAACTAAAAAAGAGACACAATGTGATGCATCGCTGGGGGCCATGGCACAATTCCATCTGGATTCTACCAGCTACAGTGTAACCCACAGATGCAGCAGAAAGACCCCCATCAGCAAGCAGCCAGGACAACACTTTCTGCCCTGTGGTGGGGACAAGCCTGAGAGAGAACACGAGGAGAGCAGCCTGCTGTTCTTCCCTCAGCTCAGTGAGAGGTCATTATAATTCCTGCATTGTACTTTTAGGTTTTTCTTAAGAATGGGATCGCATTCAATAAAAACATTTTAATAAATAAGATTGGAGACAAATAGAGCAATCAATAATAAGAGATATTTTTAAGTGGTGAATCAGAGCATCTTTCACTTGTAATTAATTGTCCTAAAATACCCTTTTGCTCTTCTTAATCATCTTTATTCCAACAGCCGCCTGAGCTATTGGCACTGTAGTATGTATCAAGACATTTGCCACCTAAAGACCCTTCAGAAGAATAATAAGGTGGGGCTTTGCTAGTGGCCATTTCCATCATGTGCTTTTTTCCCCTAGGTGTTTGCATCCTTCTTACTGCCCCCTTGACTTGTATGAGTGGTTACTGCAGCGATGGCAGGATGTCAATGCCCCCAAAATTGAACCCGTGATTTGTTTTTCTTTGATTTATGTGCTTGTAGTCAATAAACTTTATAAAGGAAAGTATCAGACTGAACAATCAATCAAAGATAAACAGATTCCTGTCCTTTAAAAGCATTTTAGCCCAGTAGGTGAGTGTCTCATTCATCTTTTGCAGGCACGCTTTCGGCCTTTCCACTGAGACACAACTGACTGCTCACTACAGGCAGCTCTTCTACCAAAGGGCTGCAGCAGTGGAGCTAAGATTTATCAATTTCATGGCACCAGTGGTCCTGACACGGTATCACTTTCAGGATCTAAATGGTTAAGCATGCTGTTTGCATGCCGTGACCTGAATTTTTTCCATGTACCTGAAAAGAGAGAAGGATGACTGGTTTTAAATGCTGAAGGTTTATACTGTACAGTTCTATAAAAATTCATATTGTGCATTTTTCCCCCTATTCTGAAGAGCAAATCCTTTCCCTACAAAAAAAAGAGAAAAGAATTCCCTCTTCGTTCTATTAGTGGTTTCTGAATCTTCCTTCGAATAAGGCAAATGTCATCCTCATGTTTTGCTTCTCTGCAGCACAGATGGTGTGCATATGCAGATTGGTGATTTTCTAATCAATACAGTGGCACTTGGGAATATCTGTAAGTATTGTAATAATGCATTAGTCAGGAGTGATGTTGAAACACACTGAGATCATACACATAAATCTAAGACACCATGTCTAGACACTCCAGGGAAGATGGGATGGCATGGGTTAGAGCAGGCATTAAGGGAGGGCAATATTTCAAATATGATGGGAAAATAATGCAATTTTCAGACTTTAATAAAACCATTGGGGAATTAATTTCAGTAGGGGTACATTTTCTCCCCAAACATTCACATTCTTATGTTTGCTTCACGGACACTTGTAATGAGATACTTTTCACCTGTTATCTCAGGCATAAACAGAGAATTGAGTGAGATTTTTAATGTGCTGAATATGAAAATAATCCCTTTATAGGTAGTGCTTTAGCGGTACAAAAGTGCATTATGCAAACAACACACAGACAGAATAAACCTTGGAGATTCAGAGTTAGAAGAGCTTATAAATTAATCTCCTAAGCACACCTTGAGCATGCTTAGAGAGCGCATTCAATCATAAAACTTGACCAACTGAACCTACAAAGTTTTAATAAGGACAAGTTAGATGATGAAAAATGAGAATAATGTAAAATGTATGCCATTTTTAACACTACCCAAAAATTATGGGCTGGTTTCACTCACAGCTGCCTCTGTTACCATTTGCCCCTAAGCCTCTCATTTTAATTAACTGGACTCTGTTTAAATTCTGCAGGCCAATAACTGTCCCAACTTCAGATACTCACTGTGACACAAATGCTATTATAAAAGTGGTAAACTGAACATAACCAGAATTGATACCTGTATTTTTAAGCAGAAAATATAGAAAGATATGCCCCACCCCCAATTTTCCCATAAACTCTGTCACCCAGTTGTCACTGTGGCCACTGCTGCTTGTGTGAAGTCTCCTCAAGTCTCTCAAGCCCGCTCTGTGCTTCTAACACTCTGGAGGCTTTTCAATTAAAATGCGAGAGAAGCAAAGGCTAGATGGAATCAACCCAATTATCTCTGTAGCCATAGAAATGCACATGATAAATGAACTCCAACCTTTTCCTTTCCCATGACAACTTGGGCTCTGAATAGAGGTGTGATTTTTTTTTTCTTCTTTTTTTTTTCTCTTGGTGAGCGTGAGGAAGCACGTGGTTTTCTTTCGAACAGAGTGAAACGCCACATACTTGGCAGGATATCTCAAGGCATTATACTTCCAGCAACTGTACAGTTTGGTTCCATGACAGCTTACACTTAGATTTTTTTTTTTTCCTCAGACTATTGTCCAGAGGGAAAATACATTGCCACATCTCATTTGTGGAAATCTTCTCCTCCTATGTTTGTGATTCATTTTCTTATTTTATTGAATTTTAGATTTATATTTTTAAATATGTTGCTGTGCATCATTCTTTCAAGTGTTTTTTTGGAGGAGGAATATATACGTGCACAAGAATATATTTACTTTTTTATTTCCTCAGTGCTTGACCCACTTCTCTCATGATGAAAAGCTATTTTGCCCACCTTCGGAGCACTGGACACACATTGTGAGAAGGGACAGGAAGCGCAGCAAGAGTAGAGATCAATCTGCAGTTTTCTATATTCACTTCTGAGAGCACTGACACATACCCAGCCGTCACTTAGTAATGGTGCCTGATGCAGGGAATGACGGTGGATGGCCTCAAAGCACCTTAGAGAGCAGCATCCACTCAAAACACAGGAATCATATGATTCTGTGCCGTATTTCTTCTAGAGCTCTTATTCTACTGTACTATTTTTTTAAACTTCAGCAACCTTTCTGCCAAATGCAGACTACATGAGTCCATGTGTCACTTGTTTCTTCATTAGTCTGTGTGCAGTGTGTAATATTGATGGAGTTTATCCCAGTTGAATTCTTGGTCATATAATAATCAAAACCTAAACCATCATGTTCCTCCCACTTTTTTCTCTTTCCTATTCTAGGGCCATTTTCAATTTCCTTCTTAGAAATTTAAACATTTTATGACAGCTATGACCAAAATACATTAAGTGTTTAAGAATATATCCTGGAAAACACTAACAAATCTACTCATTTTACTCACATTTTATAACTCACTCCACCAAAATAAATTTGTGATGCTGATAATGTGTTTCCATTCTTGTTTAACACTTTGTAGTTTACAAAGCACATGAGGAACATGAGAAATAGTGGAGCTGATTGGTAGGAAAGGGGAATGAATATTTATGCTATTTATGGTTATCAAACAGCATTATGTATGATTCTGATGAGACAATGCCGTGGAAGATAAAGGGCCTCGTGAAGGGTCAATAAACTGGAGATTAGAAGGAAAAGACACCAAAAAAAGAACATGACCTTCAGAGGGGCAGTTACTCATATGTAGACCCAACAAAAATGTTTTTCAGGAGAGAAAAATTCATGTACATACTTTTAACTGGACTATCATTCTCAAACCCATCAAACCTGTTTGACTGATACAATGATAACCTTTATGGGTGACAAGTGTCTTTCTCCAAAGGAAAATTAATGTATGTATAGAAGTACATTGGGAAGACCTCCTTAAAACATCTGTATCATCGATCAAAAATCCCTCCTTCTTTGGGTTTAAACATTGTCCTTGTTAAATTACAAATATCCTTGCAGACAAGAACATTTTATTAGTCATGTTAATTCCAGTGCCAATTGTATTACAAATTCTTTACCCGGCCACAGATTTTAACTCACAGGTTTTTAAAGTCAGTCACAAGGGCTGGGGATTTAGCTTAGTGGCTCAGCACCCGCCTGGTAAACATGAGGTCATGAGTTCAATCTCTGGTACCAAAAAAAAGAACAACCCATTGGGCTGGGTGGTTCAGTGATAGAGCTGAAGCATGAGATTCTGGGTTCAAAAGTCAGTGACAGTGATGAAGAATGTATCACAAAATTGGGAATGAAGTGCTGAGCAGGCAGAGAACAAGAATGCAGTAACAAACACAGGAAGCCAATGAAACTGTAAAGTCACTTTTCAGTTTATCTGTGATACTTTGAACTATCCGTGCTTTGTCCTTGTGTCCCCTGAAGAACTGTATTGCTAAGACACACCTTTTTATATATACTTTCTACTTCACTCAAAACTTAGAAAAACACCAAGAGTTCTGTAATCCCTGTGGAACAAAATGCCCACGTTTAAGCACACTTTTCTTTTATTGCTGGGACAAAACGCTTGACACCCAAAACAAAAGAAGGGAAGGTTTTTTTAGCTCACTGTTTGTGGAGGTTTCAGTCCATAATCAGCTGGCTCCAAGGCAAGGTGGCATGGCACCAGGGCAACACTTCAAGGCAGCAACCAGAGCAAAAGAGTGCAGAGCAATCTCTTCTCCTCCTTTATATTGTACACAGGCTCCGCATTCCCTCCAGGGCTGGGGTAGCACTCACAAAATCTCCTTGCCCTGCTCTTTCACAGGATAAGGATATTTACAAAGTAAGAACCTTGGCTCCCTGCTGAGTCTCTTGGTAAAACTTATAAACTGCTCAAATTGACACAATGTAACAACCATAACAGTCAGATTTCTCAATTTGTGGTGTTAACAGGAATATTGGGTACCTTCCATTTCCTCAATTCTTGCTGTCCTTTTTTCTAGAGCAGATCAATTTATCATCAGGTAGCAATTTACTGAATTAACAAATCTTAAACTCAGGAATACTGACACTAAGCCCTCTAGAGGGAGAATCTGCCAGTGGGTATTTCTCTATATCTTTCCTTGTAATCTCCCTTCACTCCCCAGAAGTGTTAAATATCTGTGAATATAAAGGCTTAGTTAGAGCTCTGCTGAAATAATTAGAAGAAGTTTCAAAATGTTATTTTTCTATACCATTTTTTTGACTTTTACTTTTATCAGTACATGTTTGTAATGTGTAATGCTTACACTTTGTCATGGGGAGTTGGTGCATGTAAATTGCACAGTTTTTGTGGCCTCCCTTTTATCACTAATTGTGTGTGATAAGAGAATTATTTTCTCTTTTCTTTTCCAGTATCATCAGGATGAACAATGATTGTGTAATATCCTATTCCATTAATATCATGCAAAAAAAATACATCTTAATGCATCCACTTTAAATTGCTAAAATAGGCTGGTGACCTGAGTAAGCACTGGGCTTACAAATCAAAACAGACTTCCTGTAAGTTCTGCCCCACTTTAGCAAGTCCTACAGTCTTTGCAGGACCCAGCACACTGCCCTATAAGGTAAAGAGTTTAGACTCTCAGCTGTAACAAATCCTAATTCAGACTGAGTTCTTGTGACCGCCTGAACATTCATGCTCAGAAAGTGTGTGGGCCCCAGTTTTGACTACAGAAAAAAAAAACCATCCTTACTGGGAACATCTGCCAAGGGCCAGGAGTAACAAGACCTGGGCCGGATTCCGCCACACTGGAACCAGGTGATCTCAGCATGTTCTCCCTAGTTGAGGAAGCTCAATCCTCCCCTACAGCTAATTTGAATGAGTTAAAACAATGTGCGCATACATCTCAAATTGAAAATTATAAGTTACTTTAAAACTTAACAACACTTCATATACTTAAAGTAAAAGGAATTCTTAGCCAGGCATTGTGGTATATATACCCCTGTAAGCCCAGGACTCTGGGAGAGTGATATAGGAGATACAAGTTCAAGCATAGCCTAGGCCAACTTAGTCATTCAGCAAGACCCTGTTTCAAAAATACAGTTAAATGGGCTGTAGAAGTAGCTCAGTGCAAAGACTCTGGGTGAAATTCCTACTACCACACACACATACTTACACACACACACACACAAGAAAAATGATTCCTTTTTTTTTTTATGGGTACCAGGGATCGAACTCACAACCACGCACTGGCAAGGCAGGCGTTTATGCCACTGAGCTAAATCCCCAGCCCATATGACTCCTTAACAGTGAAGTGAGCTTTATTGTGGTCTCTGGTACATTGCTTATTTTTATATGTTTTTAATATTTGCAAGTTCTGTTCCATCATTTAAAATGTTTTTTCAGTCCTCCCTACTTAAAATTAAAAAACCACACATTTCATTTCTCTCTCCTAATGCAAATAGCACTGTGATAAAACAATATCAACTGGAAAAAAAGCTCCTCTTTTTTAGATTTATCTCACATTTACAAGATTTTGGATAGCCCCATGTGTTTTCACATGAGCCATGCTTTTTTGCTAATAAGTTCACCTTATCGTCAAGAATTGTGGCAACCAGTGTGTAAGTTTCACTTTGTACATGAAAGAAGTACCACTGTGTAGTTGGCATTAAATTAGGAAATCCCATGTGATCACACCATATCACGAGTTGGCAATGACTTTATGTTTGAGGAACTTAATTATCATTTTGTCTCTTTTTTAAAAAGTGTCTTTTTTAATTGGTAATATACCCCATAAATAATGTTGCTCACTTTACACCGAATACCATTTAATTCCCTATTATCTCACTTCATTAGCCAAATGTTCTGTTTAGGTAAACTCTGCACATGAAGCATATTAAAATGTTGCGGAAAAATAATGTTCAGAGACAGTCTTGAAAATAAAAAGCTTGCAAAATAGAAGTCAGTGTAGATGGCATGTATTCGCTGTATTCCAGGTTAATTCAGGGATGTAGTTTTACCATGATTGACATTCAAAATGAACTGGGAAGAGTTTCCACATGTACTAAGTAAACAATGAATACTGGAACAGAAAAAGAAGACTAGGCAAGGGTAGCATTTCTTTTTTCAGGAAAGAAATTGAATATAAGACCTTGGACCAAATAAAAAGGGTTTTAGGGAACAGAAAAATCCTATGTACCACCACCCCATATCTATGCTCACCATTGCCCTCACCTGTACAAAAATATTCTCTGAAATATAGTGAAATGTGAACAAGGCTACATCCAATGGAAAAAAATAATTGTAAAGAATAGTCTGGAAATGGACATGTACCAAGAAAATCATTTCAATCACTGTAACACAAACGGCTCCTGTTGTCAACTGCAAAGGGTCCCCTTAGCTGGGAGGGAGCTATGAGAACTGCTGTTCCCTGCAAAGTCCAGAGAACAAGGAGCAGCAGATGTCATGGGGGCTTTCCAGCTTCAGCTATTGAAAATTTCCTTAAGGAGCCCTTTGAATCACTCTTCAAAGATCAGATTGGAAAAATGAACCCCTCAAATGCTGTGAAATGAACTGTAAATTCATCACCAAGTGCCATATGGTCATCCCACCTATCAGAGGGAAATTATTTGTAGAGCACATCCTTCCCCCAGCAGTGACCAAGTCTTATGTAAAACTGCATAGTGTTTCAGCATAAACTATACACATCATTTCATGTACCTGAAACCATTTCTGGATTATACAGAACACCCAGTGGGCTGTATAAACTATATAAATAGTTGTCATGCTGTACTGCCTATGGGATGATGACAAGAAAAAGAGGTCTGCACATATTACTGCACTGAATACTTTGTCAGTGATCAGCCCAACAGATGTGGAACCCATGGGGACCAGGGGCCACCTGGAGGAGACAGCATTATCAGCATAACACTGCAGCTCCTTGTTAGGCCTGTCTCTAAGGGAGGACAACACCTCTTACCCTATGGTATATCAGGTTTAATCATGTGCTTCATTTGGCCACTGAGTAAGATGTAAGTGAAGTGTCAAGTACCATTTTTGGGTAAAAGATGGAAGAGTCTTCCTGTGGTCATGTGATTTTTCTTTTTTTATAAATCTAACAGGATATAAAATTAAATTGGAATATCTAAAAATGCCAATTTGTGGGGGAAGGGTAAGTATATCACGAATATTGCATGGGTTACATTTATACTCACATATCATTTGGTGTTTATCTGAAATTCAAATTTAATTAGTTTTTTTAATTGTTGTTTGTTAAATTTGGCAGCCCTAGTTTGGCAGAATCTCAGCTCAAACCTTCTCCATTGGCCCGGGTTCAGAATAAAGAGCAGATGAGCAAGGCTTCCTCAGACTTGCAGCCAAACTGGAATGTGATTAAACTGTGTGATCTTAATGTACATCAGAGCTGAGGGCCTTGTGTTTCTGAAATGCAAACTACAAAAAGTTGACTGATAAAAATACCATACATTGTTCACTAAGATGTCAATAAAGCCTAAGCAGGAGAAGTTAGGGAACAATTTTTCTTGTTTCGACTTGGAATCCTTCCCAGGATCACTCTTCCCATTGGGTTTTATGCCTGTGTCTCTCAGCTGCACTATTCCAGTGCCATGGTTGTCTATGTTGGTTTGGTCACTCCTTGTTTTATCAGAGTGCCGTGTTAATGACACTCTTAGATTTCCTGTCTGCAACAAATTTGAATTCAGTTACCATGACGTAGAAGTTTCTTCCTCAACTATAAAGACAAAACTCATCCATAGGATTACTAACACCTTATAAATTCCTGGCTGCCACTGTCAAAATTGGGTGTAAACTCTAGAAATATTGGATGTTGCATGTGACCTATTTAGAAAAACTCAGTGTAAAAATACATCCTAATTTTTAATGATAGTCTATATCAGAAACATTAACTAACCTGACACACATGCACTGCTTTTATTGTGATATACAAAGCAGACGTGACCACTGGCCTCACCAAGTTTACAGTCTAGATATGGAAAGGATCTGTAGACTTCATTTAAGGACAAAAGAAGTACATTACAAAGGATTTGGCTGTTTTTTTCCCTGTACCCAATATCCCTGCAAATTTACTTATGCCTTCCTTTTCTTTAAGTTTTGTATCTGGCTTTTGTTAAAAAATACACATCTCTGTATCTACAGGACCTCGTGATTAAAACTTTAAAAAAATATTCTGCTAAAATATATTCTGCTAATGTGAGCCATATAATTTAAATTTTAATGCCCCTTTAAACAAAATACAAAATTGGTTCCCCTATGAACTGTACAATATTTTACTCTTGTATGAACTACTTTGTATAAAATATACTTTACCAAAAGATTCAGGGCAGAAGGAGGGTTTAGCAAAACCTACATGCACATGCGCACACATGCACACACACACGCAAATAAATAAATAGATAAATAAATGAATAAGTATGGCTCCCACCTCCAAAAAGTTTAGATACTTGCCTATATTCTCCCAGGAAAAATTAAAATCAAGTTAATTCCGAAATAATTAACTAATGATACTTGGTACAGTTAGTAAATGTTAAGAAAGTGGTGAAAATAGCAGAGATGTATGATTTCAGAGAATGTAGAGTCCTCTGTAGACTCATAAAATCAGAAAGTAGAAGCTAATGTGGCTTTGAAGGACAGTCAAGAGTTTCCTAGGGAATAAGGGAAGAGACGGGTCTCTTAGGAAAGAAACATGGCAAAAAAATGTGCAGCTGAGAAAGAGTAGGGAGGAATTTTGCAATAATAAAGAATGCTTCCTCAGGTTTGCGAGGGACAGCTGGTAAGATGTCCTGAACACTAGGTTCAAGAGTTTGTGCTCTAAGGATAATGGGATATAAGTAAAAGTTTTGAACCAAATAATGACATGGAAGATTCTAATTATTATTTTCTTGAATAATTAATGGATCACAGCAGAAATTAAAGATGAAACCAGACAGTTCCTAGAATCATAACAGATTATAATGCCATAACAGAATCTATGTGATAGAATGAAAGCAGTCCGAAAAGGGAAGTTGGTAGCTGTGATTGCCTTTGAAAAAAAAAAAAAAACCACACAGTAAGCCCCAAATCACTAAACTAATTATGCACTTTAAGGTCATAGAAAAGCAAGAAAAGTCCAAAGCCAAAGCTAGTACAAGGAGAGAAATTGCAAAAATCACAGCAAAAATTAATGAAATTGATACTAAAATAAGGCAAAGAATAAGTGAAACAAAAGTGCTGGTTCTGGAACCAAATAGCAAAATAGACAAACACTTAGTGAAACTTATCATGAAAAAGGAAACAACCAAGCAAGCAAACAAAACACCCAAGCAATGTCATGAGAAATGAAGAAGCTTCAATCACAATGAGCACCACCAAAATCCAGGTTATTAGTAACTACTTCAGAAACCTGTACCCTAATAAATTGGAGAATCCAAAAGAAATGGATAGGTCTCTAGATACATAATTATCAAAACTGAACAAAGAAGAAATAAAAATCTTGAATAATCCAATAGCAAGTAATTACTGAACCAAGTAGCCTTCATTCCAGGGATGTGAGGATAGTTCAACACACACAAATCAGTAAATGTTTTAAGCAACATGAGCAGAAGCAAGGGAAAGATATATGATCATCTCAATAGATAAAGCCCTTTAACAAAAATCCAGTATCTATTCATAATAAACACCCTGAAGAAAAAGGTATGAAAAGACATTATCTCAATCTGATAAATGCCATTTATGACAGATCTATTGCCAGCATCATAGTAAATGGAAAAAAGCTGAGAGCTTCCTTTCTAAAATCAAGAAGAAGGCACTATATTCACTATCAATATTCACTATCAACATTCCTGCCCAATATATTACCTGAAACCTTAGCCAGAGCAATCAGGCAAGAGAAAGAAATAACAGAGATATGTATAGGAAAGAAAGAAATCATATTATCTTTATTTGTATAAGACATGATCTTTTACATAGAAGATCCAAATTTTTTCCCAAAGGATTACTAGAGTTAATAATCAGCAATGCATTAGGATACAAAATCAACACTTGAAAACCAACAATATTCTCTTAGGCATTTAATGAATTCACCAAGGAAGAAATTAGGAAAAGAATACACTTCACAACAGCATCAAAACAATTAAAAACTTAGGAATTAACCTAACCAAGGAAATGAAAGATGTCTACAATGCAACTGCAATGCTCTGAAAAATCATACTGAAGAGCACATCAGGAAATGAACCACAATGCCCTTTTCCTAAACAGCATGGTACTGGCACAAAAAAAGACACCTTAAATAATAAAACAGAATACAATATCCAGAAAAATGTCAATCTTATCTTTGGCAAGGTGACTAAAAACATATGCTGGAGAAAAAATTGACTCTATAGCAAGTGATGCTGGGAAAACTGGTCGTACACATGCAGAGGATTGAATCTATATTCATATTTCTCACTATTTACTAAAATCAAATCAAAATCGATCAAATATCTAAATATTAAAACAGAAACTTTTAATCTCCTGGTAGATTAAATAGGCAAAACTATTGAAAACATGAGCATAGTCAAGGACTTTCTGAATAAAACTTCAATTGCACAAGAAGTAATATCAGGAATCAAAAGTGGAATAATATTGAATCAAAAATCTTTCACACAGCAAAGGAAACAATGGAATAAATATGTAATCAACTGAATAGGAAAATTTTTTTTGCCAGCTACACCTCAAACAGATGACTAATATATAAAATATATAAATAATTAAAGCAAATTAGATCCCTCAAAATAAAAGACCAAATCAACAAATAAGCAACTAAAATGAATAGACAGTCCTTAGAAGAGGAAGTACATGAAAAAAAACCTTTCAAAATTGCTGACCATTGGAGAAATTCAATTTAAAATATTGAGATTCCATCTTACTCCAGAAAGAGTGGCTCCTACCAAGCAATCAAATAATAAATGCTGGTAAAACTCAATGGAAAATGAACACTTCTATATTATTTGTGGGAATGTAAACAGGTAAATCACAACAGAGATTCCTTGAAAAAGTCTAATAGTATGAAGATTCCCCAGAAATCTAAAAATAGAAATTTTTATTTGACACAGCTTTCCTTTCAAGATATCTTCCCAAAAGAGGTAAAGAGACCATGTTATAGTGATACATGCATATCCATGTTTATAACAACATAACTTATCATGGCTAAATCTGGTAAACAGTCTACATTTATTCATCAACAGATGAATGAAAAAAAAGTGCTATTCATACACAGTGGAGTACAATTCTACCATAAAGGAGGATACATTTGAAATCATTTTTAGGGAAGTGAATATACCTGAAGACCATAATGTTAAGTAAAATACAAAAGACATAGAAACTCAAATATTATATGGTTTCTCTTATATGAGAAACTCAAAGTAGGAACAATGTAAAGGGCAAAATAAAGTATAGAAAGTAGGGAACACGTATGTATATCTTCTGCAAAAGAGAAGGAGGGAGGAAAGGAATAAAAGAAATTAAGATGTGTTATGTACATGAACCAACTCCCCATGATAAATGCAATCATTATCTACTGCAACCATGTACTAATAAATATTAAAAATAAAATATTTTTCTGACACATGTGACCTTTATTTTTCATAGGAAAAATTTTATATACATCTCCTCTCAGCACCTGCCATGTATGCCTCGAGCAGAATGGCTGCTTAACACTTACGACACTTAGACTGCTTTTTATGCAAAACTGCATTTTCTCTCATGAAATGCCAAAGTTCAAACTATATTCTTGTACTATATTAATTATAAGTGGCTGGAGAATTTCTGAAAAGCATACAGAAATAGGAAGATTTATCAGGAGAATAATAGGATGTTCTAGAGAATCAAAGAAAACAAACTACAGGAATGTCCATGATGGTGTGGGGTAGAGGAACTCCCAGTACTCTTGAGGCCATGAGAATGTCAAGGTTCTCTTTATCACAAGTCAAGGTACTTTCTTATCGATTGTTCCTTTTTTCTTTCTCTTTGTGTAAATCAGTTGATACCATTCTACACAGTAGGAGCTCTCACATTAATTTACATTTAACATCTTTAGTTACAAAAGTGCTAAAGCTCTAACTCTACAACTCACATGTCAGGAAATGATTTCCAGTGATGCAAACTGACTCAGATTCTAAACTCTGAGACAATCAATTGTGATCCAGGGCACAGTTAAAATTGTACAGAATCATTAACTCTATGACAAAAATGTTATTACCAAGAGGAAATGTAGCAAGAAAAATGTGACGATGAGCCATCAAAACAGCATGTCTTAGACACGGAAATGAGTCTTACACACGGAAATGACAATCTCAACTATCTTTAAAGTAGAGGGAAGGTATAATGCTAACTATAAGAACTCTTACTATGAGGAAATATTAATTCAGAGGCATATCTTTTATTCTTTCTTTCTTTTCTTTTTTTTTTTTTTTGTTTGTTTGGTACCAGGAATTGAACTCATAACCTTATACTTACCAGGTAAGCACCTGAGCTGCTGAGCTAAATCCCACGTACCTATGAGGAAATATTAAATCACTATCCAAGCTTAGACCAATTGAAGCAATTCTTACAGGTCCTCAGAGTTTCACAGTGCCACATCTTTCTGTCTTACCACCTTGTGTTTAAGGGCCTGGACTCCACCTTAATATGAAGATGAAAAACAAATAAACAAGAACCACTGACAACAACAATAACAAAAGCAGAAATGACTTGTGAATAAATAAACCTAAATACATGTTGGTCTGGGTGAGGAATTTCCACAGAATGGGATGTCTTCCCTCAAGATGGGACTACAGCTTCATTGCTCAGCCTGGGTATGTGACAGGATTGCTTGTCTAATTCAAAGCAAGAAAAAAGCAAATCGTGGCTTTGGCTTCTATACCATTGGTTGTTGCTGTTGTAAAATCACTTACTATAATAAGTACATATGAAAAACAATAAAGTATTAATATTGTGAAAAAGGGGATTATAAAAGTTAAAACATTAGCATAGTTGTTTCTTTTTCAACTACCAGTAGGATTCATTTTTGAACTGGAAATCAGAAAAGATAAATTATCTCAAGAATTTGAAATGGCAAATGTCAAATATCCATACTTACCTATTTGCATTTATGTGTACTCTTGCGTTAAGCCTTTTAGTTTACTGAAGCATGGATTTCAGCTGAAGTATAAATGTATAGGTTAGCAAAACTGTCTTAACATTTATTTGGCTACAAATCCTCTTCTCTCCAAGGATCCACTCTACCACCTTCACTCATTCATTTTTCCTAGGATATTTCCTACACTCAGGAATTTTCTGATGAAGAATTATTTATTAGTAATTTACAGAATAAATACTTTAAAATCTTCAAAACATGGGGTTTAATGGAAGGTCTTCTAGTTATTTCAGGTTACACCTCTGAAGAAGATGATGGAATCGAAGGTCCATGCTTTCTCTTTTCCCTTTTCCAGCCATAAGAAGAATCATTTACTTCTGCCATAGGCTACCCCATGATGCACACCAAAGCAGAAACCAAATGATCATGCACTGAAACTGCTAAAACTATGAGTCTAAACAAGCCTTTCCTTTTTATATGATGATTAACTCTGGTGCTTGTCATAGTAATGAATGATTAAATGAATGATTGAACAAGTGATTGTATTGTATTTTTCTGATTCTAGGTGGTGAGACTAAGAAAGAATTGAGAAATGTACCTGCAAAATGGCCTTACATTTCTGTCTAAACTCAAAAACTAAGTAATTAAATTAATTTCTAAAGCAGTTGGAGTCAGTAACACAACTGTCTTTTTTCTCCTCTACTTCATTTTTCACCTTTGAGCAAGTTATTTTGTCAAATGACACTAAGACTTGTAAGGGAAGTTAATGAACTTATTCAAGACATACAATGTGAAATCAGTGACACAGTTCTAAGAAAATTAGATACCTTAGACAAAGCTTGTAAAAACTGATCAATATGCTAGTAGTGGCTATTGAAAGACCATGTATTCACATCTCTTAGAAAATCACTTAGAATTATTCTAAAAGCTTACGTATACTTGAAATTAACATGTGTTTATGGACTTAACTATTCTTTTCTTCCCTAATGTTCAGTTTTTGGTTTCTTCCAGTTTGATTCACAGTTATACTGTCTAGAAAGTAGAACCATGAAACAACAGATTTGAGCTGGTGATACAGTGATCTGCATCTGCCAGCTCCATTTGTCTTTTTCTCCCCTTTTTGCTATTATTTATTGGCATTTTGCTGATTCAAGATGTGAGTTTAAAATGTGCACTTTATGATGTTTGTGAACCAATCTGGAAGTGGCAAAGTGCATCAAGAGCAGTACAAAAGATATATATCACTGAATTTTAATTTTTAGCATTTTTAAAAATTTTTATTGTAGGTATGGAATGGAGGTTTATTTATTGAATCTGAAAAATTAATTCCTTACAGCCTTGAGTGTATTTTGCTTTGTCTGCCCCTGGGCTTGTACATATTAGTGTTTCCTTTTTTTCTTTTTAATATTTCAACAAGTGAGGCTGACAAGAAGGCTGATGGTGCCGTTTTATACCTAGAGGTCTTATAGAATCACGACTGCATTCGTAAGCAGAACAACTTTGGGAGATGGTTTAATAACTGCCTTTGGTAGGACTTATTTTGCATTCATTAAAAAATCCAGACCAAGCTGATTCCTTGATCTTCATTTCATTTCAGTTGCCAAGCAAGCAAACAAAAATCCCTTTCCTGGAGCCGATTAGTTATCTAACCTACAATATCTTTGGTTAGAGTGCAAATTACACACCTCAGATATCTCAACATTTCAATGTTAGAAATTGGTAGACACTTGAGTAATTGCTAGAATGTGTCACTGGTCTGGTTTTTCTTGTTTTTAAAAGTAACAGACTCACTATAGAATGTTAACCTTTTATATTAAAGTTTCACTGTTAAAAGTATTTTTATGCTGTTTCTTAGGTGATGAAAAACATCATGTTGCCTAATTATCTTCGATGTTAAGAAATGACCAGAGAATAATTAAGATTTTTTTAAAAATCACTATTATATTACTTAAGAAATGATAAGGGAATCTTAAATTTTTGTCTAGTATGTAATTACAGATTTTCCTACCAATCTATTTTTTTCAGTTAGTTTTATACCTAAATATGAACTTAGATTTATACAGTGAGATTGTATATGAAATCCTTAGAAATGCATCTTGTATAGAAAATAGAGAGCCTGTATTCACTTTTCCTTGTCAAGGGAATGCCCATTAGAATTGTTGGTAAGCATCTAAATGTGGAGGTAAATAATAAGCAGGTATTGACTTCTGTTGAGATCAATATCAACATTTGTTGACCCAAAGAGGTTAAAATTGACTGAAGAGTGGGACAATAAATCTTATTATTGACTAAACAGCAGAAGTCAATATATGTACTATTACAAACACTTTTTTCTTTTGGTGAAGATGATAGGGGTGGAGTCATTTTTAAGAATTTAAATGCATATAAATATGTGTTTATATCATGGTGGTGGCCAATACAAGCTTCTTAGCTTATTAAAAATATGGCTATTCACATGATATAAATAACATACTTGGTTCATAGTTCACAATGTCAACCATTCTCTTCCCTGTATGATAGGTTCTCTTATCATGATTACTTTGAAATTAAAATGTGGCATGCACAAATTTGCATGTTAAACTTTGTTTGGAAGAGTAAAAGTGCAAGAACTTTTTTTTTCTCTAGAATGTAGTTATACGCACATTCACACACATGTTCTATATGTTTTGTCAACAATGTTATATTTTCTTATCTAAGATTTTCTTCCTGGCTACCTATGAATAAAACAATTCTCCCTTCAGATGAGCTATTATATTTACTAGATAATCTATAAGGTATGTTAAGATCAAGACTCTTCTGAAATACGTATTTCAAAAATTTTTTAAACTAAGAAATAGATGCAACCTGGGAATTAATAGGTCATTTCTGAGCTTTCCTATTTACCACTAACCACTCGCTCGCTCAAAGTCTAATAGAGATTTTATTTTTTCATAGTGGAGAAAAGTAGAAATGGAAAACAATTTTCCATTGTTCCAAATAGCTCCCTTGTTGATAAGAAATCAAACTCTGTAGTTGAGCAGAACCTGCTGGGTTATACTAACTTTCTGCTTGTCCTGTAGCATTGCTTGAACTGGGTTCTGTACACATGAATGCAGCAAACTATAGAGAAAGATTCAGCCAAGACATGGATGTTTCATTCTCATTATTAACACCAAATTCTCTCATGCAATGTGCGTCCACCCTCCTACCTCAATCCTGTCTCATAGTAATAATGAAGGAAAAACACAAAAGTTTCTTTGTTTTCTAACCACCTCCCTAAAGACAGTACTTTACAAGGAATATTCAATTCTATAAATGCTCAGAAATCTGCAAGTTAGGGATGAAACATGAGAGATGCCTTGAATACCTCACACTATGGGGTGTCTCCAATTCCTTAATACACCCCATTGTGCCTCTCGGCTGGAGAAAGAGCTGCACAACCCATTTCCTCCTTTAACTGTGAATTTCCTCGCTTCTATGGGTTTAGATTTTAATGGTTGAATTACATTTACATCTACTTGTGCATTTGCCATCAGCAGTCAAGTTCCAGCCTAAAGCCTTTACTAACTTTGAGAACAACTTTCTCATAAACAACCTCATTTAGTTTGTCTACATAAATTCACAGAAAAACTTTTAAGCATAAGAAGCTTCACAGACACCTCTGTTCTAAATTGCAGATCTTTCTGGCTGTCTTTACTGATTTTAAGAACCTCACAATGAGTCATATCTCCAAACAAATCAGTAATTAGATTGCAGTGATTCTAAAGCCACTGGAAATGAGACAAACTGTTAGTCAACCATAGTTTGGATGAATTGAATTAAGATTTTTGTGGTCATTAGTGAGAAGAATTATTCTCAAATAGGAATACATCTAAATGGTACCGCAAAGCCATCTAATCGCATACGAGTATATTGATGATATAATAGAAATGTATCTGGGTCATGTAGCAAAGCTTCTGTATTTCTATTTTAAACCTGGGAAAGTATAACAACTTGTAGCTAAAGGATATCTCTGGGCCGGGACTCCCTCTCCTCCAAAGTTATATCAACCTTGTTATGAAAATTTCATTTATCTATTTATTATTTATCTAGTCTATTTCCATACATGGATGAAAACTACAAAAACTAAGAAATTTTAATTTGACTCCTTGATACTTTTAATTATTGCTTAAATATGCAGTCTTACGCTTTCCCCTCAGCTTCCTCTATATGTAAAGACCTGAAAAGGGCTTAACTCAAGCTTTTTGTTTTATAGTAATGATGGGTTTATAGAGATGACCTGAGCTTTCTCACTCGCTGTACTGACCAGCTGATCCACATCTGTCATGAGTGTCTGCCAGTGGACTTTCACTGTCCCAAGAATAGCAGGAGGTAAAGCAAGGCCATGCTTACAGACAGGAAATACTACCTCTACTGTCTGGCAGTTCACAGCATCATTTCATTACCAAAAAAGGCATTTACTTTTCTCTTGCTCAAAACAGTTCCATAAAATGAGTAGCACTATAAAGAAATGACTTTATTGATGGTGGTTCTGGTTGACAGTTGAGGAGCTATGTCTGGTGATAGTCATCTTCTTGGTGCTAGAATCTCAAGGTAGCACAAGGCATTATACGTTGAGAGATGGTATGTTGTGTGTGTGTTTGTATGTGTGTGTGTGAGTGAGTGTGCACATATGGGTTTATCATTTGGTCTGCCTCCTTTTATAAAGCCCCACTACTGGTTCATAGTGACCCCACCCTGATAACTTTATCTAATCTTAAACACTTAGCGAAGGTCCCTCCTGGTAATACCATAGTCAAATCAAATTTCTACTCTCTTAATATCTTTCAGTGAATTTCAGAGGGGACAAACCATATTCAAACCTTAGCCTTAGCCCTTTAGGGGAATAGTACTGTTCCTTCTGGTTCCAACACAAACTTGCACTTTTGTAAAAAATTTTGAGTTATTCTAACTCAATGATCATCTATCTACTTTCATGAAACTTATGAATTCAGAAATCACTTTGGGACAATGAGGAATAAGCTTGAATATGAAGGTCAGCAATGAATGAGAAAAAGTTAGAAAACATCTGATCTATTGTTGTTGAGTTATGAACATCTGATCTACTACTGTTGTTAGTTATGAACCTTAGAGGTTCTCACATCCAGACAATTAATATACAAATATGTGTTTTTAGAACTAAAGCTAGTGCCTTATTAACCATCATATGACAGTGAAGAATCAGCTTGTGATTCTGTATTATTTATTTGCAATGTTGAAGTCCATTCTTAATTCTAAAACTCTTCAGAAGAGTGACCTTCTATTTTGTGACTTGGCCACCTCCCTCACCTCACTCTAGTCCCACCCAGTCTGCAGGTACAGTAACTCTGACATATTTCTCTTCTTTTTTCCTTTTGATCTAGGAACCTAGAATTGAAACCTTAGATTCTAACCATTGATGTGTGGATTTTGCCAAAAGAACAGTGCCATCAGACTCTACCAAAGCGAAAAGCAATCTTTGGATGATATGGAATATCTAGATTCATAACTTTTCTTCCAGGAAAGCCTCCAGTTAGCTTATAGTTGCTTTTCTTCTTATTTATAGGCCTCCTTTGCTGTTATTTCTTGAGCAGCATCCTTTGTGGTCTGGTTTGAGGGATGTAACCATACATGTGTGCATACATACTCACACACATGCACACATATGTGCACATACCAACACACACAAACACAGCTATCTAGACACTATTTTTCCCCATGAATAAGTACCTCATAGGAGGAAAATTGTTCAGCAACTTTTAGCCAAAATTAAGTCTTTTATAATGTTTTTGTTTTGCAATAGCTTTTGGTCATAAAAGTAATAGTTGTATACATAAGATGTAATAGTATTGACTGAGATTTGCTGAGCATATACTACATAAAGGAGTTGTGATATAAATTTTGCATGAGTAATTTCATTTAACAACCACTGCCCTAAATGGAAAATGTTGGCTGGGTAGTTTTAATGACTGTGGCTCATTATTAGATTGACCTGGCTATTATTTTAACATGTATAATTTCTAAGGCAGAAAAAAAAATAGAAAACAACTCCAAATTCTGTCCAATTGAAAAGTCTGTAGCACTAGATGAAAGACATCTTCAAACAACTTAAATTTTAACGATATACCCAAGACATTCCAATAAAGTAGCCATTTAGGTAGAATGAAAAACTACCTTAATCAGATCAAAACCAAAGTACTTAGATTAGAAGATGAAACTTTTTCTTTTTTTTTTAAATTATGGTGCCTGTGGCATAGAGACTGTCTATGTACATATCCCACTGGGTCACAAAAATAATAAATTCAACAGGTTACTTCATGTCTCTTGATATTCATTTTGACTATGTAAGATCCTAACGCTATCTAGGACCTTAGAATTGCCTTGTTAGTACATACATTTTTTCTTGACATATAGAATTAAAATTAATTAAAGAAATATTTGAGAAATAATAATATTAATATGTACATGTTAAGGAAACATGCTTGACTTTTGGATATGTATAATTTTAAAGATATTTTTGTCTATTAGAAAATAGGTGAATTTATGACTCATTTGAAATGTGTAAATACATAATTGACTTAACTATATAAACATAAGAAAAATTTTATTTAACCTCTGTCTTGATTACCTTTCCCTCATTGCTGGGACAAAATACCCAATACCCAAAATTAAGGAAGGAAAGGTTTATGTAGCTTACAGTTTGTGGAGGATTCAGTCTATAATTAGCTGGCTCCAAGGCGGTTGGCATAGCACTGGGGCAACACTTAAAAGCAGCAACCAGCAAAAGCAACCAGAACAAAAGGGGAGAACAAGCCTTTCCCTCCTTTATATTGTATGCAGGCCATGCCCCCTCCCCACCCCCCAGGGCAGAGGTAGCACTCACAAACTCTCCGGGCTCTCCTCTTGCACAGGATGAGGATATTTACAAAGTAAGGACTCTGGATCCCTGCTGAGTCTCTTAGCTAAATTTCTAAACTTCTCAAGTTGACACAACCTATCAACTATAAGAGCCTCCACCTTAATTACAGTAAGTTTCTAAAGTATTACAATGTTTAAGAACTTCAATTTCACAAAATTTCTAAGGTCTAATTTATTAGAGACAGCAGAGGTATTTTAAGTATTCTGGAACATTTTGCTTTCAAATCATACATATAAAGTATCTAAATAAGAAATCAGATATATTTAATTTATAAATTTAGTTTATAATGTTTAAGGGTGTTTAATTAACTTAGTTTGTAAATGGAACTAAACACTAATCAAAGTCTTGTAAAAGTGATTGCTAAATTTGCTAGATTTATAAATTAAGATTAAGGAAGAACTAAAGCTTTTTAAATTTTTAAGTCTAATATATCAGATATAATTTTAGCTTTAATAAGCTTTGAATAGTCTTTTATGCACATAAAATCTGTCCTTGAAATGCTGACAAATTCCATTGACAAAGCAAAACAGGGTATATTTAAATTATTTTGATAGTGAAAACCTCTTCCAATTGTTATGCATGAAAAATGTCTTCAGACACACTCAACCTCAGGCAAAGTCTGTAGTACAGGTCTCATAGTCAGGCCCCGCAGTCAGAGCCTTGTGGTCTATGCCCCAGCTGTCACATGCACTAGCTCTGAAATTCTAGCCAATTGCTACATTTTCTAGGATTCATTTTCCTTATTTGAAAATTGGAAATATTAATAGCTCCTATACATTGCTAAGAGACTTGAATAAGATGCTTACGAAGTACTCCAAAAAATACCTAGCACTAAAATAAAATTTAAATCAATGTTAACTAATACAATCAGGATGAAGAATCAACTTCTACAGGAAATATCAACCTGGTTTTCATATAGAGTTCTTTAGAAACAAAGCATGATAATTACAAATTCAGTGAAATCCTTTCTAGAAAGCTTTCCATCTGGTAGTGGATTGGGCAAGGGTGTAACAACTTTGTATTCTGTTAGTAGAAAGTACAGTAATCAAGTATGTAAGAGAGCATGGTTTGTCAAGAGTGTGCTCCTCATATTAGTATTTTCTGACAAAAATTCCTATGTATTCACCCCAAAGTAACTGTCATTTTATACGTCCACTCCAAATTTCTATGCCTTTTTAGGTCAGACTATTCCTTACTGTACTATTACAAAATAAAACAAGAAAAGGGTAGTATTTCAATAGCTAAAATTATTCATTTTAGAATTTTTGATATTTCACCACTTTAAAAATAGAAAATGAAAGTCACATATTTTAAAAAATAACATGTATTGTTAATAAATATATTTATTATTATTCAGCTATCACATGACTAATTAAAAACTATGGATTACTGCTGTTAACCAGTATCTTAAGAGAGTATTTTACAAGATTGCTAACCTAGGAAAAGATCAAAATTCAAAATGCAATCTCTGCTGAAAGTATAGAAAGCATATTGCCTTAACAGTAACATGCAGTTGAACAATTCTGGTCAAATCCTCATAAACCAAGGATCATCAGTATATCTAGCACCATTTTGTACTTATAAAAAAGGGACCATTTCAATGCTGTATAATTATATTATAGAAAGTAATACAGTGAAACTTCCAAAGACAGGTAACAAAATATACTATTTCTTCTTTCTTAGTATCTAAACCATGATTTACTTTGAGGAAAGCCTGTTGCCACATGATAAGGACACTCAAGAAGTCCTAGGAAGAGATCCATATGTCAAACATGGAGGACCTACCAAATGATTAATATGTAAATTATCCTTTATATGCTGGTGATGGCTGGATTGGGAAAGCGGTGTATCCCTGGGAAGTGCAGTCACAGCAAGGTGAAAAGTCATATGGAGACTTGTGCAATGAATCTGTAGTTAAATGGAAACATGAGCTTTCCATCAGTCCACTGATATCTTCTTCCTAACATGCAAATTGCTAGCATTGAAAGAAATATTTGTACATTTTGAATACATTTGGGAGAATACAAACAAGCACACACCAAGCTGCATTGTCTATCCTCTTACATCAGCAATCTTTTTTGTCATGGTGGTGGGGCAAAGTTTGAAAGTCCAATAAGCATTATTTTGGCAACAAAATAATGAGCTAGAATTTTACTCTACTTTAGTGAGTGACCTGTTGCTTTTCTGTAGGCTTTTCCTAACAAACCACATAACCTGGCTTAGTTACCACATGTTTCTATCTTATCTCTGCCTTGACAAAATTAGAATCCACAAGTCATCAAAATGCACCACTGGCAACTATACAGATGTCAGTATCCTTGCATTTCTTAAGTGAAAAATTTGTTTTGGAGAAGGTGGAATGAAAGAAACATCATTTGATCATCTTCTGAGCCAAAATGTCTGATTCCAGATAGGCACTAAAATGAGAGGGAAAACAAATAAGAAAAAAAGACATTTTCTTACTCCACTGTAGTATTTTTCCCTCAATGTTATGTCCCTATCAGATAAATACATCTTTAGTGAAATTTTCTGATTTAATTTTTCTCAGAAGATTAAGAAAAATCTGCTCCATTTTTTACTTTCAGTTAGTTCACTGATGGAACTAATGCAAACTCATGCTTTTTTAGGCTTCCTCTGACAATGTCGTGTACAATTTAAATGGCCATCCCTTCATTCTTTGTGATCTGTTTAATTCCCCACGGTGGGGGGAAGAAAAAAACATTAAAGTCAGTATCTGCCCTCTTTAACATGGGAAACAAAGAATACAAAGAGTCTGGGTCACTCATTCCCAGTAGTTCAGTGACAAAGTTAGGACTCTAAGTTAGAATCTCTCTTTGTCTAAACTACTTTCTTCTCCCTTACGTTCGTCTCCCATATTCCTGCTTCTTTGGCTGCCTTTGCATGCTTCACAAGAATACATCACACCCTCTCTGAACACTACTCCCAAAGCCTAAAATGGAAAAGCAAACACATCAGAATTAGTGATTCAAATAAATGTTGAGCTATGGCACCAATTATTGGCAACCTGCCCACACCTTTGAGATGTGAGTGATTATTCAGCCTACACCCATGACCTAAGAGAGGGGCTCTTGGGAACCGGGTGACTCATTCCATGACAAGTCTGGGCAAATAGAAAGGCCCAGCAGGCGCCTGCATATAATAATCAGGAGGTATTGACTTCTGCTGAGGTCAGGAGCAAGATTTATTAACCTAAGAGATAAATATTGACTGAAAATTTGGACAGTTCCTCTTTTTTCTTCCCAGAGATCTGGTAAATTACTCAGGCTGCCACTCAGACAATTGGAAACTTAGAATTTTCCTTCAGTTTTATGTCCATTTTTAGTTGTAGACCTCCTGAGGGAGGAAAACCTTTGTACTATATTTTAGAGGGATATTTAAAATCCTGTTAATTATTGCTTCATTTTTATCTATTCTAAGACTCACTGGCTAGAAGCCTTTTATTACACAGTAATAGGTTTTCACATCCTTGGGGCTTTTTTTTCTATGGTCCTCAGTGTCTGGCTGTGAGTCCCAATTTTGATTCATCTCATGTGATGGCTTATATTCTTTACCCCTCTGGTTTTCTCTCATCCTTAAGAAGTGGTTTACCTCCTGTGGAAACCCCTCCTAGGCCTGTAAATTGTGCAAGGGATGCCCTGGGAGAGTTGTGTTCCAAAAGCCCCTTGTTGTGACATGCATATCACTAAGTCATAGAAAAGCCTTTTCTCTTCAGTTAAGTTATTCAGACATCCTGGTCCAGAGGGGCTGATTTGGATTGTAAACATACAGGTTTCTGCCCCTGTGCTCCATAGCTAGTAGTTTGAATTTGTCTTCAGATATTGGCCTGATTTATCCTCTACTCTTTCTCAATCACACAGAACAATTACCTCAGCCTGCTTTCCTTTGCAGCTCTCTTTGTTTGATATTTCTTTTCTTTCAACACACTTCCTTCCTGTAAAGTTGGAGGAATATCCCCACGTTATATTAAAAACTTCACAATGTTAAGTCTATGAGACTTTAAAAATGCACACTCTTCATTTAAATATGCTCTTCTCTGATATAAAAAAATCAATCCTTTCCATAGCCTGATCTTTCCAAGAATGAATACATATGTTTAAGGGCCTTATCGCCTTGATTCCTACAAATTACTGAAAGTACTCGTTCTGGTTGCAATACCTTAGAAACATTTCTGACATTAACACAGTATATTGCAGCTTTTGAAGTTTTATTATTTCTCAGTTCTGTTTTGCATTGTATATTTAAACTTTAATTGCCTTCCTTTTCTTGAGATGATTGTGTTTGCCAAAGACCTGTGTGGAAGAACTTCTCTTTTCTCTGTTAGCATTTTCCCTCCCCAGATTCATTCCTTCTAAATCTCTTGTGGATTTTTAATTTCAGATGTTGTCACCATATCTTCTAATTCGACCTGAGAGAAACCATCATGCTTTGACACAACCAGAGCAACCAAAGGGCCCTGACTCCAGCATGCTGCTGAGTAGTAGCTGGGAAGTCTTAACAGAAATGCTTAATTGTGGTTCCAGCTAGGCCCACTTTCTAGTAGGAACACATTTTCTCAGCAAGTAACATGTTAGTATGTGACAGTTATGCGATATCCTGAAATGGGTTTTAGGTTGCTTCCAGCTGAGTTTTGCAAGGTACTCCCTCTTGCTTTACCACTTTGATTTGTGCTGTTGGCCACCAAAGTTGAAGGAGTGAAAATGGAGTAGTACCGGCCATCGGCAATGACGTGCTTAATGTGCCATGCAAAACTTGTGAATGGAGAACATCCTTTGGAATGAAAAGAAACCAATTCTCAGCGCTGCATTCACATAGAAATCCTTGCCTCAGGAATGAGCTAGTGATATAATCAACAGCGAGAAAGCCCTTAAAATTCTCCATCAAGTGATCCAAACAGGCTGAAAATCAATTTGCAGCCACAAGGTGGCGAAATCACATTGATGTCCTTCTTACTGCTCTGTTTCCCCAATAGAAACCTTTTAATGTCAACTCTCTGAGGACAAAGGTATCATTTTTACATTTAAATAAAAACCACTTATCACTACGATTTACAAACCACTTCATTGCATCCAGACAGCTATTTGGTACAGTGCATGAATAAGTTAGGATGAAGCTGTTGAATAAAAAGCCAAAAAGTGCATTTTGTTTTCTTGCAGCTGCCTGAGATAACCACTGTCCTCCCCATATTTAATGTCCAAATTCTCTTTGGATGTTCTTGGATGCATATGACATACTCTCCCTTAAAGTATAGCTTAAATATTAAGAACTGCTTTGTGTAATGCAGTTTACTTGGGATCAAGGTGAACATGAACAAGGCTGCAGATGATACTGAAAGTGTTCTCAGTGCCATCATAGGAGAAACAAGATGATATCTGGTCCTGCTCTGGCATTATGTCCAGTGATGCTGCTCACCAGGGCCTGGGCTCTGTTCAGGGTGGTGTTCTCCAATCCTGACACATCCACTTGTGCTCTTGGGGATTTCATTAAACTCTGTTGCATCGTATCTGAAAGTATTTGAGAATAATACAGTACAGATAAGATGAGTAAATTCAAGTACCCATAGCTGCTACTATGCCAGTGCACATAGCAGAAATTAAATAAATGTGCTCCTCAGCATGCACCATTTATTTCTTTACAATGCACAGCATAGTGAGTGCAACTCTTGATACAATTCAGTTAATTCACCCCCAAATTTTGCCTTCCCTGTGCAGTAAATAACTTGCACAATTGTAGGTCTAGAATCTGCATGTAAAGCATGAAAACTGAGGCTCAGCAAGCAAGGTAAACTTTCAAAAAATCATCATTAACATCCTCAACACCACAGTCTTTACATTTTTCTTGTTGGAGCCTCACTATGTTGAATTTATTCTACAGATGCATCAGATATATACCTATAGATTGGGTAAAGAAGCAACTTTATAAACTAATATGTTGCCACAATGGTGAAACTTTGATGAACAAATGGGACTAGCATGGGGAAAAGACTATGAAAGCAGTGCAGAAATTGTGAAGCATGAGGGCTTTTAAAAATTCTAGTTTCTCAGCCAGTTCCACAATAGCCTACCTTCCACACAAGTGCTGTTGAGAGCAAGGCTCACTGCTGGTCAGGACCTGGCTACACTTTTATGTAGTGCTTGAAGACACCAGGTTTGTAGTCACTGCCTGACCTCCTAAGTGATGGCCTCTCTTCAGATTCTGGATGTGTCCACTCACTCAGATATCAATTTAGAATGGCTACTGTACCAATTGCTAATAACTGTCATTATTGCATTTATAGAAGACTCCAGGCTAGGAACCACTTAGCAGGATGAGCTTGGACAAGTCACAGAATTTTAAGGTACCTTTTATTAAAAGAGCATTGTTATTTGCTTTAACATTGGCCTTAGGAGCAGAGCTCATAATTTATGCTGGATCAAATGCAGACTATATAGAGACAGGATGCCTGACTAGGGATCTTTTTAAGTCTAAATAGAACAAAAGTTGACATATATAAGAGGTATAGTATAAAAGAGTTTGATTTTTATAGCTTATGTCTTCTTTAAAAGATCTTGCCTGATGGTTTGGAAGAGTATTTATGCCATGTCATAGGTCACACAATACAAAGTTTCACAAGTTTTTTCTCAGAATGTAATTAGTGACATGTACATTAACTTTGAAAAACACGTATTTCTAAAATGTTGGTAGAATTTTAAATAGGAAAAGAATTAACTTGGAATTTAAAGCAAGAATACTATGTTTTAATGATAGTGCAATTAAATCAGTTGTGTTCTTTTGGAACAACTAATTTGTTACTTCTTCAAGGGAAATGGGGGCATTCATTTACCAAAATAAGCATTTCCAAGCTGGCAGGTTTTAAACTATAAGCCACCACCCTTTTGACATTATTTTGCCAAGTACAGTTGAAGAAAATGTGTTATTAGCACAAGAAAACTATGACTACTGTAAACAAAAAATAATTACTAGTTTTCTTATGTTTTTCTGACACATAGTTATACAACTATTGTAGCACTAAGTCACTTGAAAAGTCATTGATCCAAAGTATAGTATTTTCAGGGCAGCTCTTGTAAATTCTTCCATAACAGAGTCATATTGGGCAGCTTACAGCAACTTCTGAAGCAGCCACCAGTAATAACCTGGAAACATTCACAGAGCAAAAGGAACAGCATTCATATGGTGGGCCAGTCTGGAAGCAGTGCTAACTGGGTCACCCAAAGCCATTTTGGGAGCCTGGCGACAGCCTGGGCTCACTCTACCCTCTTTGATAAAATAAAAGTTTGAGAATTTAACAAGGTTGCAGGTCCGAGTGGGAATCCCAGGATCTGTGCCCCAACTTCAGCAGAGAAGATTTGATTATAACTTAGTTTTACACACTGGGCTTCTGAGTCGGACTGTGTTTAAAGAAACAAGCTCTTTCAACATTTGAAAGAAAACAGATTGATGCAAAGTAAAGGGTTAGACTTGAGGAAATGGAAACAGCGAGAGGAAGAGAGCATGCTAATCAAAGCAAGGGGGCTTAAGAGGCCACATCCTCAGGGCATATTGCTGAGAATGGGGGAAAGTAGAGACAGGGAAGCCAGGTCAGAGCATGCGGACAGCTTTACCGACAACTAGGATAGAATCCATTTGAATGATGAAGAGTAAGAATAGAAGAAAAAGAAAAGGATGAGGAGGAGAATGAGGAGGTGGAAGAGGAGGACAAGAAAGAGGACAAAGGAGGTGAAGGAGAAATATTTCCTCTCCTTGTAACAAAGCCTTCACCAACGCTTTCATCCTGCCGGCCAAGCCCACTGCAATCACACTTCAGATGGCAACAGTGGCCCGTTATCTAAATTTCCAGCCTGCACGCTCCCCTACAAATAAGAGACTCGTTATCTCCTAGAATTTGGCGATCCAATTCCTTAGAATACATCTCTCAATAAATGAATAGAGAGCCACAGATGGACACAATACTATTTGTTCTTTTTCTATGGAAACTCCTGATTGACACACTAGTCATTCCAGAAAGGATCAGAGAATCCTATACCTTGCACTAATCGAAAAAAGATTGCTTCAGGGACTCCGTACCCCAGATTCAAACCCTAGCACTGCCACTTACTAGAGAACATTGGTGCAAATTATTCATCTCATTGAGCTCCTGTTTTGTCAAGTGCAAAAAATGTGAGTAATCATGGGTGCACATATGTCACTGTAACATAACCTTTTCAGTTTTTCTGGGAAAATACCCAGGAGGGGAATAGCTGGACTGAGTGGAACTTCTAATCCTAGTTTTTTGAGGAACCTCCATACTGATTTCCACAGTGGCACCCAAGTTTATAGCAGCAAAATTTATAATAGCTAATTGTGGGAAACAACCAAAATGCCCATCAACTGCAGAGTGGATGAAAAAGATGAGGTATTTTTATACAATGGAATATTACTCAGCTATAAAAAGGATGATCTTGAGGCTTTTATAAGTAAATGGAGGCAACTTGAGACTATCATCATAGGTCAAATAAATCACTCACATTTGTAAATATCATATTGTCTCTCAAGTATAAAAAATAATAGTAAAAACTAAAAGACTAATAAGATCCAAAATGTATAATAGATACTGTAACAATGAAAGAGAAAGAAAGTGCTCTAAAGGATATAACTGTATGTATGTTTAAGTGTGCAAGATAGATGACCATATTACTAAGTTTTTATTAGTTCATCAAACAGAATAGTTTGTACTATCATTGTTTGATTGTCTGCCCATTTTTATGCTTTGATTTTGTAACTTGAACCATTACTTCTAAGATAATAATAAGTAATTTATCAACTAGTGATTCTTACTATTATTTTTTTTTTTGAAATTTCGTATTATTTCTATCCTTTTTTCTGTTTTGCTTCTTTTCTCTAAATAAAAAAATATGAGAAATGTTATTTATTTTCTTGGAATAGTTTTCTGAAAATTAAATGGTAATTTCCCTCAGAAAATTTCAAACCTGTTGGACAATCATGAATAAAAGTGGAGAATATAAGAATCAGCATATAGTAGGTGTTCAACAAATAGGAAAGAATGGTGATTGTTTATTTTTTCTACAGTATAAAAGAGCATTTCAGACTGTGCTCCATGCTATTTAGGTCTGTAAGTACCAATCCTATATCATTTCACGTTTCTAGACACAGACAACTACAAATCTCCTTTATTGTATATAAAAATGACCTAATATGAATTCCACGAAGCACTAGTACTATGAAATTATTGAAGAAAAAAGGGTACTAGTTTCAAATAAGGGTGACAACCTGCCTACTCTAACACCATATGGGAGCTTTGCATTTTACATTAATGTATTAAAGATTGAGAAATTCTGCAGTATCATTTCATTTGAGTAATCTAATTATGGTAGTCATTTGGCCTATTTACGGACAGTCAAGAATTTCTCTCCTTGTCAAGGTATACTGTGGGTCTTGCTTTCTTAAACTGTTAAATTATATGTGGTCATGTGCCCTTCTTGGGACAAAAAGGTGTGAATGGAGTGATGTGACATTTCCATGTGGAACCAGTGAGTGCCACTTTTCTATTCCTGTTTTGGGCACTTGCTGAAGTATAATTTAGATGAAACTTCTGACACTCTGGGATGCTAAGTGACAACAAAATGTCCCCTTCTATTGAACTGCCTGATACATGATACATATAATTGAGAAATCAGTATTTTATTGTTTTAAGACATTTTGAGACTGTTTTTCTTATTGCAGCATAATTTAACCTATCTTGTGTCATGCAGAATTTTGGAAGTAAAAAAAAAGAGACCATGATATAAAAAAAATGTAGAATATATGGCATCTGTTAAGTCGTTATGTTGCAAATTCAAAAAAATTATTTACAGAACCTGAAGGACAGAAAAATGTTTTGCAATATCAAAATAGCATGATCATAGAATGATTTTTCCTGGAATTCCTGTCAACATATTTTGGAAAAGATCCATAATGTTCCCTGTAGTGCTTTCCTTTCTTTTCCATTGTGAATTATTACCAAAAATAAGTATATAAATAAAACTAATAAATCCTGATACAGAAGGTAAATGATTATTTAATGTTTCCTTTGTAATCTATTTGGGTTCATGCTTCCTGGAGTATGCTCTAAGTGAAAAGCTTTCCCTCATCCTGTCTCTTTCACCCTACCTTGTTTTTCTCAGTTTAGTAAAAATGATGCCTCTTCACTAGCATCTCACTAGATTCAACAGATTCTGATTAATTGCCCACTCCCATCAACTTTGAATTATACCTCATTTGTGGCATTTACCACCCTCTGCCTAATAGCATGATCAGTTTTGTATCTCTACCCTATCAAATTCTAATCTCTTTTCAATTTGGAACCACAATTTATTCATCTTATTATCTCCTACAGGGTTTAGCATTGGATTTTAATTTTTTTATTAGTACATGTGTAATACATAATGATTGCATTTATCATCAGAAATGAGTATGTACACATTACTCTCTTAGTACTCCTTTTTATCCTCTCTCTTCTCCCTCTTCCCACTCCCTCATCTCCTAGGTCCCTTTTCCTTTTTGCTTTTGGTTCATATTTGCAGTCAATGGGGATCATGTTCCCCATAGGGACTTAGTATGTGCACATATGGTGCATCCAAATCATCTTCCCTTTTAATCACATTCCCTCCTCTCCTGCCTCCTCTCTGTGTGTCTTGATTCCCTTCCCAAATGTCGAAGCTCTATCTCACTGTTTTCTATAGTCTGGTATTTTAAAATTTTTCTCTTTATTTGTATTTTGAATGTCATCTATAAGAACAACTATGGAGTCCTAATAGGAAACAAAGCAGAAGAATATTTCTAGAACTAGGTAAAGGTAACATGGTAAAGAACTAGGTAAAGAAAAAAAGAACAAGAAATAAAAGATAAAGACAAAAAGGGAGAAAAATATATAATATGGAGAATCAAAAATAAGAAAAAAATGACAAAGAAGGAAAGAAGAAAACAAAGAAGGAAGAAAAAAGAAAGTAAATTATGATATTCTGTATTATTTTTATCCTTATTGTTTTTAAAATGAAAAAATTAATTTGACTTCTCAGGATCATAAAAAAATGAAGAAAAGAAAAAGATTTAAAAAGAAAAAACAAGAGATAAGGACAAAGAATTCCTCAAACCCCAGTAAATTATTGAAGAAGAAAGATGAATAAAAATATGAGTACAAAAGAAAGTTCTCTGTTTTTCAGCGAGCGGTTTCCTTTCCGGATCTGCAATTTTAGATGCTACCAATTTTCAGTTTTCTCCACCTACCCTTAGGGCCTATAGTTTTTTGAGGGACTCCCTGTCCCAGAGGTCCATCAATTTATCCTGATTCTGGCAATGTCCCAGCCAAGACGCATCCCTGCTCATGCCAGCAGATAAGGAAGGGAATCAACCCCAGATCTGAGCTGAGTGTAGGCGGGTGGGCGAGGGCTCGAATACTCGGTTACTCAGTGCCAACACTTTCAAACTCAGAGCAACTCAAGCTGCGCCTGGCCTCAGGTGGCAAAAGGTGATTCCCAGATGGGCTCAACTCTCAACAGTCTCTTTCCAGCCTTCTCTCACCAGGTGTTCAAGCTGGGAACTCTGAAGGGAAGCTGCCCTACAGCTAGTCTACCACTTTGCCAGAGTGGTGACCAACCCTCCACTCTCCTCAGAGATACGGTGACCACCTACCTGTGCTAGGATAGATCCAACTGTTACCTGCCTTGCAGAAGGATTCTTAAAACCCTTAACTTTCCTCGCAGACCACAACTACAGGCTCAGTCTATTGCTGCCATTTCTCCCCGGAGCCTCTAGAGCTCTACTTGCTTTGGCAGAATCAGTCTAGGGAGAAAGTCAAGACTGTTTCATTTCTTTCTCTCTACTGTGTTCTGTGCCTTCAACTACTCTGTAGCTTCTAATTTTCCTGTGTGTTCCTTCCTGATTCCCAAGGATCTCTCTCTCTCTGTCTCTCTGACTCTCTCTCTCTGTTCCTGTCTGTCAGATCTCTCTCTCTGTCTCTCTTTCTCTCTCTGTCCCTGTCTGTCTGTCTCTCTCTCTCTCTCTCTCTCTGTCTTCTCTCTGTTTTTGTTGTTCTTCCTCGAGTTATTATTTTCCAGGATCTGAATTCTAAATCTCAAATAAGCTGAGTTGCTAACACTCAGCACTCCACCATTTTTAAATCTCAACAGTTTTCTTCCCAGATAAGATGTGGTGACCTCCTTGTTTAATAGGTGTGATTATCTTTTCAGTGCACAGCTCTTGATAATTTGAGTGTGGCCACAGGAGTTGAGTTAGGCTGAAGCAGTCCATTTCGTACAGATTCTTTTTTTAACCGGTATATCTCTTTGCCTGGTGAAAGCTTCCCTAATTACGGCTTCCAGTTAGCTCTCTCTTCAGCACACAGTTTAGTAATTACACTTTGTTTACCCATCTTGCCTTCTCAGGTAGACTTCTTTCCAGCTGCTGTGGTTGTCTTGCCTCTCTAGACACACACACACACACACACACACACACACACACACACACACAATGCTGCAGTGACCGTCCCACACCTGTGGCATCCGCAATGCCTATTCTCCCCACCCAGCTCAGTATCTCCACCTCATGGGATCATAGGATTTTAAATTTAGATTAATTTCTGTGAATGCTTTCTAAATGGAATTCTGCTAAGCACTAATCAAATTATTAATACCAACAATAACAACTAAATTTTGGAGCACTTACAATGTGCCAGAGCTGTATTAACAAGTTTATATGATTTTATGTTTTAACATTTAATCTATATGGTATGTAATGTTACATCCATTTTATAGACAAAATCTGATGCTGAGAGAGGTGAAGTAAGTTGAATAAATTCCAATGATAAACAGCTGCTGTACTCAATATTGGTCTCAGGTGCAGAAAGGTAAATATTTACAATTATACACATGCCTGCATTTCTCTTTTCCAATGAATGGTGCTCAGCACCTAAATTTGGTGTTTTAGCTTGGAAACACAAAAATAGGATTTAGGCAGCAGAAAAAGAAAGAATGGAGAGACTAAAAGGCAGAAAAAGCCACACTTGGTAGAAATAGATAATAAGGTTGTAATCGCCACCTTCAACCTTCTCCTCTCATAAATATGGAGAAGAGGCAAAGAGCAACAGACGAGGGAATTGAGGTGGAGGGAGGAGGGAGAAACAAGCCTTTTGTGCATGCTGCACATTTCACTGGGCCACAAATGAGAGTGAAGCTCAGTGAGGTCCTGGCTTCAGAACCTTAGGGATGTTGGTGGGCAAAATATTCAAATAACATCATTGGATATTAGATGCTGAAAAGCTAAGATAAGCTGCAGATTACTTTTTAATAAAAGTAGCTTTGGAAGTTGTCTTTGTCTCTTATCCTTCTTATTTGCTGTATTTGTTGGAAACCCTGCCATTAGCATTAATTGAAAGAAAGTACCCAGTATGTTTAAATCTTTGTCAGGGGAAAAAGACTCTTCCAGATCAAAGAGCCAACACTGCACTCTGATGAAAAGATAATCCTGTTTCTGTGAGTCTTCACAGTTGATTTCTGTCTGGCGATTTTATTCACACACGACAGTGAATGTTTAAAAGAGAGTGCTTACTTAATGCCTACTATGTGCCATCTCTGGACCCAGCTCTACAGGAGAAAAAGGAGAAATAAAAAGTATTTGTTCCCTCCAAAGCATGGAACACTAAAGTGCAGACGCAGGACATATTTCAGTCAATAAAGATATATACGTGAAAATCAGATGGCAGCAGAGTAAGGTGGCCTAAAGTAGTAGACGCACAGCTAATACTGGAAGGGCTATAAAAACAAATACAAAATTGGAAACAAAATATTGCCAACATGTACAGAGACATTTCAGTTTGTTTAAAAAATACACTTTGAACTACCATCTATCCATAGTAGATACCAAAGTTTGACTGTGCATCAGATGTGCACAACTTCCCCTACATCCTACTGAAGGCATGAAATAATGCGTAAGAATACAAGTGAATATTGCAAGGAAACCCTATCTAGTGATCCAGATGGGCCATGGTGTGCCTCATCCAAAGAGATTTTTGAGTATCATTTTATAGATAAAACTGAGACTCTAAGACATGTACAAATTTGTCACTTGAACAAATGAACAAGCTGAAATTCAAACACAAATTATCACAATCGTAAAACTGTTTTCCTTTGTTCTGGTTTTCTCCATATTGCTCATTTTCCTGGCCACAGTCAAGAAAACTGATAATATTGAATCTCAGAAAGATAAAACAGTAGACTCCTACCAAGCTGTCTCACTTGACTATCAAAAGCTACACAATAGTAATGTTTTGCCCTTGGAGGACATTTTGTTACCTTTGCCTTCTGGCCTTGGTTGAAGGAGCCAGAAATGATACACAACATAATGGGGACAATCAGTGACTTCTTTTCCTATCTCATCCTTTGACTTCAATTGATTTTTTCAGGGACCTTCAGATCCTAAACTAAACTGAGTAAGAGAAAAAATTCAGTCTCAAAGTGGTGATTGAGCTGTCAAGTCTATGTACTCTGCAATGTGTACCATTATTTAATGAACACTTATGTGAGGAGCAGGAGTGAAAAGAAAGGAAAACACAGACCAGCAGATTAAAAATCTTCTGGAGGCCCAGGTATGTCCCTTCCCAGGGTTTCATGAGATATCCTGTGATGATGCTTGTGAATTCTTTTTTGATTTGAGCCAATCTGTTGTGTTTCAACCACTTTCAATGACAAGAGTTGAACTAGGAGAAAATACGTGGATCTCAGTGGTGAATTGAGGATGCAATATTGACATAAAGCAAAAGACTGACTTGCAAAGGTGTTTAGAAAAAAAAAAAGGACAAATGTTAAGATACATAAAAGGTAGCCTGGTTTGAGAAATTATTGTCCAAAGATGGAGTAAATATTCTTTTGTGCTACACTTCTCATATGGTGGCAGATTTCTTGAGTAGATACAGCTATCAGAAAATGCAATGTGAACCAATTACCAATAGGTTATTTGACACTTACACTCATTGAGATCTCCCCCAGATGGAGAGAAAGTTGAAATGGGTAAAGTGTTTACCACAGCATTCAAAAGCAGCATACATGGAAACAGAATTTGAATCATGGTTGAAAAAGACATTCAGTGAAGTATACTGGTAATGAAATCCAGTCTAAATGAATACATCGGTGATAGATTTACATTTACAATGGGGATAAGATGGGAACTTCTTGCTCTACTTTGTTACTGAAATCAGTTCAAGAATGATGAGCTGGATGATAGAAAGCTGTCAGCTGTTCATCTTTGTCTTCCTTAATCTTACCATATGGTATATTGGCTTAAAAGTTGGAGATTAGAGTCAGGCCTCATAAATTCAAATCCTAGTTCTGCTACTTAGTAGTTTGGAACCATGGACTAACTACTTTTGTAAATATATAAAAATTAACAGATGACTATCTGGCACCTACTGTTGTGCAATACATTCAACCTAAAAAAAATATTAGCTTAAAACAAAGATTGCTTAGGTTTTTTCACAGTTCTCATAGTTCATTTGGGTATTTTTTATGGTCTTGATTCAGTGATTCTTCTGGTCTCAGATGGCTTTATTCATAGGTCTATGTTCTGATTCTAGTGTCTGTACTCTTAAACCATTATGCCATGTGGTTTCATAAACCATATATGTGCTGACTTTGGCTTGTATCATTGAACCAGATCCAGGATGGATTAGGTGATAAAGATCTCCTCTATGTACTTTTTACCCTATTAGCAGGCTATTTAGGGTTTATGGTGAGAGAGAGAGGGAGAGAGAGAGAGAGAGATAAGAGAGACAGAGACAGTGGCAGAGAGGAAATGTGTAAGACCCTTATTCCCCAGGTCCTTGGTATATTACTCCCACTTCATTCTGTTGGTCAAAGAAAATCATAAGATTATCTCAAATTCAGAGGGTAGGTGCTACAACCACTGTGGAAGTCAGTCTGGAGATTCCTCAAAAAGTTACAATTAGAGATTCTATTAGACTCAACAACCCCACTTCTGGGCATTTTCCCAGAAGAATTGAAAACATCATACCACAGTGATATATGTTCACCCAGGTTTACAGCAGCACAATTTTTAATAGCCAAATCTTAGAAACAATCCAAGTGCCTAAAAATCAAGGCACTATATTTTTATACAGTGGAGTACTACTCAACTATAAAGAAAGATTGCATTGAGACTTTTATAAGTTAATGTATGCAACTTGAAATCATAGTCATAAGTGCAATAAATCAAACTCACATGTATAAATACCATATTGTCTCCCTCTGTAATATGCTGAAATAGTATATGTGATCCAAAATCTATAATAAATCTATAAGGGTAAGAAAGTGCTCAAAGAGGCAAAATAACTGGGATAGGGGAAAGGAGGAAAGAAGAAAAAGAAAAGGAAAAAAGACATAAATTTGTATAGATAGATAGATAGATAGATAGATGTATAAGATAGCCAAAATGACTGTACTACTAATTATATTAATTCTTGGAAAAAGAACAGTTAATATTCATATGATTAGATAAATTTTATTTGTCTATATCTGGTCATCCAAACAATTCATTTGATGGTAACAATATATAATATTGCAACCATTGTCAAATTCCTATCATCTTGTTTTTATACTGTCTGATCTTAAGTATCTCCTAATTGCTCACCATTGATAAATCTTGATAAAAATGTTCATGCCCATTTTATTTCAATAACAAAGAGAAAGTGAAAGGATGAGTTTTTCTATTACATTTATGACTTTTAATAATAATCAAAAAAAGAATGTGAGAGAAAAATAAGTTGCAGTTGTTGACTAACCAAGAATTTAAAGTGAACTGTCAAAAACAAATTGACCTAGAACAATTTTCTCAAAGTCAACTTGTTGGAAGAATAAATTGTTCAAAAAAGTTATTTGACAGATTTTTTCATTTTAGTAATTTTGAGACACTTAAAGAAGTTTAGTGAGCTTTAATGAGTCAGTAAGTCATGTAGTAAATTGTGTTTTTCAAAATTTTAGTGAGTAACAAAGGTTTCTTTCCTTCATTTCTAACTAGTCAATTATATCTGTTCTGAAAGTTAATTATGCTAAAATCAGTATTTCTGACCACCAGTGAATATTATTTGATAACTTTTGAACTGTGATGATTTTTTATAGTTTTTTAACTGTATTTTAGAAGAAAGTTACCTCTTGTTATATAATTTTGCTTTTTAAAATGTTTAGATCCATTTTTAGGCCATAATATTAATTGTGTTCACTTAGTCTTACTTTGTGTTCCATTTGGGTTGCACATTTCTTATGTATTTAAAAAACTTTTATAGATAGACCGGCACTTTTACTACTCTAAGTTGCTGTCATACTGAAATTATAATAAAAAAGCAATCGGAAATCTCTCTATGACTCCTCACCTAGCTTTAAACTCAGACTAAAATAAGTCATCCAAACAAGTTAGAAAATTATGCATGAGTAAAATTCTTGATAACCCTGCTATCATGAAGAATAGAAAGAAATGTATGTCAATTAAATCACAGTTTCTGTGTTTAATTAATTGTTCTATTAGTCTGATAGTGGAAAGTCTTCAAGATTGAAATGCAAAATGTAGAACTTCCTAGGACCTAGGTGAATGTGGTGATCAACACAACTTCAACAATGTCCAGTGACTTCATTTTTGGATAGTCATCCTTTTCAATGTCACATTGGTAATTCTGTAGAAACTTCAGAGCATGCAGTAGTTACAAAAGAACAAATGACTAATTAAAATAGACTTTGTGAGTGTGGCTTGAGTGATTTGGTACAAAATCATAAAAGTATTGCTAAACAAAAAAAAATAAAACATGATTGAATGATAATGCATCATAAATATGAAATAAGCATTTTTAAAAACCAGAAAAAAATCTTTAAAGCCCAGAAAAGAGAAAATAAGCATTAATACTCTGAACACCTTGCTCAATGTTTCAATATTAATATGTGAATAGTCAATTACTAAATCATATTTGATCATTTTTTACCAGTTTGGTTTCAAAAAAATTATCTTTGAAAAATCAGCTGCTAACACATTAAGAGCAGTAATCTGAGTCAAAACCCTTTAAATGTGGCAAGGTTTAGCTTGTGACACTGTAAACCAGGTGGTTTTTGATCTGGGTCTAATGACACAGCTTACCTGAAATTTATCAACTTGTTGCCCATTAGCTCGTTCAATCTTTTCCAGTTCTGATTTCACAATGGGTGTCTTGTATTGCAGTTTGAATTGGAGTCTTTGCCTGGATATGCATCTAGTGAGAACCACTCTGGATGCTTAGCTTTCTGTTTTAATCCTTGATTTTCCTTCTTATTCCTTTAGAATTAAAATAGTTTAGGATACTCATCAAAGCATTACCTTCTAGTTGTCTCTAGTATTCATCCTCTTTTTGGGATTTCTATGTCAGGGATTTCCCTAGTCCTTTTTTGGCTTTTGTAATCCACCCATGGCCTCAAAACAGAAGTCTGCAAAGTTTGTCTCCTAGCTGGCTGAGACCCAGACAGTCTCACAGCTTCCCTCAGATCCACAAGAGTCACCAATGACAACCATGTTTGTATTAGATGATCGTTCGTTTGCCACCCATCCCCCCACCTCATCTTACCATATTTAAAACGGAAAAAGTGAGGAGAGATGTTCTATTTCTAAGATTTGGAAGGCTGTTCTAGTATTTATCAGTGGATGAAATTAAATATAAAGTCAGATTCTAGGAATTGGGAGGAAATTCCATTATAACATTCAATTGGTTAGGAAAAAGGCAATTGTTTTTAATCTTAAAAAGATATTTTATTTTTTGTTAAGCAAGACTCCTTCACCATCAATGCTGAACAGTTTCACATTTATTTCTATTCATTAGAAATCCATTCTTATTAGAATGCATGCAATTAGTGTCCACAACATAGTGGCATTTCTTGCTTGCAAATTCACTTGCACATTTACAAGTTACATAATAAAAATTATTTATGAACTTCTATAAACTTCTAGAAAATTATGGTAAAATGCATATAAAATATATCAGTCTAACCATTTTTAAGTATACAGTTCAATAGTACTGAAAGCACATTCATATATTTTGGGAGGTACTGAGGATTGAACTCATGACCTTGTGCCAGGCAGGCACTTATACCACTGAAATAAACCCCCAGCCCAGCACATTAATCCTGTTATGCAATTCATCATAAGAAACTTTTCATTTTGCAACAGTAAAATCCTATACTCATGATATAAGAGCTCACCATTCTTTCCCTCTACTGCTTTCCCAGTAATAACCATTCTATTAAAAAAGTAAAAATAAAAACAATGATACAGAATTTCAAAACAAAATAATAGGATACATCAACAGAGCCAAAGACAAAAATCACATGATCATCTCAATAGATGGAAAAAAAGGCTTTAGATAAAGTCCAGGACTTATTCATGATAAAATCACTACACAAAATTAGAATAGATGGTCTCTACTTCAATCTGATAAAAGTCATCTATAAAAAAACCCACAGCCAACATCGCACTAAATGGAAAGCTTTCACTCTAAAATCAGGAACAAGACAAAGATTTCACTATCATGACTCATGTTTAATATTGTTCTGGAAAACTTAAAGCAATTGGACATGAGAGAGAAATAAAAGGAATAAGGAAAGGAAAGGAAGAAGTTAAAATAACATTATTTACACAGGATATGATACTCTTTGAAGACCCCAAAACTCCACTAAAAAAAAAATTCTATTTTCTGTCTATATAAGTTTGACTACTCTTAGGTATCTAATTCTTCTGTCAGCTTTTTTGTTGGTGGATACAAGCCTCCTGAGGAAAACTATACATGTTGGCATAGGTGAATAATGAGAGCATCCAATTCATGCAGTATCAGAGGAATTGTCATTGTAATGATCCATACATCTGAGAAGACTGGACTATTGCACACTTCAAGCTACAACTCTTCCCTTTCTAAATGTCTCTTTAAAAATCAGTGCCAGAAACTGAAACACAAGATCAAATAACTTTTTGTAAATAATTTCCCCAGAATAAACCCACTGAGGAATTATAGATATTACTTGTTTAATGACCAAGTTCCATTCCTGCAACTAGTTTATTAAATGAACATATCACTGAATGACCAATTATGCACAGTATGTGTATTATAATATTCAGAACAAAGACATGGTCAAAAATACATTGATTTGATGACTTTGCTTTTAGTTGCATAACTTTTTTTGAAGCACACACTTTTTTATTTAAAGAGAAAAAAACATGTAAAGGGTAGAGATAATACAGAATTTCAAAAAAAAAGATTAACAGTAAGAAATCACTAGCTGATAAATTACATATTGTCCTCTTAGAAATAGTTGTTCAAGTTACAAAATTAAAGCATACATAGTAGATATTCAAACAGTGAGAGTGTAAATAGCTACACATGCATGAGTCTCTACATGTATTTCTATCCTTTCTGTGTTAGAGAGAAAAACAAAACATAGCAAGACAAAACAAAACAAATTCCTATAAAAACATGAAACCAAAAAGTCATATAAAACCATAGTACAAGGTAATCTACAATGGTTACTGTGTTGTTTCTTATTATCTTCAATAGAATTGTTTATATCATCAGGCATAATTGAATATAGCAGTATAATTGAATATAGCAGTACATAACAATATTAGTAAAAATAAAACATTGTAGACAGTATAAAACTTCTAAAGCAGGTAATAATCAATCTAGAATGGATATTCTAGTGAATCTTGTCATCTTCAGTGCAGTTGCCTATACTCTCAGACCTGATACTATCAATCATAACAGCTTTGAATCAAATCTATCAATACAAAACTGCCATCTAACAAACCAGATTCGATTACGATAAGTCATGGCAAAACAGAGTAGGATATACAAAGCTTTAGATTAAGTTAATAGGAAATTAAGGATGATTATTGTACTATATCCTGTTACTTTCAGGATAACTGTGCCCTCAAATCTAGTACAGGTAAAATGATTGGAACAGAATATAATACATCTAAGTAGAGTAGTGTGAGTAAGGTGGTTTTTAAATCCTGGCATACTATTAACAATATAGTGTATCAAGGCCATCTATGTTAGAGATTCTAGCCATCCTTCTCTGCCTCATTTCTGCTATGCTATTTTTCTGCCTTTGTCTAGTTTTCTCCTTCATTCTACTGCCTGCCCCACTCATTGAGGCCTTTCGGCCATTCTTTCTAAAATCCTGGTATTTTTTTTCTCTCACTCTAGAATGTTCTTTAGTATTCTCTATAGGGTTAGATTGGTGGTCACAAACTCCCCCAGTTCCTCTTTGTCATGGAAGCATCTTGTTTCTCCATTAATTTCTAGTGACTGTTTTGCAGGGTACATCAATCTGGGCTGGAGGTTATTTTTTTTCAGGGCTTGGAAGACTTCGCTCCAAGCTCTTTTTGATCTCATGGTCTGTGTTAAGAACAACTGTGATCTTGATAGGCTTACGTTTATAGGTAATCTCTTTCTTTTCTCTGACTGCTTTTAAAATTCTGTTTTTATATTGAATTTTTGGTATCTTGATTATTATATGTCTGGGTGTAGATCTGTTTTGGTTATAGGTGACTGGAGTTCTGTATGCCTCACATAACCAAATGTCCTTTTCTTTTCCCATGCTTGGGAAGTTTCCCTTAATTATTTCTGTGAATAGCCTTTGTAATTCACCTGTTTGTATTTCTGTTTCTTTGTTCACATTTCTTATTCTTAAATTATAGATTCTCTTGTCATCTTCTAGCCTTTGTATTGTTACTGCCTGTTTGTTATTTTTAAGAGATCTTTCCTTTCATGATCACACATTGCAAACTTGTCTACAAGTTTTGATAATCTATCCTTAGTTTCTTTTAAGGAGTTTTTCCAGCTTTCAGTGGAGTTTTTAATTTCTTGGTAGTCTATTTGAATCTGCTTCATGTATTCTATATTTTCTTTATATTCTTTGTCGAATGTTTCCTTTTTTGTGTTCCTCCCTTCTTCTGTCTATGTCTTCCTGAGAGATGCTTAGCATTTCTTTTATTACTCTACTCATATCTTGCTTTACCTGATTTAATATTTCAGTTTTCAGCTCATCTACAAGGTCTTGAAGATATCTCTTAATTTCTATTGAAGCCATATCTGATGTTGCATGTTTGCTGCCCTCAGTCTCCATTATTTTTCCCTCTCCTGAATCAGTGCTCTCAGGGTTCTGGGCTGGGTGCCTCTCTCTCCTGTCAAGTTCCTGGCCTCCTCCAGATGTACAGTGGAGGCCCCAGCCACCTTTCCTGTCAGCCATAGTTCCTCCACAGCATGCTGGTGAGGGACCTCTGCCCTCTCCTGCCTGCTCTTGTCACTGAGATGTAAGCAGGGGCCATGTATGCCGGCCCCTCCTCACTGGGCCAGACAAACTTCAGGGGCCTTCACCAGGTTAGTGCATGCTAGGCACAGGGAATTGATTCAGGATAGCTCATTGGGTCCTGGCCAGGGGCACAACCCAGTCCAAGCAAATCCCATGAATCTGCTCTGGGGAGGGAGCAACCAACTGAAGTCACTGTTGCTCCCAGTTCAGGCTCCTCCTGCCAGACTCCACCACGTCATCCATTTGGTCGCTCCCTTCCCGTGGGGGGGTCTCATTCCTAGCACTGACCATGGATTAATGAAGGTCCTTTCACCAGCTCCACTCTCCATTGGGCTCACCAACCCCAAACTTTAGCATGGCTGAGGCTCCTGTAAGTGGCGGTGAGAGTGAGTTTGGGCTGCTCTGTTGGCTGGCGCAAATTTGCAAATTCAGACAGATACAAACTTGGTGGGTTGCAGTGAAAATGCCATGTCCCATAATTTTAGCTGTTCCAATTGTAGCCCTGAGACTGCATGTTTGATGAGCTTTTTTACATTTTAATTTCTTCCCGTGTCAAGAGGATCCATCTCCCTCTGTCTGGATCTCTCCAGGATGTTTTACTCTGACATATGAGTTGTTTCTCCTGGGAGGTTTTGTATTTTTTGCTCACTGATCGGCCATCTTTAGCTCTTCCTGCATAACTTTTATATGCAATACTATATAAAAAACATAAAATCACACTGCTCATTGTATAGTCCAATCAGCAAAAATTGCAGTATTGTATAAATGAGATATATGTACCAAGAAAGGCACTGAGGCTCTCTAGATGTACAGAACCATGCCAAAAAAAAAAAGAAAGAAAGAAAGAAAGAAAGAAAGAAAGAAAGAAAGAAAGAAAGAAAGAAAGAAAAGACAGGTCATAAGTCCAAGTTGCAGGTAGTTATTAAAGAAGGAATGTCTGTACTTCACATCTGAAAAATTGAATAATGCCTTTGGCTAAAGTTTCCTTTTATCCAATAATAATTTGTCCAAATTGTACATATCTGAATAACACTGGAAAATGAAACATATATATTTTTAAATAGCTTGCTAATTCATATAAATATTGCTTTGTTTGATGTCTGTAATTCATGACATACTGTGTAATCAATAGTCTCCATTTAGTATGAACAGATTAAAGCAGACATTGAATTTCTTTAATTGTAGCCTCTATCAAACTTAAATGCATAATAAAGCCATGAAATTCACTACTCAATCAAAATTTTATATATGCCTATTTTATGCACTATAACAAGAAATTGGTAGGTAATTAAATCAAGTAAGACATAAGCAACTTCTCATTAGGGACTTGTAAGTTTATCTGTAGAAATCCAAAATAACAAAAAATTATTACCAAAAATAAAATATATATCTTTTAAATGCAAAAATTTCAGTGAAAATTATAAACAGAAGTCTCTGTAAATGTTCAGACAAGTGAAATAGTGATAGATATGGACAGGAAAGACTCCAGATGAGGCAGACACTGAGCTCAGCATAGAAGAATGTGGGGATGAGAGAAGTTAGGACTTAAATCTGTGCTTTATAGGTGCTCAGCTGAGGAAAGTATGTGATCAAAAACAAAGGCTAAATCATCCCCAATGTGTTTTAGAGAAAGGAAAGACAATACCACAATATATTTGTGGAAGAGAATTTTCAAATTAAGAAAGAAATTTATTTGGCATCTCTAATAAGGGTGAAAAAAGTAACTTTTTCAAAAGTGAACCAACTGCAGAGAAACTATAGAGTTCTAACTTGATTCTGTTTTACATAGAAAATGAATCAAATGTCCACCTAACTAAAGCAATCTTAATGATTCAACAAATATCTCAGAAACCTGTTCCATTACAGACATTAAACAAAACAAAATATCTCATTTTGATAGTAGATCACTTTATTCAAGGAAATGTGCATATATTTAATATGTTTCCTTGAATACACACACAAACATATACATATCAAAGTTAAATATAAGTGAAAATTATACTGCTGATATGTTACTTGTTCTTTTAAAGCACAAGACTCAGATTTCTGAGTAGAACTTTAAAATTTAAAAATCAAGAAGCAAAATTTAATAATAAGAAAGTTGAAAAATACTTCTTGTGTGCCTTCATTAAAGATTAGGCATAAAACTGCCCTTACTGAGCATAAAGTAGAATATTTCTTCAGCCTGATGTACTTTATTCTCATAGAGATCTTCTCAGATTAGATTATGTGTATACCTAAGGGTATGTGTTTGTATGCTAGCCCACAATACTGAGAGATAAATGTATCATATCTTCCTGGAGTAACAATTTTATCTGATGATTAGGAAGTAGGGAAAGTTAAGTAATTTAATAGTAAGTAATTGAAGACATAGTTTTATATTAAAGTATATATAGAAAAATTATAGTACACAATGCAAAATGCTCCTGAAATTTTATGAGAAAATATGAGGCATCAAATAAATTTCCCTTGTGGTTGGCTGTATAAGCTGTTTTCCTGTGTATCACGAGGAACAAGGAAGTCTACTGAAAGGAGTTGAGAGCAATTTTTTCTTATTAAAGGTGATTGGGGGAAATTTTTCACATTATCATTGGTCTAACAGATTATTTCTTCTATATCTATGCATTTTATTATCCTTGTTATTGAAGTAGGAAAAAAATGATTGATCATTTGTTTTCAGTGCGTTAGAAACAGGTTTGACAGTCTAGTCCAACTTTTAATAAGAACCGTTAGTTCTTTTGCATGGCCTCTGGGGCTTGTGGCAGGTGACTACCTTCAACGTCATCTGCATCCTGTTGAGTTGGTTTTGGGACCAAAACAATGTTCCCAGTGCTATGGGTAATGCCAGACAATCAGTTCAGGCTGCACCATTAACTTCCAGGGATCGGTAGCTCTCTGTGCAATTGAATGCTCCCAGATTAGTCCCCATGATGAGCCACCTGCTAGGACTCAGCACATCATAGGCAAGCTAAAAAGTCAGCAAAAGAATTAAAGCTCCAAGTTGAGCTGAGCAATCAGGATATTTTTTTCTCCCACAATTTGCACCTACTGTAGCATGACCTAATTTCTCATTTCTAGGTTTTTTTTCTTAAATTTTGAATTCTGATTTACCCAGTAGAATTTGTTTTATAAAAATCAGTGAAAGAAATTTCAATTTCCCCATCATAAAAGTGGAAAACCTAGTGCAATTCAACTTATTTTTTGAACTGCCACTAAGTTCTATTGTTAACATTTGATATTTATTGAAATAGGAGTTTTTGGCCTCTCACAAGGCCGTCTTTTATTCGTGTAATAGAAATGCTCTGCAGTAATAGTAAAGCACCTAGGGAACCTTGGGTTCTGCATAGAGTTTACATGAAATATACAAATCAAAAAAACCTAGCTTAAGTTGCTACACATTGACATGATGATGCATAAAGTGGTCCCAGCTTATCAATTTACAAGCTTAGACAGGAATAAGAATTTTTTAATCCAAAAATGGCTTAAGAGGGAACAAATGTAACCCATTCTTGCTTGAAATTACCAAAACAAAACAAAACAATATGTGACAAAATAGATTTTAGTACACTAGATCTTAAGCAATAAAGGAAAGGAAAGCCTGAGAGTTGGGAAACAAGGGAGGATACCCTGATTTACTCAGTGTCCTGCCTTATGTGTTCAGGGAGACTAGAGCACAGGGAGAAGAACCTCAAGTGGCATATTGAGCTAAATGTTTGAGGAAGACGAAAGTGGCTAGATTATGCCAAAAGAATCTAGAGAAGATGAAAAATATAAACAGAAAATTTCAGAGATCTTAAAGTGTTTTCCTCAGATTTGGTAAAGTTACAAACACTGCATATATGTGAGGAAATTTTCCATGAAATGGCTACTATTGCCTTTTCCAATAAGGGAGGAGCACCTGGACATGGCTAAGAATAGGGAGGTAGGGATTTGGCCTGTTAAACTCTGTGCTGTTGCCTTGAGAATGATCCTGCAGCAGTCCACTGGAGTAAAGATTAACTGCTACCTTATTTCCTCAGTGTAAAGAATCTTCCTTTTGGTTTGACTCTGGAATTTTCCCACAATAATTGGTCTTTGTGATGTTGCCCCTGCCTGTTCACCTGCCAGCTCACCAGTGACGTTCACAATTTCTTGTGTAGTCTAGTTCTCTGTGCAGTAATATTTTGTTTTTCCTCTGCTGTAAATGATCTCTTATGAGTTCCAGTCCTAATTCTCTCAAAAAATTTCTGTGTGACATTTTGTAATTATTATTTTCATTGTAAGCTATCAAACTATTTATGCAGCACATATCTATGATCAAGTAAAACATAAACATTGACCAACACCTTGTGTTTCAAATGACATCATAGTTGATACATAACTCATCAACACCATCTACTCCACCTTTGGTGATGTTGTAAAAACTTATCATCACTAGCTTTAGTTTTGTCAGTGGTTAAGTACAATTAGAAACAAAGATGCAGAGTCATTCCCTTCCTGTTCCTTCATTTCACTGTTAACACCACATTACTGCCTAAACCTAGGGGGACTATGAAATGTTCCAAGGTGATCATCAATAGTTATGTATCCAGATGTGTAAACTGCTTGACCTTTTGAAACCCAACTCTCAAATAATGAGCAGAAAACAGCCTTTTGGCAAGAGGTTTTGGCAACAAACCTCAGGCAATTTTGATGGAAATCTAATCTACTTAGTGTCATCGTTATTCTACAAATCTCAAGCCCACTTCCATAAGTCTTTTACAGCTATAAATCTTTTACATTCCTGCAATTACAATGAGAAAGCCCTGCTAAGTACAGCATGTTGTGAATGCTTTCAATTCAGCTATTGAGATGTCAAAATAAGCACATTTTTAATATGGCTATTGTTGCGTACAGAACATTTTACTTGTATTTTATCATCCATGTGTTTCACATCTTGTGGTACATCTGTGACAAATGATTTCCAACACTGAATGGCAGCAGCCTATTCCATTCAGTAGGTTTCACCCTTGGCAAGATCCTCATTATATTATTAGATGTAGTTCTAACATTGAATCTTTCCATGTGTTGTGTGACAATTTTGTACCATTTTAACTAGTCAAATATGTACTAACATTGTTGAGTTCTTTGTCATCTGAATCAGGGATATCTTCCTTCCCTATGTCTACGTCTTTTAATCCTTGCTCCATTACATTGTCACAGGAACTTTGGCTCATATGGCCAACATTATCATCTGTGCATTAGTCACATGATGATTCACTTTTGACCTCCTCTAAGACTTGCCAGTCTGTTTTTTTTTATGTGCCATTATGCTGAATTTGGCTACTTCTACCAGAAAAATCAAAAGAAAACATTTCTAAACAAATCTTAAATGTACATCTGTTGCTGTTTTGGAGATCCTGTCTCACTGTGCTATTTGTCTACCATCGTGGTTACTTTGTTTTTCATTGCTGAAACAAAATACTTGATGCCCAAAGTGAAGGAAGGAAAATATTATTTAACTTGCAGTTTTTGGACATTTCAGTCCATATCATTTGGCTCCAAGGCAGAGTAGTATGGCTAAGGGGCAGCCATTCATGATAGCCACAAGCAACAAGAGCAAAAAAGGAAAAAAAGGAAAAAGCATACCTCCTTCCCTTATACTGTATGCCAGCTCCACACCCTTAAGCTGGTGCATCATTCATGTCACAAATAATGAGAGATAGGTAATAAACTAGTCAAAAATGCTAAACTCAGCCACTTTCCTGACTGCATGAATCTTGAGGGCCATCCAAATAAAAACAATAACATTTCCATCATGGCCCCTGGAGACTCATGCACATCCTTTATGCAAAAGACATTTAGTCCATCCCCAAGAGTTGCCAAAATTCTAACAGTTTCAGCATTGCTGAAAATTTCAAATCACAAATCTTCTCCGAGATCTAAGGCAAACTTATACCTGTAACTGCCTGTAACAATGAAAACAAAGTTAAACTCTTCCAACATATAATGGTACAAGATAAACATTACCATTTAAAAAGGTACAAACAGGGGAATACAAAGCGTTGGAACCAAAACAAGTCCAAAATCCAGCAGGGCAAACATTAAGTAATGTAGTTGCATATCCAGCATCTGAAGCAATCTGTGGCAAATTGTGAGCTTCAAAGAGCTTGTATCATTCCACCCCCATATGGCATTTCTGGTGGTTCTAGCTCCCACAGCTTCTCTCTTAGGTTCACTTTGCTCTCTCCTTGCATTTTTCCTTAAATCATCCATTTTCCTGTGTTTCTCAAACTTCTAGGGACTCCCCTAAACTTTTGGCTTCACACACACAGCTTCACACACAACCCTCTGAAGGGCACACTACTTAGCCTCCCAGGCCTTGTGAAATTGGGGTGTAAGTCTTTTTAAAACTCTTACATTCTGTATGCATCTAAATCCAGAGCCGTGTGGATGATGCCAAGGTCTGCTGCCAGTTGGAGCAGTAGCCAGGTTTCCTGTCTCTTGGCCATATGGATTGAGTGCCGGGACTGTTGAGTACTCTGAATCTGATTATGAGGAACAAATTTTCTATGTTACTGCCATTCTGAAACCTGGTGCACCATTTTGGAACATTGTGTGGCCTCTGCTGCCATTCTGGAGTATGGCACTCTGCAGCTTTCTCCTCTAAACAAAGTCTTTCACTCTTGCAGCTTTGAAGCTGCAAAGGATAAGAGCTGCTGCCTCATCCTGTGATGTCCACAGGTCATCGTTTTTATTTTTCTGTTCTTTCTCAGCAATCAAGATCTCAGCTCTATCATTACAGGTCACAGCTTGCTGGGCAAACTCACATTTTAAAGCATGCTGCTGGGCTCTTTGCTCTTGATTCACATAAATCTTGCTAAAAGCTTCCAATAATAGCCATGCCACCACCTCAATATTTAACTGCCTTGAAAGTTCTGCCAGATTATAGTCCACTATCCTTAATCTTAGTCTTAGGCAAAGTCTCTGGACATGAACAAAATGTAGAAAATCTTTCTGCAAAGCCATAACATACATTAACTGCAGTCCAACAACGAATGCAGTCCTTTCAATCAGAAACCTCTCGAGCCTGGTCTTTATTGGCAGGGTTTCTATAAGCCTTCTGGTCTTCTGAGCTCTAACCAGAATCTCCCATGCAGAATAGCCTAAGGCATTCCAGTGCCACACTTTCAGGGAACATCTCTAAACCTTTCCAAACTCTTCCCACAAGCCATTTCCAAAGTATCCCAAACCACATGGTCAGGTATAGTCACAGTAACAACCTCATTTCTCTGGTACCAAATTTTGTCCTGTTAGTTTTTTTTTCTCCTTATTGAGACAAAATACTTGATGCACAAAGTGAAGGAATGAAAAGTTTATTTAGCTTATAGTTTTTGGAGGTTTCAGTCCGTACTCAGTTGGCTCCAAGGCAGGGCAGCCTGGTTAATGGGGGAGCTGTTCATGGTGGCTGCAAGCAACAAGAGGGAATATGGCAAAAAAGAGGAAAGGAAGCCTTCTTCCTTCACTTATATTTTATGCCAGCTCATGCCCCTGAGCAGGTGTAACATTCACTCCACCAGTCTCAGCACTAGACAACAAACCAATCACAAATAATAGACTCAGCCACCTCCATGACTGCATGAGGCTTGGGGGGCCATCCAAACACAAACCATACCATCTACCAAATGGGTGAATGCACAGATTGGTTCCTGCTGTCCCCAGGCCCAGCTATTGTGCATTCTATTATGTTAAGTACATGTTTACATAACATAAGAATGATATTAGATAAACATATACAAAAACAGAGCATCATATGAGTAAAAATCCTGGTTTGAAATTTTTACACAGGTCCTCACACATTGCTGTTCATCCTACCAAGTGTTTAAACATAAAGATTGCTTCCTGTATCACCCAAGCACAGCTACTGAGCCACACAGCCAGTTACTATTATACTAAAGTACAAATTTACAGTAGAAAAGTATAGAATGGGTTTTCGTAACACAATGTTATGTCCTATGTATTTTTAAAGTAAAGCTTCGATTTGATGGTCCTGTAAACCTGTTCTTGACTTATCTCTCTGGCAATGTGAGCTGAAAATTTCCTGTAAATCTGTTCAGGATTCTTATCCTGAACAACAAACACTAGGAGCTGTTAGGACTGAAAAACTCCAGAGACCAGCAGCTAAGGAAAACAAATATCAAAGACTAGCACCCAGTAGTGTTGACCTCTGTTGTCCAGCACAAGCTGGCACTGGAAAGCAACAGCTAGCAATGGAAAAGAACAACAGCTGACTCTGTCACCTATTGACATCCAGAGTTATCCAGTGTCATCAAGTGACATCAGGACTGCTTCCAGAGCTGTACTTCCTTGATTCATGATTTCCGTCTGAATCAAGCAAAGCATCCTAAGCTTATTTGCATTATGATAGTGTTAACACTAACCACAACAGTATTTGCATTAAGTTTAAATGTTGTAATAATACAAGTTTAAAGGTAGACATTGTCAGATCAGACAATTCAAAATGGAAGAACACTTCCTAAATCATTATATGAACACAGCATTGCCCTTCTCCCTTGTTGTAGTAACTTTTGGAATCAAATTCTGCCTTAGTTACTTTTCTCTTGTTGCTGAAATAAAATACCCAACACCCACAAGTTAATGGGTGGAAGGGATATTTAACTCCTAGAAGTTATGGATGCTTCAATTCATAATTGGCTGAATCTAAGGCAGGGTGGAATGGCAGAGGGGCAACCATTCATGGTAGCAGGTAACACTAAGAACACAAGAAAAGAAAGGAAAGCAAGCCTCTTTCTGTTCCTTACACTGTATGCAGGCTACCTGTCCTGAGGTAGATGTATCACTCACAACCTTATCCCAGAATTAGACTATGAATCAATCACAAACTGTAGATTCAGTTTCCTCTGAAAAGTCTACCCTCCCTTACAGCATGAGGCTTTGGGGAGACATCCAGACACAAACCGCAGCAGAGACAAATAGATAAACGAAAAAAAGAGTTAGAAGGACTCCACGCATATGGACCACTTATTTTTAACTAATGTGCAAAGATAATTGATCATTCAAAAAATGGTTCTATGATAACTGGCCAACCACACTCCAAGTAAGCACCAATCCAAACTTCATGCATAAATTAACTTAAAAAGGAGCATAGATATAAATGTAAAACTTAAAATTGGAAAACTCTCATGAAAACATAAGACAAAATTTTTGTGACTTTGAATTAGGCAAAAATTTAATGTAAAACAAAAGTCATGTTGCATAAAAAGTTTGAAAATTGATATATTAGACTTTATATACAATTAAAATTTCTGTTCTTGAAATTGCTAATTTTATAAAATGATAAACCTATTCTAAAAAAAAATTATAAAGCATATACCCAATAATAGATTTATATCCATGACAGTAATTTCAAAATTAAAAAATAAGAAAATGATCTAATAAAAAATTGAAAAAATATTTGAATAAACACTTGATAAAAATATGTAGATATATAATGACAAATGAGCACTTGAAAAAATATGAACAGCTTTAGTAATACAGGAAATACAAATTAAATCACACTAATAGCCCATTACACACCTCTTAGACTAACGTTAAAAGGAAGACAAACTAAACTTTAAAAAAAAGGTAGATAAGCTTTAGCACATTATTGGTGAAAATTTTAAATGATTTCACTATTTGGCAGCTTCATAAAAATTAAACTTACACTTTAGAATCTACACCTGCCACACCTGGGTAGTTATCCAAAAGGAACAACAACAACAAAAAATACATCCTTACAGAGAAATCACATGTGAATAAAAACCAAAAGTCTATCAAAAGGTGAATGAGCTAACAAATGAAGGTATATGTATACCATGGAATATTATTCAGCAATAATTACATGGCATCAAAGAAATCTGACTAAAATATACTTACTATATGATCCTATTTATTTAAAAGTGTGGAACACACAAACTACTAAAAGATCAGTGATTATTTGAGAGAAGTTAGGGAAAGTGACAGGAGGAAGGGATTATAAAGGGTATAAGGGAACTTTTAAAGGTGAATGTTATGTGCATTATCTCCAACTGTTTTTATATTAGCTGCATCCCCATAAATACCCTTGGTCAATAGTCCTTATGATTACTCAAGACCACTAGAGCACTGGTGGCTTTTCCTTCCTAATAATTGACTCCAAGGAGTAGAAACCAAGCCACTTTGAATAGCCTAGAAGACCTTAAAAAAGACAGCTAAGTGATATAGACAGGAGTATTATGTGGTGGAAAATGACACAGATTTGCTCCCCAAAGTGTTTCCTAAAAGAAAAGTCTCTTTAAAGGAACTATTTTTAAATGGATAGTCAAGCACTCAACTGATTGTATTCATTGATTTTTCATTACTGGGACACAAGACACAACACCCATAATTTAAAGCAGGAGAGGTTAAATTTGGTACCCTGTTTCAGAGAATTCAAGTTGACTCCAAGGCAGATGCATCGTGCAGAACGACGTGGTAGAGCAAAGCTGTTTGGTTCATGGGAAGGGAACAGTGCGAGGAAGAAAGGAATGAGAGACCAGGCATGAACTCTAAGGCACACCAGACATACAAAAAGTGTGCTCCACAAACTCCTAGAGTAATGGCTCCCGAGCTAATCAAGTAGATACAATCAAGTTTAGCTATCGCTTTCCATCCTTTGTAAGTTTAATGCAATCACAAGTCTTAAACTGTATTCAATCCTTTAATAAATACAAATCCATAATTCCATCTGCCACAAAACATCTATCTTGTGTACACCAAAACTATAAAATTTCTCCCTCAAATCTTAATAGGTCCATTATTTTTCAAAAGCATAAGTCCAATTTTCCCCTGAGACCCAAGAAAGTCTCTTAGCTGTGAACCTCTATAAAAATAAAAATCAGATTATAGAATTCTGTGGTACAAGGCACAGGGTAAACATTCCCATTCCAAAAAGAAGTAATAGGGAAATAGAAAAGAATCAGAACAAATAAAAACAAATAGAACTAGACAAACATTAGATCCTATCATTCCATATTTGGCATATAGGCATGTTGTAGTCAGGAGTTTTGCAAGGAGAACAGGACACATAATTTATAGTATTATTTATATTGATCACCCAAGGAGTCAAATACAAAGAAAGTCAAGGAAATCTTTCCACACACTAAAGATCTAGAGAATCTAGCCAAGGTCCTAGATCCCTTGGCAATATCCTGTATGAGTTCAGCTGAAGACATAGAGCCCATGACAATGCTTCCCATGAGTCCACCTGGAGGCCTAGAGCCCATAACAATGACTCATACAAGTCTGTTTCTTGGATCTGCACTGGGAAGGCCGAACGGAAAGCAGTAGAAGCTAGAAAGCCAGTGGGATGAAGGATCTGTGCCAGTAGGCTGAGGAATCTGCACTGGAGCCAGGAAGCAATGCTCAAAGCAAGGACCAGAGGTCCCCCAAAGTGAACCACAGCCATTTTTAGTGACAAGGTCCCAAGCTGCTCTGATGATAACAGCCGAGTTCAAATTAGGGAAGCTAGCATGACAAGCTCCTCCAGGAGAACTAACAGCTCCAAAAGAACCAAAGCAACAAACAACATGGAAAGCCAACAATGCTACTCTTCCTCTCTAGGTCTCCTATTTATGCTGACAACAATTCTCAGATGGTGCATCTATGCTCAGCACCATTCTGATTCAGTTCATTTGGTGTTTCAGTTGACCATCAGTTTTCAATCCACTACAGGTGGATGTCAGTGGCCCCCAGGCCTCATGCGTTTGCATTGTGCATTTGTGATTGGTTCACTGTCTAGCGCTTGGATTGATGGTGTCAGTGCTACACCCGCCTAGGGTGGAACCAGCATACAATGTAATGGCTAGAAGAAGGCCTGTCTCTCTCTTTTGCTGGTTTCCACCTTGCTGTTTGCAACCACCATGAACTGTGGCCCCACCATGCCACTCTGCCTTGAAGCCAACTGTGTATGGACTGAAACCTCCAAAAAACTGTAAGAAATAAACCTTTCCTTTCCTAACTTTGGGCATCAGGTATTTTGTCTCATCGACGAGTAAAAAGTAGCTAAGACAGGGAGACATAGTAGTGAGATGTGAGTTCAAGAGAACTTAAGGGAGCCTTACCCTTTTGGTCTTTTTGGTTAAAAAGCATATGGCCTTCTCAGGCTGGATTTACTCAATGAATGCAGCTTTTCTTGGAAGTCATTCCATATCCAAATGGTGTGTTCACTATACTTTTGGCCTCTTTGCTACAGTTTCACTTTACTCTAAGGGAATACTTGTCTGGCCTCCCAAGTTTTTCTTTAAAATATCAATAAAGCCTCTCCTGACCCCACAAGTCTTGCATTCTGCATGTCAATAAAACCAATATCATAAGTATGATACTAAGATTGGCTGTCAGTAAAACAGTAGCCACGCACACTTGAACCCATTAACACAGCAGCCTCTGGATGGACAGAATGAAATGAATCCCAGGGAGCTGTGTGAAAGCTTTGCACTTCTCAAATAAAAGATTTATAATTTTGTACTCCTGATCTTTGATATGGGTAAGATCTTGCTGACTTCTGAGCTGTCCTCAAGGCACCTTTCTTCTTGCCCTTTTACCAAGTACTCAGTTTCTTTCTAATGGTGCTATCTCTTTAGCATTCATACCTCCTTTAGGCCCAAATTTAAAAATTTAAATTCTTTAGAGACAATATCTAAGTTATTCCATTGTTTTCACTATTTCTCACTATAATTCTCACTATAAACCTGACTAAATGCAAGCACAATGAGAATATTGAGTTGTCTTGAAATTTCCTCCCACAAATTAGTCTACTACCCTTATTCTCAGTCCACTGCAAAGTCTTCAGATATAGACAAAATGTACACAAATTTTCTGCCATAATGCGGCACATTTAGCCTCTAGTCCTGCTGCTAGTGTAGTACTTATTTACAACTGAAATATCCTGACCCTAGTCTTTATTGCCCACATTCTTATCAACATTCTGGTTTTCTAAACTTTGATCAGAATCACCCATCAAGCATTCTAAGACTTTTCTAGTTCATATCTCCAAATCTTTCAAGTTTGTCCTGAAAACCAGTTCTAGAAGTTTCTAAACCTCATGGTCAGGTACAGTCTCAGCAATAATACCAACTGTCCCTTACTAGTATTTTGGTAGTAAGTTTTCTCTCTGCTGGGACAAAATACTTAACATTCATGACTTAAAGAAAGAGAGGTTTAATTTGCCTCATAACTTCAGGGGATGCCATCTGTTATGGTTTGCATCTAGATGTCTTCCAAAGCCTCATGCAATCATAAAGGTGAATTTCTAGAGCTTGTGATTTATTCATGGTCCAGTGCTAGGGATATGGGTGTGAGTGCTATATCTGTCCTCTGGTGGCAGGTAGCCTGCATATAATGTAAGAGAAGGAAAGTGGTTTCCTCTCTCACTGCTCTTTATGTTATTGTTGCTTTTGCTGTATCTGCCACCATGAACTGTTGCCCTCTACTGTGTGCCATTCTGCCTTGAATCTAGCTGATTACCTAATGAAACCTCCACAAACTGTGAGCTAAGCAAAGCTTTCCTTCATTAATACTGGCCATTCAGTATTTTGTCCCAGCAATGACCAAAAGTAACCAAGACACAATGCAAGTTTGATTTCTGGGGATATAATCCAAGTTTAGCAGCTTCCATGACAGAAACATCATGGTAGAAGGGCATAGCGGAGTAACTCTGCCTAGTCCATGGTGGCCAGGAAGTAGAGAAATTAAACAGAGCCAGAGATAATGTAATGAGGAGCCAGATACAGTACCCAAATTTAGGCCTCTATAATCCATCCAGACACACTCAGAAGTGTGCTCTATCAATCCCCAGGGGAGCTCCCGATCCAATCAAGATGACACAATCAAGATATCTATCACACTGATTTAAGAAGTCCCAGAGATAAGTGGATATTTTGAGATATTTGTGCATTTTATGAAATTTTGGAATCTTTTTTAAAATTTAGACACAAATGGAAGTAACAGCAATCATGGAAATTACCAACACTTAGAGCCTTTGTAAGCAACAGCTAAATGAGAATCCTGACCATGGGAGCAAATGAGGTGTTAAATGGAACAATAGGATTGTTTGTGGGAAAAGGATCCACTCTCTCTTTAAACCAAAATCAAACTCCTGGTGTTGATTCCTGAGCATGATGGCTTATGCTTCATTCTCCTACTCACAGGGAATGAATATCGGCTTCCTTTCAGAAAATTAATTGGATTTGAAAGACCAGATTCTCTTGACAGCAGCTCAAGTCAGTTACAATAATTTCAAATTTTTGACCTGGGTTTGAAACCCCAGCAGAAAGTATGACCCGGGAAGAGAGGACTTATTAAGGGCATTTAGAAATGTAATTTCTTCCTGTAGAACACTTCAGGGGCATTGTGAGCACCAGGCCATGGAGGTTAAAATACATTCAGTCATCTTCTAAGTTGACTGCACATGAAGTCAAAGGAACTTTCCAGGTTTAAAATGTGAATCTGTGTTTGGTCTAAAAGAGAAGCTATAAAATTACTAAGTTCAAAATGTTTTGGTGCCACTGAAGTGATTTTGTTTTTTTTTACTTCCACTACACAGAAATGTAGAAAACCGTTTGAAAAGTAATTAAAAATTCAATATCTTAATGGAATGCTAAATAACTGATTTGGTTCTGTATAGCTAGTTTTAGCTTAAATGAGTAATGATCAAATGATTGAATGGTTTGCTTGGTATGGGAGTTTCTAGGGTAATGGTTACAGATGATACACAAAATTTTCATATAAAGTTAATGTTTTCAACATTATATTACACATCTCAAAACAAAATTTCAAATCATTATTTTAAATTTTCTGTATGCTATTAATATGACAATACCAGAATTAGATAAATTAAGTATCACTTCATATTTCCCCTGGTACACACAGACATGATCTACTTTTGGTTTTTGTGGCAAGGGGAATAAAAAGAAGAAAATAAAGAGGAAGCAGATGTTAAAACTATTATATTGTGGTTGACTGGTCCCATGTGAAGAGATAGAGGCAAAATGACCCTGCTTGGTATGAATATTACACAATTCTAAAGGGAATTGTTGAGTTTCACTAACTGAAATTTGTAATAGAAAGCATATGCTTATTTTGCATTACAAGTCATTAGGTTTTGTAGGTCTTATTTTTCAAAATAAAAACTTTAGGTAATATGAGGAGCTGTTGGCTTAATTTTACAAAAATACATTGTAGTACTTTAGGCTAATACCTGCCAGTGTAGGAAAACCCAACAGCTTAATTTAAATCACCAGAGTTTTGTAAATGATTTCAACACTGCAGAATGCAGTGGCCATTAACTACTCTTTGCAGGGTAGAAACTTGATTTTACTCCCTCAAAATAATATGCAAATACAACTTGCAATGATTAGCAGCAATGAAGTTTTCAAGACAATGGAGCCAGCTCAAAAACGGCAAAATATGTAAAGTAATTTTTAATCCAGCAGATAAAAAAGTTTCCAAAATTATTTTCTTTGCAGTTTTACATCCTTTTGTTTTCTTCTAATGTATATAGTGCAAAAGTTAAGTTAAAAATCTTTTTCTAGTACATATGATATATATGTATATATAAATTAAAATGTTTAGTTTAAACTTTTGTTGTAGATATTGATTCTAGCACTTATTTATTCTTTTGTTGCACCCCTGGAATGCTAAAGGCAATAAGATGTTGGCTGAGCTCATATATTCTGATGTTGCAAAAGGCATTACTCAGGGCATTTTGTTGAATTATTGACAGCCTTCATATAAATAGAAGACATTCGAAAACTTCAATAACTTGTGATTTGCTTTTAAGATTCTTCATGAATTGCTTTCCACATTGTTAAACGGAAAATACTAAGGGCTAGGATATGGTCATCATCATATATGCATGAAATTTCCTGCTTCAGCTTGAAATTGTACAATATTCATTCCTTGGATTAATCACTGAGGTCTACATAGGGTAACATTTTTGAAACAAACTTTATGTTAGCTGTTACTTTTAGTTTATTTTTTAGTTTAGTTTACTATTTATATAGTTTAGTTTTAAATTTTCAGGATAATTGAGAAGGTAGGCTGCACCCATATACCCTCACACTGTTTCCCCACTATTAATTAGCACTTTACATTAGTATGCTATGTTTGCTTCAACTAATGAACATCTATCAAGTCATTCTTGCTAACTGAAGTACACATCCATAGATCGTCACCTGATGTCCTTCTTTGGTTCCAGAAATTTGTCCAAATACTTCTTTTCTTTTCTTTTCTTTTCTTTTCTTTTCTTTTCTTTTCTTTTCTTTGTGTGTGTGTGTGTGTGTGTGTGTGTATGGTACAGTGAACCTTTGAGTTACAACTGGCCTCACAGGAACTACTTGGGTTACCAGATTTTTAGATTTAATTTATGACCAAATTCTTTAGCTATCATCTGAGTGCTGGCTGCTTGTGCAGTTATAAACAAAGATTTGTGATGCTAGAAAAGCATATATAAGTGCACATAAGCATCATTCTGAGCCCAATGAACATCTTTGTGGACATGATTTTGGTGAGTGCTTTATGTAATCATTATGATTACTGGTATCAAAATGGCTCCAAAAAGCTAGAAAAGAGGGCTGGGGATTTAGCTCATTGGCATAAGCGCCTGCCTGGCAGGTAGCAGGTCATGAGTTCAATTTCTGGTACAAAAAAAAGGTAAAAAAGAAGCTAAGAAAGAGATTAAAGAAAGCAATCACAATTGAAAAGGGAAAGTAAATCGTGAAGAAATGTAAGAGTGGCATTTGTGTGACTGACTTTGCTAGTATGTACAGTATGTCAAAATATATCATCTGGATCATCTTACAGAAGAAAGGTATGTACAAAGAAGCTAGTTTTGCTAAAGGTGTAGTAAGTCATGATTAACAATGTTAGATGAGTTAGAATGGCTATTGTTATTGTGGATAAACAAAATGCAGATGTCAGGTTATAGCCCATCTGGGTCTATAATTTGTATAAAAGCTGAGACTAAAAATGCAAAACTTACAAAGGATAATCTATCAACAAGTGATAATGGTACAAAATTTCATACCAGTCAGGGATGGTTTCATAATTTCTAAGTGAAAACTGGGGTTCATAGCATTACTAGTCATAGTGAACCAGCCAGTGCTGATAAAAGGGCTGCTGATAATTACATACATTACTTTGAAGCAATGACACAGATAAATGACTTTTGCTTTCATTAAGTTTTCAGCAGTGATGAAACTGATCTTTTCTGGAAGAAAATCCCAAGGAGAACAAACACTACCCAGAAAGAAAAAAAATAACAAGGCAGAATACTATAAAAAATAGGTTAACCTTATTGCTATGTAGCAATGCAAGTGTTAACTTCAAGTCAAAATCTCTTTTAGTTTATCACTCTAGGACCACAGAGAAAACATAAAGTCATGAAGACTAGGCCAGGGATCATATAGAGATATAATGCAAAAGCCTGGCTAACAAAAGTATTTTTTTCTTGGGTGGATAAGAGGGACTTTCTGTCCTACCGTAAACAAAGGCTTATCACTCAAGGCTCTCCTCATTATGAACTATGCTCCTGCTCACCCACAAGATTTAAAAGAACTGGCTCTCAGTTGAATTCTGCCCACCTACTATAACTCTTCTTCTGCAGCTTATGCACCAGCAAGTTATACCTAACTTTAAAAAGCTATACACCAGGGAACTGGTCCTGAAGTTTTTCCAGGTAATTTCAGGTATAGATTTCACCCTTAAAGAGTTTGGAAGGAACATTAAAACATCCTTTCCTGTGTGGAGTTAATTGAGAAGTCCCAGGTCAATGTCTCTCTAAAGACACTGAGATCTGCTTGGAAGAAAGTATGACGTAAAACCCAACAGGAAAGAGACTTTGAAGGCTGTGTAGAGGATCTGAGCCTTAAATTTCCCCTGTTGTTGATGACACTGTCACTATAGCAGAGCTCATATGTGTTTGCATGTAGACAGTGGTGATGTTGATGTTGACTGGTGGTGGACCACTCAGAGAAATTGTCTACAGAAGGACTCCAGCAATTCTGGCTAAACAACAGAGAATAGCATCTGAAAAGCTTTCTGAAGAGGAGAAATAGTTAATAATAAGTGCAACAAAGTTCTTCTTGTGAAGTAAAGGAAATCCTCATAAAATGGACAGAGCTACAAACATTTGTGGGGAAGACCTACCCAGACAGAGAAAAAGCCAATCATTTAATTCACATGCTTAATGACAATGTCATGTCATTACTACAGAACAGTATTAAAGAAAAGATAGAAACGGACAACTTTAAACCATTTTTTAGTTCTGAAAAGATTGAGACCTAGTAAGGCCGAGACAGGTCCTAGAGGGCTACAAACTGTCTCAAGAAAAAAAAAAGACATTAAAGCGCCTGATTCTTAATGTTCTTACAGCAGGGGACTCTCCTTCTGAGTGGTAACCACCTTCCATTTTTATCCTCCCTTTCTGTAAGCCAAAGATGTCAGCTTGAATTATGAGTACAATATGAAATTGTCGTTTCTGGTAAACTGGGCACATTTTATAACTTTTGGTGAGTATACGAGGAAAATTATTGATGTTTCTGGTAAATTACACACATTAAATAATCATTTTTATTATAAAAAGGTTAGTTAAGAGATGCTCTGGGAGATTTAGAATGCATTATGTGTATTTCTATTATTTTTTATGGGAAAATCAGTCTTGACTTAGGACTAACTTGAGTTACAACCAACCTTCACAGAGTTCATAAGTCAAAGGTCCACTCTACTGAGGTTACTCAGAATCTTCCCACTGAGCTACATCACCAGCCCTACTTTCTTTGTTTTATTTTGATACAAATCCTCACTAAGTCACCAAGTTCAAACTTAGGAATTCTTTTGCTTCAGCTTCTCAGACTTCTGGGATTGTAGGGATGTCTCCATAACACCTGACACAAGACATTAATTTATATTCAACAATCTTTCTATTTATGCTGTTCCTGGTTGTGACAATTTTGCAGCTTTGCTTTGTTTGGGGTATTTTATAGATGTCATTCAATGAATTTGTTAATGCTTTTCTCATAAGAGCTGCATTAGAGATTTTTTCAAATGATGGCCCCCGAGGTAAAGTGCCACTCTCATCATGTTGTGTCACGATTATATGCTATCAACATTGCAGTATTTACCACTCTTGTTCACATTTACTATGTGGTTAAGGTAGTACTTGTCAGGTTTCTTCACTTCAGGTTTTTTTTTGCTTTTGTTTTTGTTTTTTTATACCAGAGATTGAGCTCATACTCTCAAGGCAGAATAGTTACATAATTTACTTTGAAATCTTTTGAGGGAAGTATTTCTATTTTCTATCCATTTATTTTTCATTTATGCATATAGACATAGGCCCATGTGTGTATATTTTTAGTCTAAATTATAAACTTATACTGCTTTGTTTTATTGTTCAACTTGTTCCAGTTTTGGTCCCTGGGAGCTCTTTCCAATGACCCAGTATCACACTGACATAGTTTCACAACTGTGGGCTGGTGGAACTTTCTTACTAAAATTTCTTTACCTTCTAGAACTGCAAGATGTTTCTGGATCATCTCATATATTCCTTTTCTTTTCATCTGAAACCAGCCATTCCTTCAAAAACCATGCTCCCTTTTATTGGCAAATATTAGGATACAAGTTTAGAGAGTAAAATACGATTATTGATAATGAAAAGTCAATTATTCTAGGACCACTCAACTGAACTGAGCAAGAAAACATGTCCCTATGCACTAAGACAGGTATACCTGTTTATAAGTAGTTATGCATAAGGTCTTTAGAATCCGTAATAAACTCTATGTGCGGTCTTTCTAATGTCATTGTTCTAGCTTCTGTGTGAACACTCAGTCCAACATTGAGTAATCAGATTCCTGGCATCTACAAACCATTTGATTAATTGAGTACTTGTAGCATACATGCATAGCAGTGTCAAAATTGCTAGTCTCTACTGCTGTAGGAGAAAAACATCAGTTGGGGTACAGTGCTCGTGATGAATTTTTTTCCTTGAATCTTAGACTTTTTTCATCCCCAAGTTACTCAAGTCAGCATCTTTTCCCTCCACCCTTTTCAGTGAGGTTGTTTAATATATTTGTAATACAATTAAATAATTTATCACATTCCATCCTGGGATCTGCAAGTCTTCTAAATAACTTTTTTTTTTTTACATTTTATATTTTGAGGTTCACTCTGTGCTCTGAGGTGCCATGGGTTTTGACAAATGCATCATGTTATGCATTCACCATTATAGTAAAATACACAATTATCTCACTGTCCTAAAAAACCCTGTGCTATAATTACCCAACTGTTCTTTCTTCTTTACCAAATAGTTTGTAACAACTGATCTTTTTACTGACTCTATAGTTTTGCTTTTTCCTGAATGTGATTGAATTGGAGTCAAACAACATGCTCCATTTTAATATTGATATGTTTTACTTAAAATATGCATTTTTAATTTATTTTTGCCACTTTATGACTAGATGAATCATTACTTTTTATTTTAAATAGTGTTTCACTGAGTATGGATTGCAATAATGAATAATAGTTTATTTATTCATTCACCTATAAGAAAATGTATTATTTCTAGTTTGGGAATATTGTGAATACAATTGGTTTAAAGTTTTACATGACACACTTTTTCAAATTGATTTTATATCTAGGAATATAGCTGTTAGATTTTACAATTAGCATGTTTTTAGCTTTGTTAACAACTATCAAACTATCCTGCAATAGAGGTTTTCTGTTCATCCAAAAAGAGTGAATTCCTGTTATACTTCATCTGCACCATGAATGTGTGTGTTGTTATGTTTCTAGTTTAGTTGTGACCTGAAAACACACACTGTATGATTTCTATATGTTTAAATTTTTTTAAGTGTGTTTAGTGATAGAGAACACTGGCTATCTTGCTTTTATATGACTTTGTGATGAAAAATTGTTGGAAAGAATATTCTTTAAAAAACAATTACATGAAATTGATCAATAGTATTATTTATGTCAAACTTACCATTATTAATCTTTTTGCATGCCTAATCTATCTGTTAGTAGAGTAGTTAAGCAACAATACATTTAGCTAGTTTTCTTTTTATTATGGTTAACTTTTTATTTCACCAATTTTGACACTTTTTATGTGCATGTGCAATTAGGATTGTTTTCCCTCTTCAGTCACTTGACTGCTTTATCATCATGCAGTATGGTTTCTCCCTAATAATGGCCTCTTTTGCTGCTTTGTGTGCAATTAATATACCTAGTCTAGCTTTCATTTGATTAATGCTACCATGATTTCCCCTCCTCCATCACTTTACTCTGAACCTTACTAGGCCTTACATTTAGAGTGGATTTCTTGTATACAAAAATATGCAGTTATGGATAAGATATGATTGAGTACATTTTCTTTTCAGTCAAGCAATCTAGAAATTTAATTTCTGGACTAGACAATTACTATTTAAAATGATTATTGATACAATTGATTTAATATCTACCTATTTGTAATTGTTTTCTAATGGTCATATTTGTCTGTGATGCCACTTATATTTTTTGTAGTTATTGGCTTTAATTGACCATTTTATATGATTTCACTTTAAATCCTCTCTTAAAATATTAATTACAAAGTTTACAAAAAGATTTAGTTTTCCCTAGTTTAGAATGCATATTTTTTACATTTACTGACATGTAATTGGCATAAAGCCTTTATTAATGGAACACATAAAGCTTTTATATATGTGCATTGTGAAATTACCAAAACTAAGATAACTACTATATCAAGCATTGACATAGTTATCCTTTCTGACTTGTGGTGAGATTATTTAAAATCTACTTTCCTGGCAAATTTAAGCATAAAGTATAGTGTCACTAACTTTAGTCACAAATATGTAAATGAATACTCAGATCTGACATGGATATTCTGTGTATGTTTTCTTCTATTGGTTTTACCACTTCTGGACCTATATTTAAGTTTTTAACCCATTTTGATTTGATTTTTGTGTCCAATATGAAGTAAGGAGACAATTACCTTCTTTAACATGGATATATCCTATTTTTCTAACATCATTTATTGTCCTGGAAGAGGGTAGGAAGGACATTGTCATATTACCCATATCATTCCTTTCCAGGTTCAGTCAGTGCAGCAAAAAGAGACACGTTCCACATGGAAAGACAGTGAAATGGGCACCTAAACTTACTGTGCATCCCTAGTACCAGGAAGACCTTTGAGTTCCCAATATCCAGGCCCACTCCAGCACCACACCAAGTCTGAAACCCTAAGCTTTAGTCCCAACCAACACCAAGCAGTCACTTAAGGGCTCAGGATTCAGATTGTCTCTATGAGGACTCAAACCCCATCCTGTCCCCTGTGGGCCCAGGACCAAGGACCATTCCTGAATATGCAGGTTCCAGGCTTGGCACAGTCAAAGCTATTCCACATAGTCTCGGGTTTCAGAACAAACTCGTGGACCAAGGATCCATAAATTCCTGAAATCATAAATTACAGACCAAACTGTATACACAGACATGAAGTATACCCAGTGCTAGGTCAGCTCCCCTTACACCCAGCTTTAGGATGCTTCCCTTGAACACAGACTTCTAGGCTTCCCAACCGCATTATCCTATGGTCAAAGACCCTAAGCTTCCCTTTAGAGACCCGGGTGATTGTTCAACCCACATGGACACAGTGCCAGACTGAGCCCTGTAGACAAACCCAGCTAAGTAGATCTAGGGCCTGGGACCACCCCTGAAGGCTTAAGAACAGTCCCACACATCAACTGCATCATTCTAAAATGGGGCCAGATCAGGTCTTTAATTTCTCATTTCTGAATGCTGTCATGTCAATTAAATTTTAGTGAAATAAATGTTGTTCTATTGTTATTTTGTTTCTAAACTACTTATCAAACTATTTTGACCTCTCTTCCCGCAAACCAGTTACCAACATTTCTGTACCACATGGTCAAAGGCAGTCATAGCAATGACCCATGTTCCAGAAGCCAATTTTCTGGATTAATCAGATTTCCTGGTGCTGGGACAAAACCCCTGATATCCATGATTTATAGGAAAATAGATTTATTTGGGTTCATAGTTCCAGAGGTTTAGTCCATGCTTCACTGGCTTCAAAGCAGAAACATCAGAGTAGAAGAACATGGAAGAGGAAAGCTGCTTAACTTGTGGCGTTTGGAAAGCAGAGAACAGGGGAAAAGCCAGAGAGAAAGAAGACAGGCTGTGATATGGTCCTCAAGCTCTGCAGCGAGGCACCATCCCCCAATGGCCCATTCAGCTATGAATTTATCAGTGGGTTAACACTTTGATGAGATTAAGGTCTTCACAATCCATTTTTATGCAAGTCTCAATCCAATCAGGGTGACAACCAAGATTAATTGGTATAATACTATTAATATTACTTAAACTGCTATATTTTAGATTAAGAATAATTAAAAAATAAAATTATATTTCACTTTATTCCTTCTTTCAACACATATCTTTATGTAATTAGATTTTGTGACCTACATTACTATCTCTTCCTGAAGAATTCCATTAGCATTTCTTACTGACTAGTCTACTGGTCACAAATTCTATCCATTTTGTTTGAGAATGTCTTCACTTTTCCTACCATTTTCAAAAATAATTTTACTAAATAAAAAGGTAAGTCAAATTTTTCTTTCTTTAAACATCTTGCTGCATTCTACTCATTCTCACTTGAACAGATTTCAAATAGGAGCTTGCCTTAGTCATTCATTTTTCCTCTATGGTTTTGTGAGGGTTTTTTGTTGTTTTTCTGGCTTATCACAAGATCATATTATTGTTTTTTTTGTAGTTTAAATTTGTTGCATTCATATTATGAGTAGGTCTTTTAGAATTCAATCTCTCCTCTGAATTTGTGAGAGTTATATTTTGGTATTTAATCTTTTTTTTTTTTTGTACCCAAGATGAAACTCAGGACTTCACACTTGTCAAGTAGATGCTGTGCCTCTGAGATATGTCTCTTTAGTCATTAATTTTTAAAAATTCTGTTCCTTTATATTGTAAAACATTTTTACTCCATTCTCTGTGTTCCCAAAAATTATATATATATATATATATATATATATATATATATATATATAAACCTTTAGAAATTCTCCCTCAATTCTTGAATTTTCCCTTTCTCTAATTCACATTTTCTTATATTTTTCAGTTGTGGAAATTCTATTGACATATATTCAAGATCTCTCATGCTTTTCTCAGCCATTTTCTGTTAACTGATTAGCCTGGGAAAGGCATTACTAATTTCTCTTATGGAGTCTTCAAATTCCAGCATTTGAAAACTGTGTCACATTTTTTCTTAAAGTTTGCATTTCTCAATTATATTTCCATTTTTATATTGCCTACCTTTATAATAGTATATGTACTATATTAATCATAATTATTTAAAAATTTTTTTCAATAATTCTAAAATTTCTGTCATTATATACACCTTGTATTGATGTTTCTTTAGCCTCTTTAGAATTTGTGTGGCTTTCCGTTAAGTATGTAGTCTTTAGTAAAATCACCTTTCAATGATTTTTGTTAAAATTTAGTCATGATTTGTAGGATAATCAGAACTCAGGTGCAAAGGTCTTCAGTGTGAGACTTTAGTCTGGCCATAGCCATAAGTTCCACAAATTTCCCCTGTGGACCATGGTCATCAGTAAAGACTCTCAGGAATAGTTGATATCTTTTAGATATTCCATCTAATATCCTCTTTTGTATTGGAACCCAGTAGTGTGACAGCAAGGCTTCAGGGAGGAGAAGCATTATCCAGTCTTGCTATGAAATATCAATGGACTCTGTCCATGAGCTGTGACCATCACAAGTGTTTCATAAGAATTCATCCTTTGTTCAGGTGACATAGGAAAGCCAGAAAGGTATGGAATAATAAAAATGGATTTGCTTCAAATGAAACAAACCTCTAATAAACTCTTCCTATGGACAATAGGTCTTCATTATGAAGAATAACCTGGACATATTTTATAATGGTCACACTAACCCTTCCCTTTAGAAGCTGAGGATAAAACCTGTGAAAATGTACATACCCCCTTCTTGACACTATGATGACCAGCAACCTGTTTTAACTCCCATGCTGATGTACACTTGGTCTCCCACAAAAATATGGTTTTGGCTGCTTCTGCTGGCGGTCAGGAAACCTCATTTGTGACTTTCTCATTTTATTTATGTCTCCAGATTTCAGAGTGATGATTTTTCCTGTAACTTCAGTTCTCTAGTAGGCCCAGAAAAATTAATAAATTTGGTCAATTTTTTATTTTAAAAGTATGAATAACTTCCAAGCTTTTTTCATGTTAGAACTAACTACAGACATCTACAAAAGGCAATATTTTAAAAAAGTGTTCTAAAATAAATAATACAATTAATCTTTGAAATTAATATTTTTTGGGAACTATAATTCATACTTTATATTGTCTATTATTTATAAAGTAATTGCTAAGTGACATCATTTCCAATGCTGTATGATTTTTGTTGTCATGTAGCCTAGTCTTTCAGAAACTTTGGTATCTTACACCTAAATAGGAATAATTATAGAAAAAGATATTATTCAGTGGAAAATACTTTGTTCAGCAGAATTAAACTGTATTAATTACTGTAGCACTGTTTGACAAGCAGACTCCATGTAGAGAAAAAGCCTTGAGGCATCTATTAAACCTCTTTATTCTTCTATTTGGTCTTTAAACAAATTACATTTTATGCATATACTTGTAGAATAAAATTAGGATATTTTTGAAAAATGAAATGACTATTTTTTTTCAAAAAAGTTCAATTCTGAACAACTACAAAAATTGCTTCTTTAGATTATGAAGGTTGATAGAACAATAGCCAGGACAGAGAAATTGTTATTAATATATGAGAACTGTATCAAAAAAATGCAGCATATGGTACTGCATTGTCTTCAGCAAAACAAGCCTCCTGAGACCCAATGCTTTGATACTAATCACAGCAGTAATTAGAGATGATATTGGTTGGTGCTTGTGAATGCTCTCCGTGATAAGTGCAAATATACAACCAAGGTGGTTCCCTTCCCCCACCCATCACTGAACCTAATTTTTAAATATTTGTCATACGTATTTCCAAAGCATGAAACTAGAAAATTATTTATTTCAAGCCAAGAAAAAGCTTTTCTTTAACTATAACAATTAGAACTATAGTTAAAACTTTAAATAAGAGCTCTGAGGGTTCAGAAAAAGTAGCAAAAATAGGAGGTGGTCTTATAAAATTAAATTTTCTAATAAGCATTTAAATAAAAGAACTAGCAAAGAGTCCTACAGAATTATTTACCATCATCTTTATGGAAATTGCACCACGAGTTTAAGAGGAGTGAGGATATCTAGCTTAAAAGGGTTTATACTCAGATACACTGATTTTAAATTGTTATTGGAATAAGTTTACTGTGAACAGGTTGTCTTCAATCATCATAGAAAGATCTTAATCATGAAAGTGTGGGCAGTGTGGCTGGCAAAATTTTGTGTCATAAATACAAGAACCACTCTAAGTAGACTGTCAGCATAAAATATGGAAATCAATTAGGAATAAGAAAACAAGGACAGGCAATTTCTCTAATATTTCTTGTGGAGGGTGGGAGTAGAGGAAGAATGGAATTAGATGGCAAAAGGTGTTTTGTGAAAATCATAAGGCTTCCTGGTAATTATTTCTTTTGAGAATCCTGAATGTGTATTTTTCCTGTTATTTCTGTTATTTTTGGCCAGTGATCAGGTTAATGTCACTTTGAAGTTTTACTTGAAAGGTCAGCCTCATAAAAGTTGCCTACTTAGTGCATTACAACTCATCAACAAAAGTGCAATGTAAACTCAGATGTCCCGCTCTGATGGGTTAGTTGAGCAGGCTCCTAGGAACAAGGCTAAAACCAGAGGAGAAACAGAGCCTTGTTGCACAGCCTGGTGGTCAGATGAAGCTGGGCACAGTGCTTCTAAAGAAAACATTGGAAATTTTTTGTGCAAAAAATATATAAATTTTGAAAGTTGCTTACAATATGTTTTTGGCCAGTGGATAAGTCATACCTCTAACATTTACCAAAGTTAAAATTTTAACCTCATTAAACACACTTTGGCTTTTTCCTTCCTAGCTGTCGCTAAGTATTTATAATAATCATCAAATAAAGTTCACAAGAGATTGTCTGTAACATCTGTTACAATGAACGCTCCTCAGAAGGCTGATTATTGTGAAGCTGGACCGACACTCCAGTTGATTCTTGATTATACGCATTGATGGAAAAGAAAAGGGGGCAAGCAATCCAAATCAGGAGAATGATAAAACAGTATTTGGGGACTTTACAAATCTGTTCTATGACGTTTTTGTAGAATATGTGCTTTCATAATTTTAGATACTTTCTCTCCTTAAAAACTCTTTTCAGTTGTTACCATTGCCTATAAGCTAAAGTCCAAAATCCTTAACATACCAATTGTCTGTTACTATCTGTGACCTACTTATGTGCCCATGGGTATCTCTTTCCAGTCATACTAAGCTGTTTGCTGTTTCTTTGGCCTACAATTTTCATATTCAAGAGCTAAAGTGTGGCTGAAATTCTCTATAACTCTTTTTTTTTCTGGCAAGTTTTCACTCTCTTTCCATATTTTTTAATTAATATGCTACAAATATTATGCTTGTGTTGGGGAATTGCTACACAGCTATATCTTAACTCGATCATTTTTGATCAAATTAACTCTCTTACTTCCCCTGGTCCTCTTCTACATCTCCAAAATGTATATCTCCTTGCTTCCTACCATTGCCCATTTATTTTGCTCTTTTTATTTCTATTATATTTTTGGTTTTTCATACTAGAGAAACCATGCAATATTTAACTTTCTGTGTCTGACTTACTTCACTTAATATTATGGTCCCCAGATCCAGTCATTTTCCTGCAAAGGCTATAAATTCAGTCTTCTTTTTTATGGATAAATATAATTCCTTTGTATATATACCACATTTTTCATCATTCATCTGTTGTTGGGCACTTACTATGTTTACAGAGTTTAATGACTGTAAGTAGTGGTGCTTTAAACATAAGTATGTGTCAATAGACCATCATGTCTTTGTCTTTTGGGAAATATTAAAGGGTATATAACTGGGTCAAGTGGGAATTTTTTTTCTAGTTTTTGGAAGAAACTTCATATGATTTCTATAGCACCTCTACTACTTTAGCTTCCCACCAACAAAGTAGAAAAGTTCCTTTTGTTATGTTGTGTTCTTCTTGATAGCCATTCTCTGGCCATTTGTGCCTCCTCTTTTGAGAAGTGTCTATTCAGTTATTTTGCCCATATTTTGATTGAGTCATTTGTATTAGAGGAGTTATTTGTTTGCGGGTTTTTAAATATATATATTTTAGATATTATTCTATTTGAAAAACATATGGCAACAATTTTCTTGTTAGTCTACTAGCTTTGTAGCATAACTCAAAATTGAGAATTATGATGCCTCCCGCTTTTTTCTTTTTGTTCTGGATTCTTTTGGTTCTTCTGCGTCTCTTGTGATGCCTTTTTTTTCTAGTTGCGAGAGAATGTTATTGATATTTTATTAGGAAATGCCATATATACATTTCAGCAGTGCACTGTACTAATTAATATCTAGAAATTGATGGCCGCCAGTTTGAGTACCTCTTGTAATTGTAGAGGACAGTGGTAACTTGTGCTGATCTCATGATATCTCAATAACTTTAGTACTAAAATATTTATACAAGTTTTTCTTCTTGTGGTGTATATATTTTAGACAGTCTCTCTTCACTGTTCGCTCTCTCTCTACATACACACACATACATATGCATAGTCTGGTAATATGGCCATGTTAGCAATATTATGTCTGTCTATTCAGGAGCAGGGTTATATCTTTTTGTTTTCTGTTGTTCTCAATTTCTTTCTTCGGAGTATTATAGTTTTCATTACAGAGGTCTTCTCCACCCCTTTGGTTAGGTTGATTCCTAAGTATTTAATTTTTGAACTTATTATGAAGGAAATTTTTTTTTTGATTTCTTCTCAGTTTCATTATTGGTGTACAGGAATGCTATTCATTTTTCTGTGTTGATTTTATATCATGCCACTTTGCTAGACTTATTTATGATTTCTAAGAATCTTCTGATAGAGTATTTGTGGGGAGGAATTCTTCTATATAATGTGAAGGGCCATGCCATCTGATAATAGTGACAGTCTGGCTTCTTCCTTTCCTATTCTTATCCTTTATATTTCTTTGTCTTGACTAATAATCTCTGGCTAAACTTTCAGACACTATGATAAACAGAAGTGGGTAAAGTGGACACCTTTTGTCTTATTCCTGATTTTAGAGGAAATGTTTTTGCTTTTTTTCTCATTCAGTCTGATGGTAACTATACTTCTATATTAAACATAGACTCCTTTCTCTGAAGATTTTTTTCATCCTGATGCCCACTTCACTGGGAGATAATAAGGAATCTCTCTATATTCTTTAAGAATTTTGGCCCATCTCTATCTCAGAATTCACAACACCATTGAATAATTATCCACTTGAGGATTCATTTTTCATCGAAAGTACTTGAGCTACTTGAAAACAGGAATCAACTAAATCTTAAGAATCTCAGAAATGAACAGTAAAGGATGAAGAGAAAGTTATGAAAAAGGAAGTTAGATAAAAAGACTGCAGGAAAAGTAATACTCTAGAATGTCTTTCATGAAAGAAAATACATGCAGTACAAAATCTTTCCAGAATAAAATCATAATTAACATTGCACATGCATATTTACCAGTAGATACAAATGAGAGAGGCCATTTATACAATTATCCTCCCCAAACAAGCTCAATTTTCCAAAATTCCTGACAAGTGACTTCCAGAGAACACTCATTCACTGTCTCAAAGGAAGATCATTCCGTTCTTGAATGCTTATAATTATCAAAAAGTTGTTTATGTTTGCTTTAAATAACAAGTCAAAATCTTTTTCCTTCTTAATCTAGCTCTTCTCCAGTGTTTGGATTAAAACTTAAGCCTTGATAGGCATAGAATAAAATTAACACAATTTCACATAACAAATTATCAAAAATTTGAGATCTGAGATCTAAAGGAAGATATTGAAATACTGTAATATTAAAATTTTGTTTGTTTTTTATATCTTTCAATGGGATCATTCTTTTAAAAGTCTTCAAATAGAACCAAAGTCACAGGATTAGAATGAAGACCAAATGAAAACAAACACGCACAACATTTTCAATAGTATCAGGTAAATATCACTACAAAGAAGCTATTACGCTCTTGTAGTTTCGGTTTCGTTGTTTTGCTATCATGATTCTTTCTCTTTATTCAGTTAAACAGCACCTAGTTCTTGCATCCATTGATCCTATAAAATTTCCTTCAACATCCTGCCTTCCCTTGTCTGATGTACACCAACCTGTACCTGCTCTTCTAGTAGAGCATACAAAATAGTACACACGCTAGCGCATGTGGAAACAGAACAGATTGCAGTGAGATACTTTATTTCTTTGCTGGGACAACAGCCTTCCAGTGGAAAAATGCTTACGTTTGTTTTTTGTGGCAGCTCCATGATACTACTGATTATACTGAGCTTCCAGTTTACTAAAATTTCATAAGTCACTTGTGAATGAAATGCTCCAATCCAGATTTTACCCCTCTGATCTTGTACAATTGGTTGTTTGGAATAAATATGTAATATTTGAATTTTAATCAAGTTATTTTTCTTGTTCTTGGACATTGCTATTTATTAATCACCTCAAAGTATAGATTGAAACAGATACTAGTAAATATTTTATAATTTGGATGAGAACATAGAATATAAAAGAAAGAAAATAAAGTTTCAACTAGATTGTGGAAATGGTTAAGCAACATGTATACAGTTTCAAGTGTATTCCCTAGAATATTATAAATACTTAATAAAGTATACTTTTCTGCTTTGTGATATTCCTTTATGTAGTTAAGATGTTATATATTTTAAAATTTGACTAAAACAGTAATTCTCAATAATAAAAATCAAAAAGACATCAATCAACTCTGGTTGGTAATATACTTGCAATCAAATACAAATTCATTTAATTTTGCCATTATACATGTTTTCTGATTACTTTATGTTTATATTACAACTACCTTTGATTATGGCATCCTTTAAAAAAAAAAGGACACATTAGCATTGGGCAATAGTGCCAGGTAATTAGCACTAAGAATATAGTCTTACTTCCCTGCCTTAGTAGACGTGTGTGTGTGTGTGTGTGTGTGTGTGTGTCTGTTAAGCTCTTCATATAAACACAGAGTTTGTTCCTTAAAATAATCAATTTTCTTCCAGTTCTCCTCTCTATAGTGCCTCTATTTTCTCATAGGTGTTTACTCTGTGTATTTTTATAGGTTCTATACAATTCTGTAAGTTACTATATCTCTATGTATTACTGAAATGCTTGGACTACATAAGCAATTCTCCTAAACTGTTAGTAGCAAATTCAGGTTTAACCCTTCTGGCATTATTTTTTGACATTTAATACATATGTTTATTTGGAAATATTTTATACTTAATAAGAGACAATGAAATCTTTCTTAGAAGAATGATCATAATTCAATAGGATTCTAGAAAACTTAATTTTTCCAGATTTTTGCCCATAACCAAAATATCGCACAACAGACTTATGGACAGCTATTACAAGCCCAAATATCGCACAACAGACTTATGGAGTCCATTGATAAACTAAACTACCTATCACATTAATTCATGCTTTCAATAAACATTTACTGATTACTTCCTATGTTATCAGACTGCAAAGATAAATAATGATCGAGACAGATATGGTCCATTCTCCCCAATATATTAAGGAAAATAGGCAATAAACAAAGTAGACCAACATAAACGATGTTGATACTTAGTAGATTAATATTTAACAATACTAATTTATCCTTTTTTAACCTTATAGTTTACTTTTCATTTTCTTATTAGAATCCTAGGAGACATCTTGGCAGGAAAACATAAATGCTAAAATAATAACATTCAAATTTTGGGTTTCTCTTATTACAGAAACCATGTGATATGTAACCTTCTGATTTATTTCACTTACTATTACATGATTCACCTATTTTTCCACAAATGACCCAAATTTAGTCTTTTTTATGGTGGAGTTGTACTCTGTTGTGTATAAATATCGCGGTTTTTTTTACCCACTTGTCTGGTGATGGGCTTGTAAGCCACTCCCGTAGCTCAGCTATTACAAGTTGTGCTGCTACAAACATGAATATGCATGCATCACTTTAATATGATGGCTTTCCCTCTTTCAGGGAAATGCCCAAAAGAGCTATCGTTGGCTAATAATTTAAAGAGGAAAATAAAAGAGAAGCGGTAGGAAACAATGGTAAGGCAACTCTGTGGAGAGGGGAGGAGGATCTGGAGAAGCAAAGAAAGGGGATGTAAGGCGGAAGGGGAGTAAAAAATAATCAAGATGTGATGTGTGTATTTTTATAGGTTCTATAAGATGAATGTAATATTATGCATAACAAACATAATCAAAAAACTTAAAATAATAACGTTCAGTTTCCTTCTTGACTTTAGCGCTCTCAAAAGAGAAGAGAAAGAAAACTCAGAGAGGACAGGCTTTCTTTAAGAATAAAACCAGTTCTCAGAAGTTGAAAGAAGAGATACTCAGCCTCCATGTGGTGTGGGGCAGGATCGTGCCTCTGGCAGCTCCCTGGCAAGAAGGAACCTGTCCTCCAAAAGGAGGGCCCTGTGGTCTCCAGGCCTGCAGACTAAGGGACAGAGCAGATTGAGCTGCAGTGATAACATCTCCAGTCTACTTTGCATCTTTCCACTGACTTGAGGGAAAAGGCCCCAAATTGACAGAGTTTAAATTTCCTCTATCCTTCAGGAATAGCAGTTTAAAATTAAAGTGCATACTTTATGCATGCTTCAGTTAGTATAATGAAATATGTAATTCTTTAAATGCTATGAATAAAATAAACAGGGTATTATGATAGAAAGGAAATGGTTAGGACAGATATTTTTGTGAATATTTTTTAATCTATGACCTGAAGAATATGAATATGTAAAGTTCTAGAAAAGTATTCCAGGCATAGGAATAGTCAGTGCAAAGGCCATTAGATAAGAAAGACATTGGCATGCAAAGTGCCTGAATAAAAATCAGCATGGCTAAAGCATATGAGTGAAAGGAAAGTTGGCAAAAAGAAGAAGGCAGAAACCTATTCAGGGTTTTCTGTGTTGCAATAAGGAGTTTGGATTTTACTCTGAATGTAATGAGAAGTCATGGAAGATTTTGCAGTAGGAAATTGGCTTAATTATGTATTCCATCTGAACTTATCAATTCAGCTGTTTGGTGGAGACTGTCTAGCATAAACTTGACAAGTTAAAAGAGACAGAGATACAAGCAACAGTCAAAATGGGAAAACAATGTGACCCAAACTAAGATGGTGACAATAAGAGAGTGAGTGTGTTTCACCTTTCCAAGTAGGATAAGGGTGATGTTTAAGACAGCTGGGGTGCTTATAGATATCGCTTGACTCCTAACTCTAAAGCAGAGTGAGTGAGGGTTGGTTCTAATTACTGAGATAAGGAACTCTGCAAAAAGAAGAGGACTAGAAGAGAAAAATAATAAGCCCTATAAAGCCCCTGTTAGATTTAAAAGTTATGAGATAACTCTAGTATATACAAACTGATTCTATGTACATAGAAAACTCATAATTCTTTAAATAACCCCATGATGAATTAACTAATGGTCAACTTATAATGGAAGGCCCAACTGAGGATTGTTGCCAACAGCATAAATAGAGAAATGGAGGGGAACATAACGTGCTGCTGACTCTCCTAGAGAAGCTGGTAACACTGGCATGATATGAACTTGGCTGTTCTTATTGTCAGAGGTGCTCAAGTCCTCACCATCACTGAGGATGGCTATGGTTCTCTTTAGCGGAGCTCTGGTCCTTACCTTGAGCATCGCTTCCTGGATCCAGGGCAGAACCCTCAGTCTGCTGGCACAGAACTTTTGCCCTACTGGTACAGACTTTATAGCTTCCTCCACTGACCTTTGGACCTTCCCAGTGCAGATCCTTAATACAGACTTGATGAGACAGTGCTGTGGGCACTAGGCCTCTAGCTGGACTCGTCGAAGACATTGTCATAGGCTCTAGCTTTTCAGCTCGACTCATTCAAAACATTACCATGGGATCCAGGCCCTCAACTGGATTATTTAGGTCTCTAGTATGTGAACAGATCTCATGAAATCTTTTGCATTTGACTCTTTGGGTGAATATTATAAAAGAATCCTATAAATTGTGTGTCCTGTATTAAAATTTTTTCCCGGTGTACCCTGGCTACAACAAATTATTTGTGTTATATCAACAAAAATCTGTAAGTTCTTCCTATGTCCATGAAGGACACAACATTTTATAAGACTCAACATACCCAATGTGGAAATACAGAAAACTTGGACATAGATAGTGGAGGTAATAGACCAATGTACCAGTTTTTTCTCTGACGAGTCTGGGGCTGGGAATGTAGCCTAGTACAAAGTCTGGGATTAGCATGCATTAGGCTGTGGGCATGATCCTAAGCACAGCACACACACAAAAGTATGGTTTGGATGGATTATAAAATTTTAGATAAATTTATATTGGAAAATTTTTATTGTCTGAGATAATTCTTTAATATAATAAATACAGATGAAGTGATCACATTTTACATTATTATATCTATGGTAATGGAGAGTATATAAACTCTAGGACATAGATAATATTTTTTTGATCCCACTCCAAGGAAAAGGAGACATCATGAAATAGTTAAACTTGTAAGTTTGAAATTTAACACAAAATTCTAGGCTACCTGTCTGGGCTGAATTAAAAAATGTTCACCCCATAAATAGTTCTTAAAGCTATGAGAATAGATGAGACCAATTTGGGAGGTAGGTAAGGAAGGAATAATTTCTGGATTGAAAGTGAGGCCATGCCAGCTTGTTGATATCTTTTCTGCACAATAATTCCAACCAAACTCCTAAAAAAGGTGATGGAAAATATGTCAGTCGATTATATGAAACTATGATTCAAAAAAATGTCTCCTTGTACCAAAGATTGTGAAGAAAATATGATAAAGCTGGTATTGGAAAAAGAAAAGTCCTACACATAACACACACACACACACACTTGTGTATATGTGCACATGCAACATAAACTATAAAGCAAAAAATGGTATTTGTAGCTTCACATAATTAAAGTATATGTGAAAAATTCATAACAAGAAAATATAAAACACATTTATAAATCTGTAATACGTATGAAAGGCAGAAAGAGATCCTAGAAAATATCAAAACAGGTCAATAAACAAAAGAATAAAGTGTTCAACCTTATTATCATCAGAGAAATTCAAACAAAAACCTCACAATACAATGTCATTATCTAGCCAAACAATATTTTTACATTTGGAAGAAGTAATTCAATAATTCAGATTCTCACATACTACTAGTAAAAATGTAAATTTGTACAACTATATGGAAAAGCTGTTATTAGCTATTAAAATGAACACAAGTTTATTCTTTAACCTAAAATTTTCATTCTTAAGTAAACAACTAAAAGTGATGCTAGTGATGTGTAAAAAATACTCACTTTTTACATTTTTCTGCAGCTGGAAGTAGCTGGATTTCCCATTAAGAGCATAGTCTACACCAGGGGACTATAAAAAGGATTCCAGAGGGAGAGTATTTGGGGAAGGGGTCAGAGTATAGATATAAATGTTAGCTATAGTCAATTTTCTGATTTAAGACGGAAATTATTTTATTGGTGTTCATTGGACTGTTAGAAAGAAAGGGAGAGAGAAGATAAATGAGGCTTTTACATACACAGTGATGAGAGTCAGATGACAAATATACCATATCGTATCAAAGGGACTTGATATGTCATCTGGAAATTACTAAAAATTTCAGGGTTTGTGTATGACAATCATGTTAATGCAATTATGGTGTGCCTTTAATACCTCATTTGAAATTGAAATTATTTTAAGTGGCATATCCACAACCTCAAATTTAATTAGCTTCTATGACTTACGTCAATGACTTATAAAGTCTATGTCTGCAATTCAAAAATTATTCCAGTAGCTTCTTAGCTACTTAATTGGTATGTTGAAGAAAGTAGAACACAGGAATTTGGAGTTTAATTTGGGGTTATATTCCATATCCTGTGACTAGTGGCTTCACTTTACTGTTTAAGCCTTTGAAGAACAATGTATTTATTCTTCAAAATCCATTTTTTATTTATATATCTCCTTGTCTTGGTTATTTTTCTCTCATTGCTGAGACAATATACCTGACACCCAAAGTGAAGGAAAGAAGTTTATTTAGCTCACAGATTTGGGAGGTTTCAGTCCATACTCAGCTGGCTTGAAGGCAGGGTGGCATGGCTAAGGGGGTAGCCATTCATGGCAGCTACAAGCCACAAGAGTGAAATGGGCAAAAAAGGGAGGAGCATGCCTTGTTCCCTCCCTTATGCTGTATGCCAGCACCCGTCCCTTGGTAGGTGCCGCACTCACACTGCCAGTCTCAGTGCTAGACAATGAACCAACTGCAAAAGCTAGATTCAGCATCTCCATGACTGCATTAGGCTTTGGGGGGACATTTAAACACAAACCATAACCACTCACACTTCCAGTCACAGCACAAGACAACAAATCAGTCACAAATGCTAGATTAGCCACCTTAGACAGGCCTGCTCCCCCATGACCACATGAGGTTTGGAGGCACACTTAAATACAAACCAAAACACCCTTCCATATTTAAAAGAAGGGTTTTTCTCTGTCAAAGCCAGAACCACTCTTGCAATAAAATTTCATATAGTATCAAAATATATAATTATTCCATGTTCTAAATATATATCATGTACCTGCTGTTTCTTGTTTTTTTCAATGACTTACTTCAAAATTAGTTAAGATAGTAATATAGCTAGTTTATCTTTTTTCATTGAAAAGAAGGATTTATGCTAATGTTGTTAACCAACATAACATGCCCATATCTTTACTCTGAATAACTACTATAAAGACAACAATACACAATGCGTTAATTATTGTAACTCTAATAACCTGTTTTGAAACTCAGTTTTATTTTTTTTTCTTAAAAGAATGGTCAATAGAATTCAACAAATTCTGCAATTTTAGTCTAAATTTTCACTAAACAGATGAGAGAATGTTGATACTATATATATTTATAAATTATTACAGTAAAGCATAAAATTGTATAAAAATAATGAGATATTTAAAGCTTATATCTAAATACTTCTAATTTTAGTAAGATGGTATTTTATTATTTTAAATTTAGTATAACTATGATTTTTTCTAGTTTTTAATTATATCAAATTTATAATAAATTTCTTGAAGACTATACAATTAAAATATAAATTCCAACATATTAAAAAGAAAAAAATTAGTAAGAAATTTAAACCGCACCTTAGTTTGGAAGAGTCTAAAACATTTAGGCTTCATTGATGCTATTTTAATGAAGATATGAAACAACTTAACTATTGTAATAATTAAACAAGATAAAAATTATGTTTTCTTATGAAAATTACGAAGAAGAATAGGTACAAAATAATTTTGTTGATTTCAATCTCAGAGGTAGGAGTTCTTCACAGAGCGGCTTAGGAACAGACTCTGTACAGTTGATGGAAGAACAGATTTGCAATAATGGACAAACATAACAGGCATTAAGATGCAGTATTTCAGGGGAGAAATAAAAACTAAAAAAGAAATAATAAAAGTGGTAAGATATAATATCTAAAATAAGATTTTTACTAGATGGGAATGCCAATAGTTTTACTACAGAAGAAAAGGGTTAATGCAATTGAAATATACTTAAAAATGAGAAAATCCACCAGTAAGACAGGCATGGTGGAGCATGTCAGTAATTCTATCATTCAGGAGGCTAAAGCATGAAAAGTGTGAGCTTGAGGCCAGCCTGGGTTACCTAGGGTGTTCAAGGCCAGCATGAATTACATAGTAAGACCATGTCTTAAAAAAAATCTATCAGCTATGTAAGGTATGGTACAATAAGAAAAACTCAACTATATTTTTGTAATATTCCTGCCAAAAATTGATAACCTGAATTGAATCATTGTAAAGCGTGAGACAATCCTTAATTTAGTACATTCAACCAAAAAAAAAAACCTGTCTTCATAAAAAATATGGTCACAAAAGACAAAGAAATTCAAGTGTTATTCTAGAATAAAAGAAACTAATAATATGTGACAAGAAAGTAAATAGAATATAGATAAGAAAGAAATATTTTTCTGTGTAAGATAATTTGTATTTATATAACAGCTACATATTAGATGGTAATGGTGTATCATTGCTACGTCCTGATTTTGTTAATCATACTGTACTTATTTAAGACAATGTCCTTGTTTATAGAAAATAGTAAATTATATAAAGGTAAAGAGATTTTTGTGTAGAATTTCCTTTCAGTATTTTAAACGTGTGTCTTGGATAGATAATAGATAGAATGATAGATAGATAGAATGATAGATAGATAGATAGATAGATAGATAAAATGATAGATAGATAGATAGATAGATAGATAGATAGATAGAAGAGAAGACCAAGGGCAAGTGTGACAAAATAGTAACATTTGGAGAAATTTGGAGAAAGGCATAAGAAATTCAGAGAAAAACATAAGAAATTCTTGTACTATTTTACATTATTAATGAAAGTCTGAATTTATTTCAAAATTTAACAGCCAGTCAGACTGAGAAAATATTCAAAATGAAGACTTGAAATAAAATATAAAATGACTCATTCTATTGAATAATAAAAATATAGCTCTTTTGCGGCGCCCTTTTCTGTCCATGCCGCGTCCTAGTCCATCCACGCCTTGTGACAATCGCTTCTCCAGGAAAAGGACACCGCATGTGGGAATTGGGCGCAGGGATCTTGGAATGTTTTGTACTGATAATTGTAATTTGTGTAGTTCACATGTGTATGTTTTTATGTAATGCTCAATATGGAGTCGAGGGTGGAGACTCTGGGGGGTTGCTGGAGGCCCTCTAGATAACCCCTTTGTGAGGACTGATTGTGGGGTTTTGCCTTCTGTGAGTAGTGTGAGAGAGTTTATGCGGGAGCTTTGGGTGGGAGAGCTCATGGAGGAGGATTTGCGGGGTTCCTGTGAGACAACTGCCCTGAGACACTGGACAGGCAGCCAAAGACGGGCAACTAGGACACATATGTTACACCACTGGCTGCCTAAGACAGGCACAGGACCTATTGCTGTCCTGCAGGCCCATGATGGGTAAGGCCTGGTTGGGTTCATATGAAGAGTCCTTGACCCAAGACAGGCGCTGTCCTATGGGCAGCCAGAGATGGGCAACTAGGACACATATGTTACGCCAAGAGCCGCCTAAGACAGGCACAGGACCTATTGCTGTCCTGCAGGCCCATGACGGGTAAGGCCTGGTTGGGTTCATATGAAGAGTCTTTGACCCAAGACAGGCGCTGTCCTACAGGCAGCCAAAGACGGGCAACTAGGACACATATGTTATGCCACCAGCCGCCTAAGACAGGCACAGGAC